>JBBMRE010000076.1:0-386473 GCA_037974335.1 Prionace glauca
TCACGTGCTCACTGTGTCTCCAAAGATGTGCGGATTAGGTGGTTTGGCCATGTTAAATTGACCCGTAGTGTCAGGGGGGCGAGCTGGGGTAATTATATGGGGTTATGGGGAAAGGGCCTGGGTGAGAGTGTGGATGCTGCAGACTCAATGGGCCGAATGGCCTCTTCCTGCACTGTAGGAATTCTATAACACTCGGATTCAATGATTTTCGCTGTCGGTGTGTGTCTCTCTCTGCCTCTGTCGGTGTGTGTGTGTCTCTCTCTCCCTCTGTCGGTGTGTGTGTGTCTCTCTCTCCCTCTGTCGGTGTGTGTGTGTGTCTCTCTCCCTCTGTCGGTGTGTGTGTCTCTCTCTCCCTCTGTCGGTGTGTGTGTCTCTCTCTCCCTCTGTCGGTGTGTGTGTCTCTCTCTCCCTCTGTCGGTGTGTGTGTCTCTCTCTCCCTCTGTCGGTGTGTGTGTCTCTCTCTCCCTCTGTCGGTGTGTGTGTCTCTCTCTCCATCTGTCGGTGTGTGTGTGTGTCTCTCTCTCCCTCTGTCAGTGTGTGTGTGTGTCTCTCTCTCCCTATGTCGGTGTGTGTGTGTCTCTCTCTCATCCTCTGTCGGTGTGTGTGTGTCTCTCTCTCTCCCTCTGTCGGTGTGTGTGTCTCCCTCTGTCGGTGTGTGTGTCTCCCTCTGTCGGTGTGTGTGTCTCCCTCTGTCGGGGTGTGTCTCTCCCTCTGTCGGGGAGTGTCTCTCCCTCTGTCGGGGTGTGTCTCTCCCTCTGTCGGGGTGTGTCTCTCCCTCTGTCGGGGTGTGTGTCTCCCTCCCTCTGTCGGTGTGTGTGTCTCCCTCTCTCTCCCTCTGTCGGTGTCTCTCTCTCTCCCTCAGTCGGTGTGTGTCTCTCTCTCCCTCTGTCGGTGTGTGTGTCTCCCTATCTCTCCCTCTGTCGGTGTGTGTCTCTCTCTCCCTCAGTCGGTGTGTGTCTCTCACTCCCTCTATCGGTGTGTGTCTCTCTCTCTCTCCATCTGTCGGTGTGTGTGTCTCTCTCTCTCCCTCTGTCGGTGTGTCTCTCTCTCCCTCTGTGAGTGTGTGTGTTTTTCTCCCTCCCTCTTTCGGTGTGTGTGTGTCACTCTCTCTCCCTCTGTCGGTGTGTGTCTCTCTCTCCCTCTGTTGGTGTGTGTGTGTCTCTCTCCCTCTGTCGGTGTGTGTGTCTCTCTCCCTCTGTCGGTGCGTATGTCTCTCTCTCCCTCTGTCGGTGTGTGTGTCTCTCTCTCCCTCTGTCGGTGTGTGTGTCTCTCTCTCCCTCTGTCGGTGTGTGTCTCTCTCTCTCTCCCTCTGTCGGTGTGTGTGTCTCTCTCTCCCTCTGTCGGTGTGTGTGTGTCTCTCTCCCTCAGTTGGTGTGTGTCTCTCTCTCCCTCTGTCGGTGTGTCTCTCTCTCCCTCTGTCGGAGTGTGTCTCTCTCTCTCCCTCTGTCGGTGTGTCTCTCTCTCTCTCCCTCTCTCGGTGTGTGTGTCTCTCTCCCTCTGTCAATGTGTGTGTCTCTCCCTCTGTCGGTGTGTCTCTCTCTCCCTCTGTCGGTGTGTGTCTCTCTCTCCCTCTGTCGGTGTGTGTGTCTCTCACTCCCTCTGTCGGTGAGTGTCTCTCTATCTCTCCCTCTGTCGGTGTGTGTCTCTCTCTCTCGGTCTGTCTCTCTCTCCCTCTGTCGGTGTGTCTCTCTCTCTCTCCCCCTCTGTCGGTGTGTCTCTCTCTCTCTCTCTCTCTCGGTATGTGTGTCTCTCTCCCTCTGTCAGTGTGTGTCTCTATCTCCCTCTGTCGGTGTGTCTCTCCCTCTCCCTCTGTCGGTGAGTGTGTCTCTCCCTCCCTCTATCGGTGTATGTCTCTCTCTCCCTCTCTCGGTCTGTCTCTCTCTCCCTCTGTCGGTGTGTGTGTGTCTCTCTCCCTCAGTTGGTGTGTGTCTCTCACTCCCTCTGTCGGTGTGTCTCTCTCTCTCTCCCTCTGTCGGTGTGTGTCTCTCTCTCCCTCTGTCGGTGTGTCTCTCTCTCTCTCCCTCTGTCGGTGTGTCTCTCTCTCCCTCTGTCGGAGTGTGTCTCTCACTCTCCCTCTGTCGGTGTGTCTCTCTCTCTCTCCCTCTCTCGGTGTGTGTGTCTCTCTCTCTCTGTCAGTGTGTGTGTCTCTCTCCCTCTGTCAATGTGTATGTCTCTCTCCCTCTGTCGGTGTGTCTCTCTCTCCCTCTGTCGGTGTGTCTCTCTTTCCCTCTGTCGGTGTGTCTCTCTCTCCCTCTGTCGGTGTGTCTCTCTCTCCCTCTGTCGGTATGTCTCTCTCTCCCTCTGTCGGTGTGTGTGTGTCTCTCTCTCCCTCTGTCGGTGTGTGTGTCTCTCACTCCCTCTGTCGGTGAGTGTCTCTCTATCTCTCCCTCTGTCGGTGTGTGTCTCTCTCTCACGTGCTCACTGTGTCTCTCCCTCTGTCGGTGTGTCTCTCTCTCCCCTCTGTCGGTGTGTCTCTCTCTCTCTCTCGGTGTGTGTGTCTCTCTCTCCCTCTGTCAGTGTGTGTCTCTCATTCTCTGTCAGTGTATGTGTTTCTCTCCCTCTGTCAGTGTGTGTCTCTATCTCCCTCTGTCGGTGTGTCTCTCCCTCTCCCTCTGTCGGTGAGTGTGTCTCTCCCTCCCTCTATCGGTGTGTGTCTCTCTCTCCCTCTCTCGGTCTGTCTCTCTCTCCCTCTGTCGGTGTGTGTGTGTCTCTCTCCCTCAGTTGGTGTGTGTCTCTCACTCCCTCTGTCGGTGTGTCTCTCTCTCTCTCCCTCTGTCGGTGTGTGTCTCTCTCTCCCTCTGTCGGTGTGTCTCTCTCTCTCTCCCTCTGTCGGTGTGTCTCTCTCTCCTCTGTCGGAGTGTGTCTCTCACTCTCCCTCTGTCGGTGTGTCTCTCTCTCTCTCCCTCTCTCGGTGTGTGTGTCTCTCTCTCTCTGTCAGTGTGTGTGTCTCTCTCCCTCTGTCAATGTGTATGTCTCTCTCCCTCTGTCGGTGTGTCTCTCTCTCCCTCTGTCGGTGTGTCTCTCTTTCCCTCTGTCGGTGTGTCTCTCTCTCCCTCTGTCGGTGTGTCTCTCTCTCCCTCTGTCGGTATGTCTCTCTCTCCCTCTGTCGGTGTGTGTGTCTCTCTCTCCCTCTGTCGGTGTGTGTGTCTCTCACTCCCTCTGTCGGTGAGTGTCTCTCTATCTCTCCCTCTGTCGGTGTGTGTCTCTCTCTCTCGGTCTGTCTCTCTCTCCCTCTGTCGGTGTGTCTCTCTCTCCCCCTCTGTCGGTGTGTCTCTCTCTCTCTCTCGGTGTGTGTGTCTCTCTCTCCCTCTGTCAGTGTGTGTCTCTCATTCTCTGTCAGTGTATGTGTTTCTCTCCCTCTGTCAGTGTGTGTCTCTATCTCCCTCTGTCAGGGTGTGTCTCTCACTCTCCCTCTGTCAGTGTGTGTGTCTCTCTCTCCCTCTGTCGGTGTGTCTCTCCCTCTCCCTCTGTCGGTGAGTGTGTCTCTCCCTCCCTCTGTTGGTATGTGTGTCTCTCTCTCCCTCTCTCGGTGTGTGTCTCTCTCCCTCTGTCGGTGTGTGTGTCTCTCTCTCCCTCTGTCAGTGTGTGTGTCTCTCTCTCCCTCTGTCGGTGTGTCTCTCCCTCTCCCTCTGTCGGTGAGTGTGTCTCTCCCTCCCTCTGTCGGTGTGTGTGTCTCTCTCTCCCTCTCTCGGTGTGTGTCTCTCTCCCTCTGTCGGTGTGTGTGTCTCTCCCTCCCTCTGTCGGTGTGTGTGTCTCTCTCTCCCTCTCTCGGTGTGTGTCTGTCTCTCCCTCAGTCAGTGTGTCTCTCACTCTCCCTCTGTCGGTGTGTGTGTCTCTCCCTCTCTCTGTCGGTGTGTGTGTGTCTCTCTCCCTCAGTTGGTGTGTCTCTCACTCTCTCCCTCTGTCGGTGTGTCTCTCCCTCTCCCTCTGTCGGTGAGTCTCTCTCTCTCTCCCTCTGTCGGTGTGTGTTTCTCTCTCTCCCTCTGTCGGTGTGTCTCTCTCTCTCTCCCTCTGTCGGTGTGTGTGTCTCTCTCTCCCTCTGTCGGTGTATCTCTCTCTCCCTCTGTCGGTGAGTGTCTCACTCTCTCTCCCTCTGTCAGTATGTGTGTCTCTCTCTCCCTCTGTCAGTGTGTGTCTCTCTCTCTCCCTCTGTCAGTGTGTGTGTCTCTCTCTCCCTCTGTCGGTGTGTGTCTCTCTCATTCCCTCTGTCGGTGTGTGTGTGTCTCTCTCCCTCTGTCGGTGTGTGTGTGTCTCTCTCTCTCCCTCTGTCGGTGTGTGTCTCTCTCTGTCTCCCTCTGTCGGTGTGTGTGTGTCTCTCTATGCCTCTGTCGGTGTGTGTGTCTCTCTCTCTCCCTCTGTCAGTGTGTGTGTCTCTCTCTCCCTCTGTAGGTGTGTGTGTGTCTCTCTCTCTCCCTCTGTCGGTGTGTGTCTCTCTCTGTCTCCCTCTGTCGGTGTGTGTGTGTCTCTCTATGCCTCTGTCGGTGTGTGTGTCTCTCTCTCTCCCTCTGTCAGTGTGTGTGTCTCTCTCTCCCTCTGTAGGTGTGTGTCTCTCTCATTCCCTCTGTCGGTGTGTGTCTCTCTCCCTCTGTCGGTGTGTGTGTGTCTCTCTCTCTCCCTCTGTCGGTGTGTGTGTCTCTCTCTGTCTCCCTCTGTCGTTGTGTGTGTGTCTCTCTCTGCCTCTGTCGGTGTGTGTGTCTCTCTCTGCCTCTGTCGGTGTGTGTGTCTCTCTCTCCCTCTGTCGGTGTGTGTGTGTCTCTCCCTCTGTCGGTGTGTGTGTGTCTCTCTCTGCCTCTGTCGGTGTGTGTGTCTCTCTCTGCCTCTGTCGGTGTGTGTCTCTCTCTGCCTCTGTCAGTGTGTGTCTCTCTCTGCCTCTGTCGGTGTGTGTGTCTCTCTCTCCCTCTGTCGGTGTGTGTGTCTCTCTCCCTCTGTCGGTGTGTGTGTGTCTCTCTCTGCCTCTGTCGGTGTGTGTCTCTCTCTCCCTCTGCCGGTGTGTGTGTGTCTCTCTCCCTCTGTCAGTGTGTGTGTCTCTCTCTGCCCCTGTCGGTGTGTCTCTCACTGCCTCTGTCGGTGTGTCTCTCTATCTCCCTCTGTCGGTGTGTCTCTCTCTGCCTCTGTCGGTGTGTGTCTCTCTCTCTGCCTCTGTCGGTGTGTGTCTCTCCCTCTGTCGGTGTGGGTGTCTCTCTCTCTCTCCCTCTCTCGGTGTTTGTGTGTCTCTCTCTCTCTCCCTCTGTCGGTGTGTCTCTGCCTCTTTCGGTGTGGGTCTCTCTCTGTCCCTCTGTCGGTGTGTGTGTCTCTCTCTGTCCCTCTGTCGGTGTGTGTGTCTCTCTCTCTCTCTCCCTCTGTCGGTGTGTCTCTCTCTCTCCCTCTGTCGGTGTGTGTCTCTCTCTCTCTCCCTCTGTCGGTGTGTGTGTCTCTCTCTCTCCCTCTGTCGGCGTATCTCTCTCTCTCCCTCGTTCGGTGTGTCTCTCTCTCTCCCTCTGTCGGTGTGTGTCTCTCTCTCTCCCTATGTCGTTGTGTCTCTCTCTCTCCCTCTGTCAGTGTGTGTCTCTCTCTCTCCATCTGTCAGTGTGTGTCTCTCTCTCTCCCTCTGTCGGTGTGTGGCTTCTCTCTCCCTCTGTCAGTGTGTGGCTCTCTCTCTCCCTCTGTCGGTGTGTCTCTCTCTCTCCCTCTGTCGGTGTGTGTGTGTGTCTCTCACTCCCTTTGTCGGTGTGTGTGTCTCTCTCTCCCTCTGTCGGTGTGTGTGTCTCTCTCTCCCTCTGTCGGTGTGTGTCTCTCTCTCCCTCTGTCGGTGTGTGTCTCTCTCTCTCCCTCTGTCGGTGTGTGTGTCTCTCTCTCTCTCCCTCTGTCGGTGTGTGTCTCTCTCTCTCTCCCTCTGTCGGTGTGTGTGTCTCTCTCCCTCTGTCGGTGTGTGTGTCTCTCTCTGCCTCTGTCGGTGTGTGTGTCTCTCTCTCCCTCTGTCGATGTGTGTGTCTCTCTCTGCCTCTGTCGGTGTGTGTCTCTCTCTCTCCCTCTGTCGGTGTGTGTCTCTCTCTCCCTCTGTCGGTGTGTCTCTCTCTCTCCCTCTGTCGGTGTGTGTGTGTCTCTCTCTCCATCTGTCGGTGTGTGTGTGTTTCTCTCTGCCTCTGTCGGTGTGTGTGTCTCTCTCTCCCTCTGTCGGTGTGTCTCTCTCTCTCCCTCTGTCGGTGTGTGTGTGTGTCTCTCACTCCCTTTGTCGGAGTGTGTGTCTCTCTCTCCCTCTGTCGGTGTGTGTGTCTCTCTCTCCCTCTGTCGGTGTGTGTGTCTCTCTCTCCCTCTGTCGGTGTGTGTCTCTCTCTCTCCCTCTGTCGGTGTGTGTGTCTCTCTCTCTCTCCCTCTGTCGGTGTGTGTGTCTCTCTCCCTCTGTCGGTGTGTGTGTCTCTCTCTGCCTCTGTCGGTGTGTGTGTCTCTCTCTCCCTCTGTCGATGTGTGTGTCTCTCTCTGCCTCTGTCGGTGTGTGTGTCTCTCTCTGCCTCTGTCGGTGTGTGTGTCTCTCTCTCCCTCTGTCGATGTGTGTGTCTCTCTCTGCCTCTGTCGGTGTGTGTCTCTCTCTCTCCCTCTGTCGGTGTGTGTCTCTCTCTCCCTCTGTCGGTGTGTGTCTCTCTCTCCCTCTGTCGGTGTGTCTCTCTCTCCCTCTGTCGGTGTGTCTCTCTCTCCCTCTGTCGGTGTGTCTCTCTCTCCCTTTGTCGGTGTGTGTCTCTCTCTCTCTCCCTCTGTCGGTGTGTGTGTCTCTCTCTCTCCCTCTGTCGGTGAGTGTTTCTCTATCTCTCCCTCTGTCGGTGTGTGTCTCTCCCTCTCGGTCTGTCTCTCCCTCCCTCTGTCGGTGTGTGTGTGTGTCTCTCTCCCTCTGTCGGTGTGTCTCTCCCTCTCCCTCTGTCGGTGAGTGTGTCTCTCCCTCCCTCTGTCGGTGTGTGTGTCTCTCTTTCCCTCTCTCGGTCTGTCTCTCCCTCCCTCTGTCGGTGTGTGTGTCTCTCTCTCCCTCTGTCGGTGTGTGTGTCTCTCTCTCCCTCTGTCGGTGTGTGTGTCTCTCCCTCCCTCTGTCGGTGTGTGTGTCTCTCTCTCCCTCAGTTGGTGTGTCTCCCTCTCTCTCCCTCTGTCGGTGTGTGTCTCTCTCTCCCTCTGTCGGTATGTCTCTCTCTCTCTCCCTCTGTCGGTGTGTCTCTCACTCCCTCTGTCGGTGAGTGTCTCACACTCTCTCCCTCTGTCGGTGTCTCTCTATCTCTCCCTCTGTCGGTGTGTGTGTCTCTCTCTCCCTCTGTCGGTGTGTCTCTCCCTCTCTCGGTCTGTCTCTCTCTCCCTCTGTCGGTGTGTCTCTCACTCTCCCTCTGTCGGTGTGTGTGTCTCTCTCTCCCTCTTTCGGTGTGTGTGTGTCTCTCTCTCCCTCTCTCGGTGTGTGTGTCTCTCTCTCCCTCTGTCGGTGTGTGTGTCTCTCTCTCCCTCTGTCGGTGTGTGTGTCTCTCTCTCCCTCTGTCGGTGTGTCTCCCTCTCCCTCTGTCGGTGTGTCTCTCTCTCCCTCTGTCGGTGTGTGTGTCTCTCCCTCCCTCTGTCGGTGTGTGTGTCTCTCTCTCCCTCAGTTGGTGTGTCTCCCTCTCTCTCCCTCTGTCGGTGTGTGTCTCTCTCTCCCTCTGTCGGTATGTCTCTCTCTCTCTTCCTCTGTCGGTGTGTCTCTCACTCCCTCTGTCGGTGAGTGTCTCACACTCTCTCCCTCTGTCGGTGTCTCTCTATCTCTCCCTCTGTCGGTGTGTGTGTCTCTCTCTCCCTCTGTCGGTGTGTCTCTCCCTCTGTCGGTGTGTCTCTCTCTCCCTCTGTCGGTGTGTCTCTCACTCTCCCTCTGTCGGTGTGTGTGTCTCTCTCTCCCTCTTTCGGTGTGTGTGTGTCTCTCTCTCCCTCTCTCGGTGTGTGTGTCTCTCTCTCCCTCTGTCGGTGTGTGTGTCTCTCTCTCCCTCTGTCGGTGTGTGTGTCTCTCTCTCCCTCTGTCGGTGTGTCTCTCTCTCCCTCTGTCGGTGTGTCTCTCTCTCCCTCTGTCGGTGTGTCTCTCTCTCCCTCTGTCGGTGTGTCTCTCTCTCCCTCTGTCGGTGTGTCTCTCTCTCCCTCTGTCGGTGTGTCTCTCTCTCCCTCTGTCGGTGTGTCTCTCTCTCCCTCTGTCGGTGTGTCTCTCTCTCCCTCTGTCGGTGTGTCTCTCTCTCCCTCTGTCGGTGTGTGTGTCTCTCCCTCTGTCGGTGTGTGTGTCTCTCTCTCTCCCTCTGTCGGTGTGTGTGTCTCTCTCTCTCCCTCTGTCGGTGTGTGTGTCTCTCTCTCTCCCTCTGTCGGTGTGTGTGTCTCTCTCTCCCTCAGTTGTTGTGTGTCTCTCTCTCTCCCCCTCTGTCAGTGTGTGTCACTCTCCCTCTGTCGGTGTGTGTGTTTCTCTCTCCCTATGTCGGTGTGTGTGTGTCTCTCTCATTCCCTCTGTCGGTGTGTGTGTGTCTCTCTCTCTCCCTCTGTCGGTGTGTGTCTCTCTCTGTCTCCCTCTGTCGGTGTGTGTGTGTCTCTCTCTGCCTCTGTCGGTGTGTGTGTCTCTCTCTCCCTCTGTCGGTGTGTGTGTGTCTCTCCCTCTGTCGGTGTGTGTGTGTCTCTCTCTGCCTCTGTCGGTGTGTGTGTCTCTCTCTGCCTCTGTCGGTGTGTGTCTCTCTCTCTGCCTCTGTCAGTGTGTGTCTCTCTCTGCCTCTGTCGGTGTGTGTGTCTCTCCCTCTGTCGGTGTGTGTCTCTCTCCCTCTGTCGGTGTGTGTGTCTCTCTCTGCCTCTGTCGGTGTGTGTGTCTCTCTCTGCCTCTGTCGGTGTGTGTGTCTCTCTCTGCCTCTGTCGGTGTGTGTCTCTCTCTGCCTCTGTCGGTGTGTGTGTGTCTCTCTCTCCCTCTGTCGGTGTGTGTGTCTCTCTCTCCCTCTGTCGGTGTGTCTCTCTCTCTCCCTCTGTCGGTGTGTGTGTGTCTCTCTCTCCTCTGTCGGTGTGTCTCTCTCTCTCCCTCTGTCGGTGTGTGTGTGTCTCTCTCTCCCTCTGTCGGTGTGTCTCTCCCTCTCCCTCTGTCGGTGAGTGTGTCTCTCTCTCCCTCTGTCGGTGTGCCTCTCACTTCCTCTGTCGGTGAGTGTCTCACTCTCTCTCCCTCTGTCTGTGTCTCTCTATCTCTCCCTCTGTCGGTGTGTGTGTCTCTCTCTCCATCTGTCGGTGTCTCTCTCTCCCTCTGTCGGTGTCTCTCTCTCCTTCTGTCGGTGTGTCTCTCTCACCCTCTGTCGGTGTGTCTCTCTCTCCCTCTGTCAGTGTGTCTCTCTCTCCCTCTGTCAGTGTGTCTCTCTCTCCCTCTGTCGGTGTGTCTCTCTCTCTCCCTCTGTCGGTATCTCTCACTCTCCCTCTGTCGGTGTGTCTCTCCCTCTCCCTCTGTCGGTGAGTCTCTCTCTCTCTCCCTCTGTCGGTGTATGTGTCTCTCTCTCCCTCTGTCGGTGTGTCTCTCTCTCTCTCCCTCTGTCGGTGTGTGTGTCTCTCTCTCCCTCTGTCGGTGTATCTCTCTCTCCCTCTGTCGGTGAGTGTCTCACTCTCTCTCCCTCTGTCAGTGTGTGTGTCTCTCTCTCCCTCTGTCAGTGTGTGTGTGTCTCTCTCCCTCAGTTGGTGTGTGTCTCTCTCTCCCTCTGTCGGAGTGTGTCTCTCTCTCTCCCTCTGTCGGTGTGTCTCTCTCTCTCTCCCTCTCTCGGTGTGTGTGTCTCTCTCCCTCTGTCAATGTGTGTGTCTCTCTCCCTCTGTCGGTGTGTGTCTCTCTCTCCCTCTGTCGGTGTGTGTCTCTCTCTCCCTCTGTCGGTGTGTGTGTCTCTCACTCCCTCTGTCGGTGAGTGTCTCTCTATCTCTCCCTCTGTCGGTGTGTGTCTCTCTCTCTCGGTCTGTCTCTCTCTCCCTCTGTCGGTGTGTCTCTCTCTCTCTCCCCCTCTGTCGGTGTGTCTCTCTCTCTCTCTCTCTCTCGGTGTGTGTGTCTCTCTCCCTCTGTCAGTGTGTGTCTCTATCTCCCTCTGTCGGTGTGTCTCTCCCTCTCCCTCTGTCGGTGAGTGTGTCTCTCCCTCCCTCTATCGGTGTGTGTGTCTCTCTCTCCCTCTCTCGGTCTGTCTCTCTCTCCCTCTGTCGGTGTGTGTGTGTCTCTCTCCCTCAGTTGGTGTGTGTCTCTCACTCCCTCTGTCGGTGTGTCTCTCTCTCTCTCCCTCTGTCGGTGTGAGTCTCTCTCTCCCTCTGTCGGTGTGTCTCTCTCTCTCTCCCTCTGTCGGTGTGTCTCTCTCTCCCTCTGTCGGAGTGTGTCTCTCACTCTCCCTCTGTCGGTGTGTCTCTCTCTCTCTCCCTCTCTCGGTGTGTGTGTCTCTCTCTCTCTGTCAGTGTGTGTGTCTCTCTCCCTCTGTCAATGTGTATGTCTCTCTCCCTCTGTCGGTGTGTCTCTCTCTCCCTCTGTCGGTGTGTCTCTCTCTCCCTCTGTCGGTGTGTCTCTCTCTCCCTCTGTCGGTGTGTCTCTCTCTCCCTCTGTCGGTGTGTCTCTCTCTCCCTCTGTCGGTATGTCTCTCTCTCCCTCTGTCGGTGTGTGTGTCTCTCTCTCCCTCTGTCGGTGTGTGTGTCTCTCACTCCCTCTGTCGGTGAGTGTCTCTCTATCTCTCCCTCTGTCGGTGTGTGTCTCTCTCTCTCGGTCTGTCTCTCTCTCCCTCTGTCGGTGTGTCTCTCTCTCCCCCTCTGTCGGTGTGTCTCTCTCTCTCTCTCGGTGTGTGTGTCTCTCTTTCCCTCTGTCAGTGTGTGTCTCTCTCTCTCTGTCAGTGTGTGTGTTTCTCTCCCTCTGTCAGTGTGTGTCTCTATCTACCTCTGTCAGGGTGTGTCTCTCACTCTCCCTCTGTCAGTGTGTGTGTCTCTCTCTCCCTCTGTCGGTGTGTCTCTCCCTCTCCCTCTGTCGGTGAGTGTGTCTCTCCCTCCCTCTGTTGGTGTGTGTGTCTCTCTCTCCCTCTCTCGGTGTGTGTCTCTCTCCCTCTGTCGGTGTGTGTGTCTCTCTCTCCCTCTGTCAGTGTGTGTGTCTCTCTCTCCCTCTGTCGGTGTGTCTCTCCCTCTCCCTCTGTCGGTGAGTGTGTCTCTCCCTCCCTCTGTCGGTGTGTGTGTCTCTCTCTCCCTCTCTCGGTGTGTGTGTGTCTCTCTCCCTCAGTTGGTGTGTCTCTCACTCTCTCCCTCTGTCGGTGTGTCTCTCCCTCTCCCTCTGTCGGTGAGTCTCTCTCTCTCTCCCTCTGTCGGTGTGTGTTTCTCTCTCTCCCTCTGTCGGTGTGTCTCTCTCTCTCTCCCTCTGTCGGTGTGTGTGTCTCTCTCTCCCTCTGTCGGTGTATCTCTCTCTCCCTCTGTCGGTGAGTGTCTCACTCTCTCTCCCTCTGTCAGTGTGTGTGTCTCTCTCTCCCTCTGTCAGTGTGTGTCTCTCTCTCTCCCTCTGTCAGTGTGTGTCTCTCTCTCTCCCTCTGTCAGTGTGTGTGTCTCTCTCTCCCTCTGTCGGTGTGTGTCTCTCTCATTCCCTCTGTCGGTGTGTGTGTGTCTCTCTCCCTCTGTCGGTGTGTGTGTGTCTCTCTCTCTCCCTCTGTCGGTGTGTGTCTCTCTCTGTCTCCCTCTGTCGGTGTGTGTGTGTCTCTCTATGCCTCTGTCGGTGTGTGTGTCTCTCTCTTTCCCTCTGTCAGTGTGTGTGTCTCTCTCTTCCTCTGTAGGTGTGTGTCTCTCTCATTCCCTCTGTCGGTGTGTGTCTCTCTCCCTCTGTCGGTGTGTGTGTGTCTCTCTCCCTCTGTCGGTGTGTGTGTGTCTCTCTCTCTCCCTCTGTCGGTGTGTGTGTCTCTCTCTGTCTCCCTCTGTCGTTGTGTGTGTCTCTCTCTGCCTCTGTCGGTGTGTGTGTCTCTCTCTGCCTCTGTCGGTGTGTGTGTCTCTCTCTCCCTCTGTCGGTGTGTGTGTGTCTCTCCCTCTGTCGGTGTGTGTGTGTCTCTCTCTGCCTCTGTCGGTGTGTGTGTCTCTCTCTGCCTCTGTCGGTGTGTGTCTCTCTCTGCCTCTGTCAGTGTGTGTCTCTCTCTGCCTCTGTCGGTGTGTGTGTCTCTCTCTCCCTCTGTCGGTGTGTGTGTCTCTCTCCCTCTGTCGGTGTGTGTGTCTCTCTCCCTCTGTCGGTGTGTGTGTCTCTCTCTGCCTCTGTCGGTGTGTGTCTCTCTCTGCCTCTGTCGGTGTGTGTGTCTCTCCTTCTGCCGGTGTGTGTGTGTCTCTCTCCCTCTGTCAGTGTGTGTGTCTCTCTCTGCCCCTGTCGGTGTGTCTCTCACTGCCTCTGTCGGTGTGTCTCTCTATCTCCCTCTGTCGGTGTGTCTCTCTCTGCCTCTGTCGGTGTGTGTCTCTCTCTCTGCCTCTGTCGGTGTGTGTCTCTCCCTCTGTCGGTGTGGGTGTCTGTCTCTACCTCTGTCGGAGTGTGTCTCTCTCTCCCTCTGTCGGTGTGTAACTCTCTCTCCCTCTGTCGGTGTGTGTGTCTCCATCTCACCCTCTTTCGGTGTGTGTGTCACTCGCTCCCTCTGTCGGTGTCTGTGTGTCTCTCTCTCTCTCCCTCTGTCGGTGTGTCTCACTCTCTCTCCCTCTGTCGGTGTGTCTCTGCCTCTTTCGGTGTGGGTCTCTCTCTGTCCCTCTGTCGGTGTGTGTGTCTCTCTCTGTCCCTCTGTCGGTGTGTGTGTGTCTCTCTCTCTCTCCCTCTGTCGGTGTGTCTCTCTCTCTCCCTCTGTCGGTGTGTGTGTCTCTCTCTCTCTCTCTGTCGATGTGTGTGTCTCTCTCTGCCTCTGTCGGTGTGGGTCTCTCTCTGTCCCTCTGTCGGTGTGTGTCTCTCTCTCTCTCCCTCTGTCGGTGTGTGTGTCTCTCTCTCTCTCTCTGTCGATGTGTGTGTCTCTCTCTGCCTCTGTCGGTGTGTGTCTCTCTCTCTCCCTCTGTCAGTGTGTGTCTCTCTCTCCCTCTGTCGGTGTGTCTCTCTCTCTCCCTCTGTCGGTGTGTGTGTGTCTCTCTCTCCATCTGTCGGTGTGTGTGTGTTTCTCTCTGCCTCTGTCGGTGTGTGTGTCTCTCTCTCCCTCTGTCGGTGTGTCTCTCTCTCTCCCTCTGTCGGTGTGTGTGTGTGTGTCTCTCACTCCCTTTGTCGGAGTGTGTGTCTCTCTCTCCCTCTGTCGGTGTGTGTGTCTCTCTCTCCCTCTGTCGGTGTGTGTGTCTCTCTCTCCCTCTGTCGGTGTGTGTCTCTCTCTCTCCCTCTGTCGGTGTGTGTGTCTCTCTCTCTCTCCCTCTGTCGGTGTGTGTGTCTCTCTCCCTCTGTCGGTGTGTGTGTCTCTCTCTCCCTCTGTCGATGTGTGTGACTCTCTCTGCCTCTGTCGGTGTATGTCTCTCTCTCTCCCTCTGTCGGTGTGTGTCTCTCTCTCCCTCTGTCGGTGTGTGTCTCTCTCTCCCTCTGTCGGTGTGTCTCTCTCTCCCTCTGTCGGTGTGTCTCTCTCTCCCTCTGTCGGTGTGTCTCTCTCTCCCTCTGTCGGTGTGTGTCTCTCTCTCTCTCCCTCTGTCGGTGTGTGTCTCTCTCTCTCGGTCTGTCTCTCCCTCCCTCTGTCGGTGTGTGTGTGTGTCTCTCTCCCTCAGTTGGTGTGTGTCTCTCTCTCTCCCTCTGTCGGTGTGTCTCTCCCTCTCCCTCTGTCGGTGAGTGTGTCTCTCCCTCCCTCTGTCGGTGTGTGTGTCTCTCTTTCCCTCTCTCGGTCTGTCTCTCCCTCCCTCTGTCGGTGTGTGTGTGTCTCTCTCTCCCTCTTTCGGTGTGTGTGTCTCTCCCTCCCTCTGTCGGTGTGTGTGTCTCTCTCTCCCTCAGTTGGTGTGTCTCCCTCTCTCTCCCTCTGTCGGTTTGTGTCTCTCTCTCCCTCTGTCGGTATGTCTCTCTCTCTCTCCCTCTGTCGGTGTGTCTCTCACTCCCTCTGTCGGTGAGTGTCTCACTCTCTCTCCCTCTGTCGGTGTCTCTCTATCTCTCCCTCTGTCGGTGTGTGTGTCTCTCTCTCCCTCTGTCGGTGTGTCTCTCCCTCTCTCGGTCTGTCTCTCTCTCCCTCTGTCGGTGTGTCTCTCTCTCCCTCTGTCGGTGTGTCTCTCACTCTCCCTCTGTCGGTGTGTGTGTCTCTCTCTCCCTCTGTCGGTGTGTGTGTGTCTCTCTCTCCCTCTGTCGGTGTGTGTGTGTCTCTCTCTCCCTCTGTCGGTGTGTGTGTGTCTCTCTCTCCCTCTCTCGGTGTGTGTGTCTCTCTCTCCCTCTGTCGGTGTGTGTGTCTCTCTCTCCCTCTGTCGGTGTGTCTCTCTCTCCCTCTGTCGGTGTGTCTCTCTCTCCCTCTGTCGGTGTGTCTCTCTCTCCCTCTGTCGGTGTGTCTCTCTCTCCCTCTGTCGGTGTGTCTCTCTCTCCCTCTGTCGGTGTGTCTCTCTCTCCCTCTGTCGGTGTGTCTCTCTCTCCCTCTGTCGGTGTGTCTCTCTCTCCCTCTGTCGGTGTGTCTCTCTCTCCCTCTGTCGGTGTGTCTCTCTCTCCCTCTGTCGGTGTGTCTCTCTCTCCCTCTGTCGGTGTGTCTCTCTCTCCCTCTGTCGGTGTGTCTCTCTCTCCCTCTGTCGGTGTGTCTCTCTCTCCCTCTGTCGGTGTGTGTGTCTCTCTCTCCCTCTGTCGGTGTGTGTGTCTCTCTCTCCCTCTGTCGGTGTGTGTGTCTCTCTCTCTCCCTCTGTCGGTGTGTGTGTCTCTCTCTCTCCCTCTGTCGGTGTGTGTGTCTCTCTCTCTCCCTCTGTCGGTGTGTGTGTCTCTCTCTCTCCCTCTGTCGGTGTGTGTGTCTCTCTCTCCCTCAGTTGTTGTGTGTCTCTCTCTCTCCCCCTCTGTCAGTGTGTGTCACTCTCCCTCTGTCGGTGTGTGTGTCTCTCTCTCCCTATGTCGGTGTGTGTGTGTCTCTCTCATTCCCTCTGTCGGTGTGTGTGTGTCTCTCCCTCTGTCGGTGTGTGTGTGTCTCTCTCTGCCTCTGTCGGTGTGTGTGTCTCTCTCTCCCTCTGTCGGTATGTGTGTGTCTCTCCCTCTGTCGGTGTGTGTGTGTCTCTCTCTGCCTCTGTCGGTGTGTGTGTCTCTCTCTGCCTCTGTCGGTGTGTGTCTCTCTCTCTGCCTCTGTCAGTGTGTGTCTCTCTCTGCCTCTGTCGGTGTGTGTGTCTCTCTCTGCCTCTGTCGGTGTGTGTGTCTCTCCCTCTGTCGGTGTGTGTGTCTCTCCCTCTGTCGGTGTGTGTGTCTCTCCCTCTGTCGGTGTGTGTGTCTCTCCCTCTGTCGGTGTGTCTCTCTCTCCCTCTGTCGGTGTGTCTCTCTCTCCCTCTGTCGGTGTGTGTGTCTCTCTCTCTCCCTCTGTCGGTGTGTGTGTATCTCTCTCTGCCACTGTCGGTGTGTCTCTCTCTCTCTCCCTCTGTCGGTGTGTGTGTCTCTCTCCCTCTGTCGGTGTGTGTGTCTCTCTCCCTCTGTCGGTGTGGGTGTCTGTCTCTACCTCTGTCGGAGTGTGTCTCTCTCTCCCTCTGTCGGTGTGTAACTCTCTCTCCCTCTGTCGGTGTGTGTGTCTCCATCTCACCCTCTTTCGGTGTGTGTGTCACTCGCTCCCTCTGTCGGTGTCTGTGTGTCTCTCTCTCTCTCCCTCTCTCGGTGTTTGTGTCTCTCTCTCTCTCTCCCTCTGTCGGTGTGTCTCACTCTCTCTCCCTCTGTCGGTGTGTCTCTGCCTCTTTCGGTGTGGGTCTCTCTCTGTCCCTCTGTCGGTGTGTGTGTCTCTCTCTGTCCCTCTGTCGGTGTGTGTGTCTCTCTCTCTCTCTCCCTCTGTCGGTGTGTCTCTCTCTCTCCCTCTGTCGGTGTGTGTCTCTCTCTCTCTCCCTCTGTCGGTGTGTGTGTCTCTCTCTCTCTCTGTCGATGTGTGTGTCTCTCTCTGCCTCTGTCGGTGTGTGTCTCTCTCTCTCCCTCTGTCGGTGTGTGTCTCTCTCTCCCTCTGTCGGTATGTCTCTCTCTCTCCCTCTGTCGGTGTGTGTGTGTCTCTCTCTCCATCTGTCGGTGTGTGTGTTTCTCTCTGCCTCTGTCGGTGTGTGTGTCTCTCTCTCCCTCTGTCGGTGTGTCTCTCTCTCTCCCTCTGTCGGTGTGTGTGTGTGTCTCTCACTCCCTTTGTCGGAGTGTGTGTCTCTCTCTCCCTCTGTCGGTGTGTGTGTCTCTCTCTCCCTCTGTCGGTGTTTGTGTCTCTCTCTCCCTCTGTCGGTGTGTGTCTCTCTCTCTCCCTCTGTCGGTGTGTGTGTCTCTCTCTCTCTCCCTCTGTCGGTGTGTGTGTCTCTCTCCCTCTGTCGGTGTGTGTGTCTCTCTCTCCCTCTGTCGATGTGTGTGACTCTCTCTGCCTCTGTCGGTGTATGTCTCTCTCTCTCCCTCTGTCGGTGTGTCTCTCTCTCCCTCTGTCGGTGTGTCTCTCTCTCCCTCTGTCGGTGTGTCTCTCTCTCCCTCTGTCGGTGTGTGTCTCTCTCTCTCTCCCTCTGTCGGTGTGTGTGTCTCTCTCTCTCCCTCTGTCGGTGAGTGTTTCTCTATCTCTCCCTCTGTCGGTGTGTGTCTCTCTCTCTCGGTCTGTCTCTCCCTCCCTCTGTCGGTGTGTGTGTGTGTCTCTCTCCCTCAGTTGGTGTGTGTCTCTCTCTCTCCCTCTGTCGGTGTGTCTCTCCCTCTCCCTCTGTCGGTGAGTGTGTCTCTCCCTCCCTCTGTCGGTGTGTGTGTCTCTCTTTCCCTCTCTCGGTCTGTCTCTCCCTCCCTCTGTCGGTGTGTGTGTCTCTCTCTCCCTCTTTCGGTGTGTGTGTCTCTCCCTCCCTCTGTCGGTGTGTGTGTCTCTCTCTCCCTCAGTTGGTGTGTCTCCCTCTCTCTCCCTCTGTCGGTTTGTGTCATTCTCTCCCTCTGTCGGTATGTCTCTCTCTCTCTCCCTCTGTCGGTGTGTCTCTCACTCCCTCTGTCGGTGAGTGTCTCACTCTCTCTCCCTCTGTCGGTGTCTCTCTATCTCTCCCTCTGTCGGTGTGTGTGTCTCTCTCTCCCTCTGTCGGTGTGTCTCTCCCTCTCTCGGTCTGTCTCTCTCTCCCTCTGTCGGTGTGTCTCTCTCTCCCTCTGTCGGTGTGTCTCTCACTCTCCCTCTGTCGGTGTGTGTGTCTCTCTCTCCCTCTGTCGGTGTGTGTGTGTCTCTCTCTCCCTCTGTCGGTGTGTGTGTGTGTCTCTCTCCCTCTGTCGGTGTGTGTGTCTCTCTCTCCCTCTGTCGGTGTGTGTGTCTCTCTCTCCCTCTGTCGGTGTGTGTGTCTCTCTCTCCCTCTGTCGGTGTGTCTCTCTCTCCCTCTGTCGGTGTGTCTCTCTCTCCCTCTGTCGGTGTGTCTCTCTCTCCCTCTGTCGGTGTGTCTCTCTCTCCCTCTGTCGGTGTGTCTCTCTCTCCCTCTGTCGGTGTGTCTCTCTCTCCCTCTGTCGGTGTGTCTCTCTCTCCCTCTGTCGGTGTGTCTCTCTCTCCCTCTGTCGGTGTGTCTCTCTCTCCCTCTGTCGGTGTGTCTCTCTCTCCCTCTGTCGGTGTGTCTCTCTCTCCCTCTGTCGGTGTGTGTGTCTCTCTCTCCCTCTGTCGGTGTGTGTGTCTCTCTCTCCCTCTGTCGGTGTGTGTGTCTCTCTCTCTCCCTCTGTCGGTGTGTGTGTCTCTCTCTCTCCCTCTGTCGGTGTGTGTGTCTCCCTCTCCCTCAGTTGTTGTGTGTCTCTCTCTCTCCCCCTCTGTCAGTGTGTGTCACTCTCCCTCTGTCGGTGTGTGTGTCTCTCTCTCCCTATGTCGGTGTGTGTGTGTCTCTCTCATTCCCTCTGTCGGTGTGTGTGTGTCTCTCCCTCTGTCGGTGTGTGTGTGTCTCTTTCTGCCTCTGTCGGTGTGTGTGTCTCTCTCTCCCTCTGTCGGTGTGTGTGTGTCTCTCCCTCTGTCGGTGTGTGTGTGTCTCTCTCTGCCTCTGTCGGTGTGTGTGTCTCTCTCTGCCTCTGTCGGTGTGTGTCTCTCTCTCTGCCTCTGTCAGTGTGTGTCTCTCTCTGCCTCTGTCGGTGTGTGTGTCTCTCTCTGCCTCTGTCGGTGTGTGTGTCTCTCCCTCTGTCGGTGTGTGTGTCTCTCCCTCTGTCGGTGTGTGTGTCTCTCCCTCTGTCGGTGTGTGTGTCTCTCCCTCTGTCGGTGTGTGTGTCTCTCCCTCTGTCGGTGTGTGTGTCTCTCCCTCTGTCGGTGTGTCTCTCTCTCCCTCTGTCGGTGTGTCTCTCTCTCCCTCTGTCGGTGTGTGTGTATCTCTCTCTGCCACTGTCGGTGTGTCTCTCTCTCTCTCCCTCTGTCGGTGTGTGTGTCTCTCTCCCTCTGTCGGTGTGTGTGTCTCTCTCTGCCTCTGTCGGTGTGTGTGTCTCTCTCTGCCTCTGTCGGTGTGTGTGTCTCTCTCTGCCTCTGTCGGTGTGTGTGTCTCTCTCTGCCTCTGTCGGTGTGTGTCTCTCTCTGCCTCTGTCGGTGTGTGTGTGTCTCTCTCTCCCTCTGTCGGTGTGTGTGTCTCTCTCTCCCTCTGTCGGTGTGTCTCTCTCTCTCCCTCTGTCGGTGTGTCTCTCTCTCTCCCTCTGTCGGTGTGTGTGTGTGTCTCTCTCTCCCTCTGTCGGTGTGTCTCTCTCTCTCCCTCTGTCGGTGTGTGTGTGTCTCTCTCTCCCTCTGTCGGTGTGTCTCTCCCTCTCCCTCTGTCGGTGAGTGTGTCTCTCTCTCCCTCTGTCGGTGTGCCTCTCACTTCCTCTGTCGGTGAGTGTCTCACTCTCTCTCCCTCTGTCTGTGTCTCTCTATCTCTCCCTCTGTCGGTGTGTGTGTCTCTCTCTCCCTCTGTCGGTGTCTCTCTCTCCCTCTGTCGGTGTCTCTCTCTCCCTCTGTCGGTGTGTCTCTCTCTCCCTCTGTCGGTGTGTCTCTCTCTCCCTCTGTCAGTGTGTCTCTCTCTCCCTCTGTCAGTGTGTCTCTCTCTCCCTCTGTCGGTGTGTCTCTCTCTCCCTCTGTCGGTGTGTCTCTCTCTCCCTCTGTCGGTGTGTCTCTCTCTCCCTCTGTCGGTGTGTCTCTCTCTCCCTCTGTCGGTGTGTCTCTCTCTCCCTCTGTCGGTGTGTGTGTCTCTCTCTCTCCCTCTGTCGGTGTGTGTGTATCTCTCTCCCTCAGTTGATGTGTGTCTCTTTCTCTCCCCCTCTGTCAGTGTGTGTGTGTCTCTCTCCCTCAGTTGGTGTGTGTCTCTCTCTCCCTCTGTCGGTATCTCCTACTCTCCCTCTGTCGGTGTGTCTCTCCCTCTCCCTCTGCCGGTGAGTCTCTCTCTCTCTCCCTCTGTCGGTGTGTGTGTCTCTCTCTCCCTCTGTCGGTGTGTCTCTCTCTCTCTCTCTCTCTCGGTGTGTGTGTCTCTCTCTCCCTCTGTCAGTGGGTGTCTCTCTCTCTCTGTCAGTGTGTGTGTTTCTCTCCCTCTGTCAGTGTGTGTCTCTATCTCCCTCTGTCAGGGTGTGTCTCTCACTCTCCCTCTGTCAGTGTGTGTGTCTCTCTCTCCCTCTGTCGGTGTGTCTCTCCCTCTCCCTCTGTCGGTGAGTGTGTCTCTCTCTCCCTCTGTTGGTGTGTGTGTCTCTCTCTCCCTCTCTCGGTGTGTGTCTCTCTCCCTCTGTCGGTGTGTGTGTCTCTCTCTCCCTCTGTCAGTGTGTGTGTCTCTCTCTCCCTCTGTCGGTGTGTCTCTCCCTCTCCCTCTGTTGGTGAGTGTGTCTCTCCCTCCCTCTGTCGGTGTGTGTGTCTCTCTCTCCCTCTCTCGGTGTGTGTCTCTCTCCCTCTGTCGGTGTGTGTGTCTCTCCCTCCCTCTGTCGGTGTGTGTGTCTCTCTCTCCCTCTCTCGGTGTGTGTCTGTCTCTCCCTCAGTCAGTGTGTCTCTCACTCTCCCTCTGTCGGTGTGTGTGTCTCTCCCTCTCTCTGTCGGTGTGTGTGTGTCTCTCTCCCTCAGTTGGTGTGTCTCTCACTCTCTCCCTCTGTCGGTGTGTCTCTCCCTCTCCCTCTGTCGGTGAGTCTCTCTCTCTCTCCCTCTGTCGGTGTGTGTTTCTCTCTCTCCCTCTGTCGGTGTGTCTCTCTCTCTCTCCCTCTGTCGGTGTGTGTCTCTCTCTCCCTCTGTCGGTGTGTGTGTCTCTCTCTCCCTCTGTCGGTGTGTGTGTCTCTCCCTCTCTCTGTCGGTGTGTGTGTGTCTCTCTCCCTCAGTTGGTGTGTCTCTCACTCTCTCCCTCTGTCGGTGTGTCTCTCCCTCTCCCTCTGTCGGTGAGTCTCTCTCTCTCTCCCTCTGTCGGTGTGTGTTTCTCTCTCTCCCTCTGTCGGTGTGTCTCTCTCTCTCTCCCTCTGTCGGTGTGTGTGTCTCTCTCTCCCTCTGTCGGTGTATCTCTCTCTCCCTCTGTCGGTGAGTGTCTCACTCTCTCTCCCTCTGTCAGTGTGTGTGTCTCTCTCTCCCTCTGTCAGTGTGTGTCTCTCTCTCTCCCTCTGTCAGTGTGTGTGTCTCTCTCTCCCTCTGTCGGTGTGTGTCTCTCTCATTCCCTCTGTCGGTGTGTGTGTGTCTCTCTCCCTCTGTCGGTGTGTGTGTGTCTCTCTCTCTCCCTCTGTCGGTGTGTGTCTCTCTCTGTCTCCCTCTGTCGGTGTGTGTGTGTCTCTCTATGCCTCTGTCGGTGTGTGTGTCTCTCTCTCTCCCTCTGTCAGTGTGTGTGTCTCTCTCTTCCTCTGTAGGTGTGTGTCTCTCTCATTCCCTCTGTCAGTGTGTGTCTCTCTCTGCCTCTGTCGGTGTGTGTGTCTCTCTCTCCCTCTGTCGGTGTGTGTGTCTCTCTCCCTCTGTCGGTGTGTGTGTCTCTCTCCCTCTGTCGGTGTGTGTGTGTCTCTCTCTGCCTCTGTCGGTGTGTGTCTCTCTCTGCCTCTGTCGGTGTGTGTGTCTCTCCTTCTGCCGGTGTGTGTGTGTCTCTCTCCCTCTGTCAGTGTGTGTGTCTCTCTCTGCCCCTGTCGGTGTGTCTCTCACTGCCTCTGTCGGTGTGTCTCTCTATCTCCCTCTGTCGGTGTGTCTCTCTCTGCCTCTGTCGGTGTGTGTCTCTCTCTCTGCCTCTGTCGGTGTGTGTCTCTCCCTCTGTCGGTGTGGGTGTCTGTCTCTACCTCTGTCGGTGTGTAACTCTCTCTCCCTCTGTCGGTGTGTGTGTCTCCATCTCACCCTCTTTCGGTGTGTGTGTCACTCGCTCCCTCTGTCGGTGTCTCTCTCTCTCTCCCTCTCTCGGTGTTTGTGTCTCTCTCTCTCTCTCCCTCTGTCGGTGTGTCTCACTCTCTCTCCCTCTGTCGGTGTGTCTCTGCCTCTTTCGGTGTGGGTCTCTCTCTGTCCCTCTGTCGGTGTGTGTGTCTCTCTCTGTCCCTCTGTCGGTGTGTGTGTCTCTCTCTCTCTCTCCCTCTGTCGGTGTGTCTCTCTCTCTCCCTCTGTCGGTGTGTGTCTCTCTCTCTCTCCCTCTGTCGGTGTGTGTGTCTCTCTCTCTCTCTGTCGATGTGTGTGTCTCTCTCTGCCTCTGTCGGTGTGTGTCTCTCTCTCCCTCTGTCGGTGTGTCTCTCTCTCTCCCTCTGTCGGTGTGTGTGTGTCTCTCTCTCCATCTGTCGGTGTGTGTGTGTTTCTCTCTGCCTCTGTCGGTGTGTGTGTCTCTCTCTCCCTCTGTCGGTGTGTCTCTCTCTCTCCCTCTGTCGGTGTCTGTGTGTGTCTCTCACTCCCTTTGTCGGAGTGTGTGTCTCTCTCTCCCTCTGTCGGTGTGTGTGTCTCTCTCTCCCTCTGTCGGTGTGTGTGTCTCTCTCTCCCTCTGTCGGTGTGTGTCTCTCTCTCTCCCTCTGTCGGTGTGTGTGTCTCTCTCTCTCTCCCTCTGTCGGTGTGTGTGTCTCTCTCCCTCTGTCGGTGTGTGTGTCTCTCTCTGCCTCTGTCGGTGTGTGTGTCTCTCTCTCCCTCTGTCGATGTGTGTGACTCTCTCTGCCTCTGTCGGTGTATGTCTCTCTCTCTCCCTCTGTCGGTGTGTGTCTCTCTCTCCCTCTGTCTGTGTGTGTCTCTCTCTCCCTCTGTCGGTGTGTCTCTCTCTCCCTCTGTCGGTGTGTCTCTCTCTCCCTCTGTCGGTGTGTCTCTCTCTCCCTCTGTCGGTGTGTGTCTCTCTCTCTCTCCCTCTGTCGGTGTGTGTGTCTCTCTCTCTCCCTCTGTCGGTGAGTGTTTCTCTATCTCTCCCTCTGTCGGTGTGTGTCTCTCTCTCTCGGTCTGTCTCTCCCTCCCTCTGTCGGTGTGTGTGTGTGTCTCTCTCCCTCAGTTGGTGTGTGTCTCTCTCTCTCCCTCTGTCGGTGTGTCTCTCCCTCTCCCTCTGTCGGTGAGTGTGTCTCTCCCTCCCTCTGTCGGTGTGTGTGTCTCTCTTTCCCTCTCTCGGTCTGTCTCTCCCTCCCTCTGTCGGTGTGTGTGTGTCTCTCTCTCCCTCTTTCGGTGTGTGTGTCTCTCCCTCCCTCTGTCGGTGTGTGTGTCTCTCTCTCCCTCAGTTGGTGTGTCTCCCTCTCTCTCCCTCTGTCGGTTTGTGTCTCTCTCTCCCTCTGTCGGTATGTCTCTCTCTCTCTCTCCCTCTGTCGGTGTGTCTCTCACTCCCTCTGTCGGTGAGTGTCTCACTCTCTCTCCCTCTGTCGGTGTCTCTCTATCTCTCCCTCTGTCGGTGTGTGTGTCTCTCTCTCCCTCTGTCGGTGTGTCTCTCCCTCTCTCGGTCTGTCTCTCTCTCCCTCTGTCGGTGTGTCTCTCTCTCCCTCTGTCGGTGTGTCTCTCACTCTCCCTCTGTCGGTGTGTGTGTCTCTCTCTCCCTCTGTCGGTGTGTGTGTGTCTCTCTCTCCCTCTGTCGGTGTGTGTGTGTCTCTCTCTCCCTCTCTCGGTGTGTGTGTCTCTCTCTCCCTCTGTCGGTGTGTGTGTCTCTCTCTCCCTCTGTCGGTGTGTCTCTCTCTCCCTCTGTCGGTGTGTCTCTCTCTCCCTCTGTCGGTGTGTGTGTCTCTCTCTCCCTCTGTCGGTGTGTGTGTCTCTCTCTCCCTCTGTCGGTGTGTGTGTCTCTCTCTCTCCCTCTGTCGGTGTGTGTGTCTCTCTCTCTCCCTCTGTCGGTGTGTGTGTCTCTCTCTCTCCCTCTGTCGGTGTGTGTGTCTCTCTCTCCCTCAGTTGTTGTGTGTCTCTCTCTCTCCCCCTCTGTCAGTCTGTGTCACTCTCCCTCTGTCGGTGTGTGTGTCTCTCTCTCCCTATGTCGGTGTGTGTGTGTCTCTCTCATTCCCTCTGTCGGTGTGTGTGTGTCTCTCCCTCTGTCGGTGTGTGTGTGTCTCTCTCTGCCTCTGTCGGTGTGTGTGTCTCTCTCTCCCTCTGTCGGTGTGTGTGTGTCTCTCCCTCTGTCGGTGTGTGTGTGTCTCTCTCTGCCTCTGTCGGTGTGTGTGTCTCTCTCTGCCTCTGTCGGTGTGTGTCTCTCTCTCTGCCTCTGTCAGTGTGTGTCTCTCTCTGCCTCTGTCGGTGTGTGTGTCTCTCTCTGCCTCTGTCGGTGTGTGTGTCTCTCCCTCTGTCGGTGTGTGTGTCTCTCCCTCTGTCGGTGTGTGTGTCTCTCCCTCTGTCGGTGTGTCTCTCTCTCCCTCTGTCGGTGTGTCTCTCTCTCCCTCTGTCGGTGTGTGTGTCTCTCTCTCTCCCTCTGTCGGTGTGTGTGTATCTCTCTCTGCCACTGTCGGTGTGTCTCTCTCTCTCTCCCTCTGTCGGTGTGTGTGTCTCTCTCCCTCTGTCGGTGTGTGTGTCTCTCTCCCTCTGTCGGTGTGGGTGTCTGTCTCTACCTCTGTCGGAGTGTGTCTCTCTCTCCCTCTGTCGGTGTGTAACTCTCTCTCCCTCTGTCGGTGTGTGTGTCTCCATATCACCCTCTTTCGGTGTGTGTGTCACTCGCTCCCTCTGTCGGTGTCTGTGTGTCTCTCTCTCTCTCCCTCTCTCGGTGTTTGTGTCTCTCTCTCTCTCTCCCTCTGTCGGTGTGTCTCACTCTCTCTCCCTCTGTCGGTGTGTCTCTGCCTCTTTCGGTGTGGGTCTCTCTCTGTCCCTCTGTCGGTGTGTGTGTCTCTCTCTGTCCCTCTGTCGGTGTGTGTGTCTCTCTCTCTCTCTCCCTCTGTCGGTGTGTCTCTCTCTCTCCCTCTGTCGGTGTGTGTCTCTCTCTCTCTCTCCCTCTGTCGGTGTGTGTGTCTCTCTCTCTCTCTGTCGATGTGTGTGTCTCTCTCTGCCTCTGTCGGTGTGTGTCTCTCTCTCTCCCTCTGTCGGTGTGTGTCTCTCTCTCCCTCTGTCGGTATGTCTCTCTCTCTCCCTCTGTCGGTGTGTGTGTGTCTCTCTCTCCATCTGTCGGTGTGTGTGTGTTTCTCTCTGCCTCTGTCGGTGTGTGTGTCTCTCTCTCCCTCTGTCGGTGTGTCTCTCTCTCTCCCTCTGTCGGTGTGTGTGTGTGTCTCTCACTCCCTTTGTCCGAGTGTGTGTCTCTCTCTCCCTCTGTCGGTGTGTGTGTCTCTCTCTCCCTCTGTCGATGTGTGTGTCTCTCTCTCCCTCTGTCGGTGTGTGTCTCTCTCTCTCCCTCTGTCGGTGTGTGTGTCTCTCTCTCTCTCCCTCTGTCGGTGTGTGTGTCTCTCTCTCTCTCCCTCTGTCGGTGTGTGTGTCTCTCTCTGCCTCTGTCGGTGTGTGTGTCTCTCTCTCCCTCTGTCGATGTGTGTGACTCTCTCTGCCTCTGTCGGTGTATGTCTCTCTCTCTCCCTCTGTCGGTGTGTGTCTCTCTCTCCCTCTGTCGGTGTGTGTCTCTCTCTCCCTCTGTCGGTGTGTCTCTCTCTCCCTCTGTCGGTGTGTCTCTCTCTCCCTCTGTCGGTGTGTCTCTCTCTCCCTCTGTCGGTGTGTGTCTCTCTCTCTCTCCCTCTGTCGGTGTGTGTGTCTCTCTCTCTCCCTCTGTCGGTGAGTGTTTCTCTATCTCTCCCTCTGTCGGTGTGTGTCTCTCTCTCTCGGTCTGTCTCTCCCTCCCTCTGTCGGTGTGTGTGTGTGTCTCTCTCCCTCAGTTGGTGTGTGTCTCTCTCTCTCCCTCTGTCGGTGTGTCTCTCCCTCTCCCTCTGTCGGTGAGTGTGTCTCTCCCTCCCTCTGTCGGTGTGTGTGTCTCTCTTTCCCTCTCTCGGTCTGTCTCTCCCTCCCTCTGTCGGTGTGTGTGTCTCTCTCTCCCTCTTTCGGTGTGTGTGTCTCTCCCTCCCTCTGTCGGTGTGTGTGTCTCTCTCTCCCTCAGTTGGTGTGTCTCCCTCTCTCTCCCTCTGTCGGTTTGTGTCATTCTCTCCCTCTGTCGGTATGTCTCTCTCTCTCTCCCTCTGTCGGTGTGTCTCTCACTCCCTCTGTCGGTGAGTGTCTCACTCTCTCTCCCTCTGTCGGTGTCTCTCTATCTCTCCCTCTGTCGGTGTGTGTGTCTCTCTCTCCCTCTGTCGGTGTGTCTCTCCCTCTCTCGGTCTGTCTTTCTCTCCCTCTGTCGGTGTGTCTCTCTCTCCCTCTGTCGGTGTGTCTCTCACTCTCCCTCTGTCGGTGTGTGTGTCTCTCTCTCCCTCTGTCGGTGTGTGTGTGTCTCTCTCTCCCTCTGTCGGTGTGTGTGTGTCTCTCTCTCCCTCTCTCGGTGTGTGTGTCTCTCTCTCCCTCTGTCGGTGTGTGTGTCTCTCTCTCCCTCTGTCGGTGTGTGTGTCTCTCTCTCCCTCTGTCGGTGTGTCTCTCTCTCCCTCTGTCGGTGTGTCTCTCTCTCCCTCTGTCGGTGTGTCTCTCTCTCCCTCTGTCGGTGTGTCTCTCTCTCCCTCTGTCGGTGTGTCTCTCTCTCCCTCTGTCGGTGTGTCTCTCTCTCCCTCTGTCGGTGTGTCTCTCTCTCCCTCTGTCGGTGTGTCTCTCTCTCCCTCTGTCGGTGTGTCTCTCTCTCCCTCTGTCGGTGTGTCTCTCTCTCCCTCTGTCGGTGTGTGTGTCTCTCTCTCCCTCTGTCGGTGTGTGTGTCTCTCTCTCTCCCTCTGTCGGTGTGTGTGTCTCTCTCTCTCCCTCTGTCGGTGTGTGTGTCTCTCTCTCTCCCTCTGTCGGTGTGTGTGTCTCTCTCTCCCTCAGTTGTTGTGTGTCTCTCTCTCTCCCCCTCTGTCAGTGTGTGTCACTCTCCCTCTGTCGGTGTGTGTGTCTCTCTCTCCCTATGTCGGTGTGTGTGTGTCTCTCTCATTCCCTCTGTCGGTGTGTGTGTGTCTCTCCCTCTGTCGGTGTGTGTGTGTCTCTCTCTGCCTCTGTCGGTGTGTGTGTCTCTCTCTCCCTCTGTCGGTGTGTGTGTGTCTCTCCCTCTGTCGGTGTGTGTGTGTCTCTCTCTGCCTCTGTCGGTGTGTGTGTCTCTCTCTGCCTCTGTCGGTGTGTGTCTCTCTCTCTGCCTCTGTCAGTGTGTGTCTCTCTCTGCCTCTGTCGGTGTGTGTGTCTCTCTCTGCCTCTGTCGGTGTGTGTGTCTCTCCCTCTGTCGGTGTGTGTGTCTCTCCCTCTGTCGGTGTGTGTGTCTCTCTCCCTCTGTCGGTGTGTGTGTCTCTCCCTCTGTCGGTGTGTGTGTCTCTCCCTCTGTCGTTGTGTCTCTCTCTCCCTCTGTCGGTGTGTCTCTCTCTCCCTCTGTCGGTGTGTGTGTCTCTCTCTCTCCCTCTGTCGGTGTGTGTGTATCTCTCTCTGCCACTGTCGGTGTGTCTCTCTCTCTCTCCCTCTGTCGGTGTGTGTGTCTCTCTCCCTCTGTCGGTGTGTGTGTCTCTCTCTGCCTCTGTCGGTGTGTGTGTCTCTCTCTGCCTCTGTCGGTGTGTGTGTCTCTCTCTGCCTCTGTCGGTGTGTGTGTCTCTCTCTGCCTCTGTCGGTGTGTGTCTCTCTCTGCCTCTGTCGGTGTGTGTGTGTCTCTCTCTCCCTCTGTCGGTGTGTGTGTCTCTCACTCCCTCTGTCGGTGTGTCTCTCTCTCTCCCTCTGTCGGTGTGTGTGTGTCTCTCTCTCCCTCTGTCGGTGTGTCTCTCTCTCTCCCTCTGTCGGTGTGTGTGTGTCTCTCTCTCCCTCTGTCGGTGTGTCTCTCCCTCTCCCTCTGTCGGTGAGTGTGTCTCTCTCTCCCTCTGTCGGTGTGCCTCTCACTTCCTCTGTCGGTGAGTGTCTCACTCTCTCTCCCTCTGTCTGTGTCTCTCTATCTCTCCCTCTGTCGGTGTGTGTGTCTCTCTCTCCCTCTGTCGGTGTCTCTCTCTCCCTCTGTCGGTGTCTCTCTCTCCCTCTGTCGGTGTGTCTCTCTCTCCCTCTGTCGGTGTGTCTCTCTCTCCCTCTGTCAGTGTGTCTCTCTCTCCCTCTGTCGGTGTGTCTCTCTCTCCCTCTGTCGGTGTGTCTCTCTCTCCTTCTGTCGGTGTGTCTCTCTCTCCCTCTGTCGGTGTGTCTCTCTCTCCCTCTGTCGGTGTGTGTGTCTCTCTCTCTCCCTCTGTCGGTGTGTGTGTATCTCTCTCCCTCAGTTGATGTGTGTCTCTTTCTCTCCCCCTCTGTCAGTGTGTGTGTGTCTCTCTCCCTCAGTTGGTGTGTGTCTCTCTCTCCCTCTGTCGGTATCTCCTACTCTCCCTCTGTCGGTGTGTCTCTCCCTCTCCCTCTGCCGGTGAGTCTCTCTCTCTCTCCCTCTGTCGGTGTGTGTGTCTCTCTCTCCCTCTGTCGGTGTGTCTCTCTCTCTCTCTCTCTCTCGGTGTGTGTGTCTCTCTCTCCCTCTGTCAGTGGGTGTCTCTCTCTCTCTGTCAGTGTGTGTGTTTCTCTCCCTCTGTCAGTGTGTGTCTCTATCTCCCTCTGTCAGGGTGTGTCTCTCACTCTCCCTCTGTCAGTGTGTGTGTCTCTCTCTCCCTCTGTCGGTGTGTCTCTCCCTCTCCCTCTGTCGGTGAGTGTGTCTCTCTCTCCCTCTGTTGGTGTGTGTGTCTCTCTCTCCCTCTCTCGGTGTGTGTCTCTCTCCCTCTGTCGGTGTGTGTGTCTCTCTCTCCCTCTGTCAGTGTGTGTGTCTCTCTCTCCCTCTGTCGGTGTGTCTCTCCCTCTCCCTCTGTTGGTGAGTGTGTCTCTCCCTCCCTCTGTCGGTGTGTGTGTCTCTCTCTCCCTCTCTCGGTGTGTGTCTCTCTCCCTCTGTCGGTGTGTGTGTCTCTCCCTCCCTCTGTCGGTGTGTGTGTCTCTCTCTCCCTCTCTCGGTGTGTGTCTGTCTCTCCCTCAGTTGGTGTGTCTCTCACTCTCTCCCTCTGTCGGTGTGTCTCTCCCTCTCCCTCTGTCGGTGAGTCTCTCTCTCTCCCTCTGTCGGTGTGTGTTTCTCTCTCTCCCTCTGTCGGTGTGTCTCTCTCTCTCTCCCTCTGTCGGTGTGTGTCTCTCTCTCCCTCTGTCGGTGTATCTCTCTCTCCCTCTGTCGGTGAGTGTCTCACTCTCTCTCCCTCTGTCAGTGTGTGTGTCTCTCTCTCCCTCTGTCAGTGTGTGTCTCTCTCTCTCCCTCTGTCAGTGTGTGTGTCTCTCTCTTCCTCTGTAGGTGTGTGTCTCTCTCATTCCCTCTGTCGGTGTGTGTCTCTCTCCCTCTGTCGGTGTGTGTGTGTCTCTCTCTCTCCCTCTGTCGGTGTGTGTGTCTCTCTCTGTCTCCCTCTGTCGTTGTGTGTGTGTCTCTCTCTGCCTCTGTCGGTGTGTGTGTCTCTCTCTGCCTCTGTCGGTGTGTGTGTCTCTCTCTCCCTCTGTCGGTGTGTGTGTGTCTCTCCCTCTGTCGGTGTGTGTGTGTCTCTCTCTCCCTCTCTCGGTGTGTGTGTCTCTCTCTCCCTCTGTCGGTGTGTGTGTCTCTCTCTCCCTCTGTCGGTGTGTCTCTCTCTCCCTCTGTCGGTGTGTCTCTCTCTCCCTCTGTCGGTGTGTCTCTCTCTCCCTCTGTCGGTGTGTCTCTCTCTCCCTCTGTCGGTGTGTCTCTCTCTCCCTCTGTCGGTGTGTCTCTCTCTCCCTCTGTCGGTGTGTCTCTCTCTCCCTCTGTCGGTGTGTCTCTCTCTCCCTCTGTCGGTGTGTCTCTCTCTCCCTCTGTCGGTGTGTCTCTCTCTCCCTCTGTCGGTGTGTGTGTCTCTCTCCCTCTGTCGGTGTGTCTCTCTCTCTCCCTCTGTCGGTGTGTGTGTGTGTCTCTCACTCCCTCTGTCTGAGTGTGTGTCTCTCTCTCCCTCTGTCGGTGTGTGTGTCTCTCTCTCCCTCTGTCGGTGTGTGTGTCTCTCTCTCCCTCTGTCGGTGTGTGTCTCTCTCTCTCCCTCTGTCGGTGTGTGTGTCTCTCTCTCTCTCCCTCTGTCGGTGTGTGTGTCTCTCTCCCTCTGTCGGTGTGTGTGTCTCTCTCTGCCTCTGTCGGTGTGTGTGTCTCTCTCTCCCTCTGTCGATGTGTGTGACTCTCTCTGCCTCTGTCGGTGTATGTCTCTCTCTCTCCCTCTGTCGGTGTGTGTCTCTCTCTCCCTCTGTCGGTGTGTGTCTCTCTCTCCCTCTGTCGGTGTGTCTCTCTCTCCCTCTGTCGGTGTGTCTCTCTCTCCCTCTGTCGGTGTGTCTCTCTCTCCCTCTGTCGGTGTGTGTCTCTCTCTCTCTCCCTCTGTCGGTGTGTGTGTCTCTCTCTCTCCCTCTGTCGGTGAGTGTTTCTCTATCTCTCCCTCTGTCGGTGTGTGTCTCTCTCTCTCGGTCTGTCTCTCCCTCCCTCTGTCGGTGTGTGTGTGTGTCTCTCTCCCTCAGTTGGTGTGTGTCTCTCTCTCTCCCTCTGTCGGTGTGTCTCTCCCTCTCCCTCTGTCGGTGAGTGTGTCTCTCCCTCCCTCTGTCGGTGTGTGTCTCTCTCTCCCTCTGTCGGTGTGTGTCTCTCTCTCCCTCTGTCGGTGTGTCTCTCTCTCCCTCTGTCGGTGTGTCTCTCTCTCCCTCTGTCGGTGTGTCTCTCTCTCCCTCTGTCGGTGTGTGTCTCTCTCTCTCTCCCTCTGTCGGTGTGTGTGTCTCTCTCTCTCCCTCTGTCGGTGAGTGTTTCTCTATCTCTCCCTCTGTCGGTGTGTGTCTCTCTCTCTCGGTCTGTCTCTCCCTCCCTCTGTCGGTGTGTGTGTGTGTCTCTCTCCCTCAGTTGGTGTGTGTCTCTCTCTCTCCCTCTGTCGGTGTGTCTCTCCCTCTCCCTCTGTCGGTGAGTGTGTCTCTCCCTCCCTCTGTCGGTGTGTGTGTCTCTCTTTCCCTCTCTCGGTCTGTCTCTCCCTCCCTCTGTCGGTGTGTGTGTCTCTCTCTCCCTCTTTCGGTGTGTGTGTCTCTCCCTCCCTCTGTCGGTGTGTGTGTCTCTCTCTCCCTCAGTTGGTGTGTCTCCCTCTCTCTCCCTCTGTCGGTTTGTGTCATTCTCTCCCTCTGTCGGTATGTCTCTCTCTCTCTCCCTCTGTCGGTGTGTCTCTCACTCCCTCTGTCGGTGAGTGTCTCACTCTCTCTCCCTCTGTCGGTGTCTCTCTATCTCTCCCTCTGTCGGTGTGTGTGTCTCTCTCTCCCTCTGTCGGTGTGTCTCTCCCTCTCTCGGTCTGTCTTTCTCTCCCTCTGTCGGTGTGTCTCTCTCTCCCTCTGTCGGTGTGTCTCTCACTCTCCCTCTGTCGGTGTGTGTGTCTCTCTCTCCCTCTGTCGGTGTGTGTGTGTCTCTCTCTCCCTCTGTCGGTGTGTGTGTGTCTCTCTCTCCCTCTCTCGGTGTGTGTGTCTCTCTCTCCCTCTGTCGGTGTGTGTGTCTCTCTCTCCCTCTGTCGGTGTGTGTGTCTCTCTCTCCCTCTGTCGGTGTGTCTCTCTCTCCCTCTGTCGGTGTGTCTCTCTCTCCCTCTGTCGGTGTGTCTCTCTCTCCCTCTGTCGGTGTGTCTCTCTCTCCCTCTGTCGGTGTGTCTCTCTCTCCCTCTGTCGGTGTGTCTCTCTCTCCCTCTGTCGGTGTGTCTCTCTCTCCCTCTGTCGGTGTGTCTCTCTCTCCCTCTGTCGGTGTGTCTCTCTCTCCCTCTGTCGGTGTGTCTCTCTCTCCCTCTGTCGGTGTGTCTCTCTCTCCCTCTGTCGGTGTGTGTGTCTCTCTCTCCCTCTGTCGGTGTGTGTGTCTCTCTCTCTCCCTCTGTCGGTGTGTGTGTCTCTCTCTCTCCCTCTGTCGGTGTGTGTGTCTCTCTCTCCCTCAGTTGTTGTGTGTCTCTCTCTCTCCCCCTCTGTCAGTGTGTGTCACTCTCCCTCTGTCGGTGTGTGTGTCTCTCTCTCCCTATGTCGGTGTGTGTGTGTCTCTCTCATTCCCTCTGTCGGTGTGTGTGTGTCTCTCCCTCTGTCGGTGTGTGTGTGTCTCTCTCTGCCTCTGTCGGTGTGTGTGTCTCTCTCTCCCTCTGTCGGTGTGTGTGTGTCTCTCCCTCTGTCGGTGTGTGTGTGTCTCTCTCTGCCTCTGTCGGTGTGTGTGTCTCTCTCTGCCTCTGTCGGTGTGTGTCTCTCTCTCTGCCTCTGTCAGTGTGTGTCTCTCTCTGCCTCTGTCGGTGTGTGTGTCTCTCTCTGCCTCTGTCGGTGTGTGTGTCTCTCCCTCTGTCGGTGTGTGTGTCTCTCCCTCTGTCGGTGTGTGTGTCTCTCTCCCTCTGTCGGTGTGTGTGTCTCTCCCTCTGTCGGTGTGTGTGTCTCTCCCTCTGTCGTTGTGTCTCTCTCTCCCTCTGTCGGTGTGTCTCTCTCTCCCTCTGTCGGTGTGTGTGTCTCTCTCTCTCCCTCTGTCGGTGTGTGTGTATCTCTCTCTGCCACTGTCGGTGTGTCTCTCTCTCTCTCCCTCTGTCGGTGTGTGTGTCTCTCTCCCTCTGTCGGTGTGTGTGTCTCTCTCTGCCTCTGTCGGTGTGTGTGTCTCTCTCTGCCTCTGTCGGTGTGTGTGTCTCTCTCTGCCTCTGTCGGTGTGTGTGTCTCTCTCTGCCTCTGTCGGTGTGTGTCTCTCTCTGCCTCTGTCGGTGTGTGTGTGTCTCTCTCTCCCTCTGTCGGTGTGTGTGTCTCTCACTCCCTCTGTCGGTGTGTCTCTCTCTCTCCCTCTGTCGGTGTGTGTGTGTCTCTCTCTCCCTCTGTCGGTGTGTCTCTCTCTCTCCCTCTGTCGGTGTGTGTGTGTCTCTCTCTCCCTCTGTCGGTGTGTCTCTCCCTCTCCCTCTGTCGGTGAGTGTGTCTCTCTCTCCCTCTGTCGGTGTGCCTCTCACTTCCTCTGTCGGTGAGTGTCTCACTCTCTCTCCCTCTGTCTGTGTCTCTCTATCTCTCCCTCTGTCGGTGTGTGTGTCTCTCTCTCCCTCTGTCGGTGTCTCTCTCTCCCTCTGTCGGTGTCTCTCTCTCCCTCTGTCGGTGTGTCTCTCTCTCCCTCTGTCGGTGTGTCTCTCTCTCCCTCTGTCAGTGTGTCTCTCTCTCCCTCTGTCGGTGTGTCTCTCTCTCCCTCTGTCGGTGTGTCTCTCTCTCCTTCTGTCGGTGTGTCTCTCTCTCCCTCTGTCGGTGTGTCTCTCTCTCCCTCTGTCGGTGTGTGTGTCTCTCTCTCTCCCTCTGTCGGTGTGTGTGTATCTCTCTCCCTCAGTTGATGTGTGTCTCTTTCTCTCCCCCTCTGTCAGTGTGTGTGTGTCTCTCTCCCTCAGTTGGTGTGTGTCTCTCTCTCCCTCTGTCGGTATCTCCTACTCTCCCTCTGTCGGTGTGTCTCTCCCTCTCCCTCTGCCGGTGAGTCTCTCTCTCTCTCCCTCTGTCGGTGTGTGTGTCTCTCTCTCCCTCTGTCGGTGTGTCTCTCTCTCTCTCTCTCTCTCGGTGTGTGTGTCTCTCTCTCCCTCTGTCAGTGGGTGTCTCTCTCTCTCTGTCAGTGTGTGTGTTTCTCTCCCTCTGTCAGTGTGTGTCTCTATCTCCCTCTGTCAGGGTGTGTCTCTCACTCTCCCTCTGTCAGTGTGTGTGTCTCTCTCTCCCTCTGTCGGTGTGTCTCTCCCTCTCCCTCTGTCGGTGAGTGTGTCTCTCTCTCCCTCTGTTGGTGTGTGTGTCTCTCTCTCCCTCTCTCGGTGTGTGTCTCTCTCCCTCTGTCGGTGTGTGTGTCTCTCTCTCCCTCTGTCAGTGTGTGTGTCTCTCTCTCCCTCTGTCGGTGTGTCTCTCCCTCTCCCTCTGTTGGTGAGTGTGTCTCTCCCTCCCTCTGTCGGTGTGTGTGTCTCTCTCTCCCTCTCTCGGTGTGTGTCTCTCTCCCTCTGTCGGTGTGTGTGTCTCTCCCTCCCTCTGTCGGTGTGTGTGTCTCTCTCTCCCTCTCTCGGTGTGTGTCTGTCTCTCCCTCAGTTGGTGTGTCTCTCACTCTCTCCCTCTGTCGGTGTGTCTCTCCCTCTCCCTCTGTCGGTGAGTCTCTCTCTCTCCCTCTGTCGGTGTGTGTTTCTCTCTCTCCCTCTGTCGGTGTGTCTCTCTCTCTCTCCCTCTGTCGGTGTGTGTCTCTCTCTCCCTCTGTCGGTGTATCTCTCTCTCCCTCTGTCGGTGAGTGTCTCACTCTCTCTCCCTCTGTCAGTGTGTGTGTCTCTCTCTCCCTCTGTCAGTGTGTGTCTCTCTCTCTCCCTCTGTCAGTGTGTGTGTCTCTCTCTTCCTCTGTAGGTGTGTGTCTCTCTCATTCCCTCTGTCGGTGTGTGTCTCTCTCCCTCTGTCGGTGTGTGTGTGTCTCTCTCTCTCCCTCTGTCGGTGTGTGTGTCTCTCTCTGTCTCCCTCTGTCGTTGTGTGTGTGTCTCTCTCTGCCTCTGTCGGTGTGTGTGTCTCTCTCTGCCTCTGTCGGTGTGTGTGTCTCTCTCTCCCTCTGTCGGTGTGTGTGTGTCTCTCCCTCTGTCGGTGTGTGTGTGTCTCTCTCTCCCTCTCTCGGTGTGTGTGTCTCTCTCTCCCTCTGTCGGTGTGTGTGTCTCTCTCTCCCTCTGTCGGTGTGTCTCTCTCTCCCTCTGTCGGTGTGTCTCTCTCTCCCTCTGTCGGTGTGTCTCTCTCTCCCTCTGTCGGTGTGTCTCTCTCTCCCTCTGTCGGTGTGTCTCTCTCTCCCTCTGTCGGTGTGTCTCTCTCTCCCTCTGTCGGTGTGTCTCTCTCTCCCTCTGTCGGTGTGTCTCTCTCTCCCTCTGTCGGTGTGTCTCTCTCTCCCTCTGTCGGTGTGTCTCTCTCTCCCTCTGTCGGTGTGTCTCTCTCTCCCTCTGTCGGTGTGTGTGTCTCTCTCCCTCTGTCGGTGTGTCTCTCTCTCTCCCTCTGTCGGTGTGTGTGTGTGTCTCTCACTCCCTCTGTCTGAGTGTGTGTCTCTCTCTCCCTCTGTCGGTGTGTGTGTCTCTCTCTCCCTCTGTCGGTGTGTGTGTCTCTCTCTCCCTCTGTCGGTGTGTGTCTCTCTCTCTCCCTCTGTCGGTGTGTGTGTCTCTCTCTCTCTCCCTCTGTCGGTGTGTGTGTCTCTCTCCCTCTGTCGGTGTGTGTGTCTCTCTCTGCCTCTGTCGGTGTGTGTGTCTCTCTCTCCCTCTGTCGATGTGTGTGACTCTCTCTGCCTCTGTCGGTGTATGTCTCTCTCTCTCCCTCTGTCGGTGTGTGTCTCTCTCTCCCTCTGTCGGTGTGTGTCTCTCTCTCCCTCTGTCGGTGTGTCTCTCTCTCCCTCTGTCGGTGTGTCTCTCTCTCCCTCTGTCGGTGTGTCTCTCTCTCCCTCTGTCGGTGTGTGTCTCTCTCTCTCTCCCTCTGTCGGTGTGTGTGTCTCTCTCTCTCCCTCTGTCGGTGAGTGTTTCTCTATCTCTCCCTCTGTCGGTGTGTGTCTCTCTCTCTCGGTCTGTCTCTCCCTCCCTCTGTCGGTGTGTGTGTGTGTCTCTCTCCCTCAGTTGGTGTGTGTCTCTCTCTCTCCCTCTGTCGGTGTGTCTCTCCCTCTCCCTCTGTCGGTGAGTGTGTCTCTCCCTCCCTCTGTCGGTGTGTGTGTCTCTCTTTCCCTCTCTCGGTCTGTCTCTCCCTCCCTCTGTCGGTGTGTGTGTCTCTCTCTCCCTCTTTCGGTGTGTGTGTCTCTCCCTCCCTCTGTCGGTGTGTGTGTCTCTCTCTCCCTCAGTTGGTGTGTCTCCCTCTCTCTCCCTCTGTCGGTTTGTGTCATTCTCTCCCTCTGTCGGTATGTCTCTCTCTCTCTCCCTCTGTCGGTGTGTCTCTCACTCCCTCTGTCGGTGAGTGTCTCACTCTCTCTCCCTCTGTCGGTGTCTCTCTATCTCTCCCTCTGTCGGTGTGTGTGTCTCTCTCTCCCTCTGTCGGTGTGTCTCTCCCTCTCTCGGTCTGTCTCTCTCTCCCTCTGTCGGTGTGTCTCTCTCTCCCTCTGTCGGTGTGTCTCTCACTCTCCCTCTGTCGGTGTGTGTGTCTCTCTCTCCCTCTGTCGGTGTGTGTGTGTCTCTCTCTCCCTCTGTCGGTGTGTGTGTGTCTCTCTCTCCCTCTGTCGGTGTGTGTGTGTCTCTCTCTCCCTCTCTCGGTGTGTGTGTCTCTCTCTCCCTCTGTCGGTGTGTGTGTCTCTCTCTCCCTCTGTCGGTGTGTGTGTCTCTCTCTCCCTCTGTCGGTGTGTCTCTCTCTCCCTCTGTCGGTGTGTCTCTCTCTCCCTCTGTCGGTGTGTCTCTCTCTCCCTCTGTCGGTGTGTCTCTCTCTCCCTCTGTCGGTGTGTCTCTCTCTCCCTCTGTCGGTGTGTCTCTCTCTCCCTCTGTCGGTGTGTCTCTCTCTCCCTCTGTCGGTGTGTCTCTCTCTCCCTCTGTCGGTGTGTCTCTCTCTCCCTCTGTCGGTGTGTGTGTCTCTCTCTCCCTCTGTCGGTGTGTGTGTCTCTCTCTCTCCCTCTGTCGGTGTGTGTGTCTCTCTCTCTCCCTCTGTCCGTGTGTGTGTCTCTCTCTCCCTCAGTTGTTGTGTGTCTCTCTCTCCCTCAGTTGTTGTGTGTCTCTCTCTCTCCCCCTCTGTCAGTGTGTGTCACTCTCCCTCTGTCGGTGTGTGTGTCTCTCTCTCCCTATGTCGGTGTGTGTGTGTCTCTCTCATTCCCTCTGTCGGTGTGTGTGTGTCTCTCCCTCTGTCGGTGTGTGTGTGTCTCTCTCTGCCTCTGTCGGTGTGTGTGTCTCTCTCTCCCTCTGTCGGTGTGTGTGTGTCTCTCCCTCTGTCGGTGTGTGTGTGTCTCTCTCTGCCTCTGTCGGTGTGTGTGTCTCTCTCTGCCTCTGTCGGTGTGTGTCTCTCTCTCTGCCTCTGTCAGTGTGTGTCTCTCTCTGCCTCTGTCGGTGTGTGTGTCTCTCTCTGCCTCTGTCGGTGTGTGTGTCTCTCCCTCTGTCGGTGTGTGTGTCTCTCCCTCTGTCGGTGTGTGTGTCTCTCCCTCTGTCGGTGTGTGTGTCTCTCCCTCTGTCGGTGTGTGTGTCTCTCCCTCTGTCGGTGTGTGTGTCTCTCCCTCTGTCGTTGTCTCTCTCTCTCCCTCTGTCGGTGTGTCTCTCTCTCCCTCTGTCGGTGTGTGTGTCTCTCTCTCTCCCTCTGTCGGTGTGTGTGTATCTCTGCCTCTGTCGGTGTGTGTGTCTCTCTCTGCCTCTGTCGGTGTGTGTGTCTCTCCCTCTGTCAGTGTGTGTCTCTCTCTGCCTCTGTCGGTGTGTGTGTCTCTCCCTCTGTCGGTGTGTGTGTCTCTCCCTCTGTCGGTGTGTGTGTCTCTCCCTCTGTCGGTGTGTGTGTCTCTCTCTCTCCCTCTGTCGGTGTGTGTGTCTCTCTCTCTCCCTCTGTCGGTGTGTGTGTCTCTCTCTCTCCCTCTGTCGGTGTGTGTGTCTCTCTCTCTCCCTCTGTCGGTGTGTGTGTATCTCTCTCTGCCACTGTCGGTGTGTCTCTCTCTCTCTCCCTCTGTCGGTGTGTGTGTCTCTCTCCCTCTGTCGGTGTGTGTGTCTCTCTCTGCCTCTGTCGGTGTGTGTGTCTCTCTCTGCCTCTGTCGGTGTGTGTGTCTCTCTCTGCCTCTGTCGGTGTGTGTGTCTCTCTCTGCCTCTGTCGGTGTGTGTCTCTCTCTGCCTCTGTCGGTGTGTCTCTCTCTCTCCCTCTGTCGGTGTGTGTGTGTCTCTCTCTCCCTCTGTCGGTGTGTCTCTCTCTCTCCCTCTGTCGGTGTGTGTGTGTCTCTCTCTCCCTCTGTCGGTGTGTCTCTCCCTCTCCCTCTGTCGGTGAGTGTGTCTCTCTCTCCCTCTGTCGGTGTGCCTCTCACTTCCTCTGTCGGTGAGTGTCTCACTCTCTCTCCCTCTGTCTGTGTCTCTCTCTCTCTCCCTCTGTCGGTGTGTGTGTATCTCTCTCTGCCACTGTCGGTGTGTCTCTCTCTCTCTCCCTCTGTCGGTGTGTGTGTCTCTCTCCCTCTGTCGGTGTGTGTGTCTCTCTCTGCCTCTGTCGGTGTGTGTGTCTCTCTCTGCCTCTGTCGGTGTGTGTGTCTCTCTCTGCCTCTGTCGGTGTGTGTGTCTCTCTCTGCCTCTGTCGGTGTGTGTCTCTCTCTGCCTCTGTCGGTGTGTCTCTCTCTCTCCCTCTGTCGGTGTGTGTGTGTCTCTCTCTCCCTCTGTCGGTGTGTCTCTCTCTCTCCCTCTGTCGGTGTGTGTGTGTCTCTCTCTCCCTCTGTCGGTGTGTCTCTCCCTCTCCCTCTGTCGGTGAGTGTGTCTCTCTCTCCCTCTGTCGGTGTGCCTCTCACTTCCTCTGTCGGTGAGTGTCTCACTCTCTCTCCCTCTGTCTGTGTCTCTCTATCTCTCCCTCTGTCGGTGTGTGTGTCTCTCTCTCCCTCTGTCGGTGTCTCTCTCTCCCTCTGTCGGTGTCTCTCTCTCCCTCTGTCGGTGTGTCTCTCTCTCCCTCTGTCGGTGTGTCTCTCTCTCCCTCTGTCGGTGTGTCTCTCTCTCCCTCTGTCGGTGTGTGTGTCTCTCTCTCCCTCAGTTGATGTGTGTCTCTTTCTCTCCCCCTCTGTCAGTGTGTGTGTGTCTCTCTCCCTCAGTTGGTGTGTGTCTCTCTCTCCCTCTGTCGGTATCTCCTACTCTCCCTCTGTCGGTGTGTCTCTCCCTCTCCCTCTGCCGGTGAGTCTCTCTCTCTCTCCCTCTGTCGGTGTGTGTGTCTCTCTCTCCCTCTGTCGGTGTGTCTCTCTCTCTCTCTCTCTCTCGGTGTGTGTGTCTCTCTCTCCCTCTGTCAGTGTGTGTCTCTCTCTCTCTGTCAGTGTGTGTGTTTCTCTCCCTCTGTCAGTGTGTGTCTCTATCTCCCTCTGTCAGGGTGTGTCTCTCACTCTCCCTCTGTCAGTGTGTGTCTCTATCTCCCTCTGTCGGTGTGTCTCTCCCTCTCCCTCTGTCGGTGAGTGTGTCTCTCTCTCCCTCTGTTGGTGTGTGTGTCTCTCTCTCCCTCTCTCGGTGTGTGTCTCTCTCCCTCTGTCGGTGTGTGTGTCTCTCTCTCCCTCTGTCAGTGTGTGTGTCTCTCTCTCCCTCTGTCGGTGTGTCTCTCCCTCTCCCTCTGTTGGTGAGTGTGTCTCTCCCTCCCTCTGTCGGTGTGTGTGTCTCTCTCTCCCTCTCTCGGTGTGTGTCTCTCTCCCTCTGTCGGTGTGTGTGTCTCTCCCTCCCTCTGTCGGTGTGTGTGTCTCTCTCTCCCTCTCTCGGTGTGTGTCTGTCTCTCCCTCAGTCAGTGTGTCTCTCACTCTCCCTCTGTCGGTGTGTGTGTCTCTCCCTCTCTCTGTCGGTGTGTGTGTGTCTCTCTCCCTCAGTTGGTGTGTCTCTCACTCTCTCCCTCTGTCGGTGTGTCTCTCCCTCTCCCTCTGTCGGTGAGTCTCTCTCTCTCCCTCTGTCGGTGTGTGTTTCTCTCTCTCCCTCTGTCGGTGTGTCTCTCTCTCTCTCCCTCTGTCGGTGTGTGTCTCTCTCTCCCTCTGTCGGTGTATCTCTCTCTCCCTCTGTCGGTGAGTGTCTCACTCTCTCTCCCTCTGTCAGTGTGTGTGTCTCTCTCTCCCTCTGTCAGTGTGTGTCTCTCTCTCTCCCTCTGTCAGTGTGTGTGTCTCTCTCTTCCTCTGTAGGTGTGTGTCTCTCTCATTCCCTCTGTCGGTGTGTGTCTCTCTCCCTCTGTCGGTGTGTGTGTGTCTCTCTCTCTCCCTCTGTCGGTGTGTGTGTCTCTCTCTGTCTCCCTCTGTCGTTGTGTGTGTGTCTCTCTCTGCCTCTGTCGGTGTGTGTGTCTCTCTCTGCCTCTGTCGGTGTGTGTGTCTCTCTCTCCCTCTGTCGGTGTGTGTGTGTCTCTCCCTCTGTCGGTGTGTGTGTGTCTCTCTCTGCCTCTGTCGGTGTGTGTGTCTCTCTCTGCCTCTGTCGGTGTGTGTCTTTCTCTGCCTCTGTCAGTGTGTGTCTCTCTCTGCCTCTGTCGGTGTGTGTGTCTCTCTCTCCCTCTGTCGGTGTGTGTGTCTCTCTCCCTCTGTCGGTGTGTGTGTGTCTCTCTCTGCCTCTGTCGGTGTGTGTCTCTCTCTGCCTCTGTCGGTGTGTGTGTCTCTCCTTCTGCCGGTGTGTGTGTGTCTCTCTCCCTCTGTCAGTGTGTGTGTCTCTCTCTGCCCCTGTCGGTGTGTCTCTCACTGCCTCTGTCGGTGTGTGTCTCTCTCTCTGCCTCTGTCGGTGTGTGTCTCTCCCTCTGTCGGTGTGGGTGTCTGTCTCTACCTCTGTCGGAGTGTGTCTCTCTCTCCCTCTGTCGGTGTGTAACTCTCTCTCCCTCTGTCGGTGTGTGTGTCTCCATCTCACCCTCTTTCGGTGTGTGTGTCACTCGCTCCCTCTGTCGGTGTCTGTGTGTCTCTCTCTCTCTCCCTCTCTCGGTGTTTGTGTCTCTCTCTCTCTCTCCCTCTGTCGGTGTGTCTCACTCTCTCTCCCTCTGTCGGTTTGTCTCTGCCTCTTTCGGTGTGGGTCTCTCTCTGTCCCTCTGTCGGTGTGTGTGTCTCTCTCTGTCCCTCTGTCGGTGTGTGTGTCTCTCTCTCTCTCTCCCTCTGTCGGTGTGTCTCTCTCTCTCTCTCCCTCTGTCGGTGTGTGTCTCTCTCTCTCTCCCTCTGTCGGTGTGTGTGTCTCTCTCTCCCTATGTCGGTGTGTGTGTGTCTCTCTCTCCCTATGTCGGTGTGTGTGTGTCTCTCTCATTCCCTCTGTCGGTGTGTGTGTGTCTCTCTCTCTCCCTCTGTCGGTGTGTGTCTCTCTCTGTCTCCCTCTGTCGGTGTGTGTGTGTCTCTCTCTGCCTCTGTCGGTGTGTGTGTCTCTCTCTCCCTCTGTCGGTGTGTGTGTGTCTCTCTCTGCCTCTGTCGGTGTGTGTGTCTCTCTCTGCCTCTGTCGGTGTGTGTGTCTCTCTCTGCCTCTGTCGGTGTGTGTCTCTCTCTCTGCCTCTGTCAGTGTGTGTCTCTCTCTGCCTCTGTCGGTGTGTGTGTCTCTCCCTCTGTCGGTGTGTGTGTCTCTCCCTCTGTCGGTGTGTGTGTCTCTCCCTCTGTCGGTGTGTCTCTCTCTCCCTCTGTCGGTGTGTCTCTCTCTCCCTCTGTCGGTGTGTGTCTCTCTCTCTGCCTCTGTCAGTGTGTGTCTCTCTCTGCCTCTGTCGGTGTGTGTGTCTCTCCCTCTGTCGGTGTGTGTGTCTCTCCCTCTGTCGGTGTGTGTGTCTCTCCCTCTGTCGGTGTGTGTGTCTCTCTCTCTCCCTCTGTCGGTGTGTGTGTCTCTCTCTCTCCCTCTGTCGGTGTGTGTGTCTCTCTCTCTCCCTCTGTCGGTGTGTGTGTCTCTCTCTCTCCCTCTGTCGGTGTGTGTGTCTCTCTCCCTCTGTCGGTGTGTGTGTCTCTCTCTCCCTCTGTCGGTGTGTCTCTCTCTCTCCCTCTGTCGGTGTGTGTGTGTCTCTCTCTCCCTCTGTCGGTGTGTCTCTCTCTCTCTCCCTCTGTCGGTGTGTGTGTCTCTCTCCCTCTGTCGGTGTGTGTGTCTCTCTCTGCCTCTGTCGGTGTGTGTGTCTCTCTCTGCCTCTGTCGGTGTGTGTGTCTCTCTCTGCCTCTGTCGGTGTGTGTCTCTCTCTGCCTCTGTCGGTGTGTGTCTCTCTCTGCCTCTGTCGGTGTGTGTGTGTCTCTCTCTCCCTCTGTCGGTGTGTGTGTCTCTCTCTCCCTCTGTCGGTGTGTCTCTCTCTCTCCCTCTGTCGGTGTGTGTGTGTCTCTCTCTCCCTCTGTCGGTGTGTCTCTCTCTCTCCCTCTGTCGGTGAGTGTGTCTCTCTCTCCCTCTGTCGGTGTGCCTCTCACTTCCTCTGTCGGTGAGTGTCTCACTCTCTCTCCCTCTGTCTGTGTCTCTCTATCTCTCCCTCTGTCGGTGTGTGTGTCTCTCTCTCCCTCTGTCGGTGTCTCTCTCTCCCTCTGTCGGTGTCTCTCTCTCCCTCTGTCGGTGTGTCTCTCTCTCCCTCTGTCGGTGTGTCTCTCTCTCCCTCTGTCGGTGTGTCTCTCTCTCCCTCTGTCGGTGTGTCTCTCTCTCCCTCTGTCGGTGTGTCTCTCTCTCCCTCTGTCGGTGTGTCTCTCTCTCCCTCTGTCGGTGTGTCTCTCTCTCCCTCTGTCGGTGTGTGTGTCTCTCTCTCTCCCTCTGTCGGTGTGTGTCTCTCTCTCTCGGTCTGTCTCTCCCTCCCTCTGTCGGTGTGTGTGTATCTCTCTCCCTCAGTTGATGTGTGTCTCTCTCTCTCCCTCTGTCGGTGTGTGTGTGTCTCTCTCTCTCCCTCTGTCGGTGTGTGTCTCTCTCTGTCTCCCTCTGTCGGTGTGTGTGTGTCTCTCTCTGCCTCTGTCGGTGTGTGTGTCTCTCTCTCCCTCTGTCGGTGTGTGTGTGTCTCTCTCTGCCTCTGTCGGTGTGTGTGTCTCTCTCTGCCTCTGTCGGTGTGTGTGTCTCTCTCTGCCTCTGTCGGTGTGTGTCTCTCTCTCTGCCTCTGTCAGTGTGTGTCTCTCTCTGCCTCTGTCGGTGTGTGTGTCTCTCTCTGCCTCTGTCGGTGTGTGTGTCTCTCCCTCTGTCAGTGTGTGTGTCTCTCCCTCTGTCGGTGTGTGTGTGTCTCTCTCATTCCCTCTGTCGGTGTGTGTGTGTCTCTCTCTGTCTCCCTCTGTCGGTGTGTGTGTGTCTCTCTCTGCCTCTGTCGGTGTGTGTGTCTCTCTCTCCCTCTGTCGGTGTGTGTGTGTCTCTCTCTGCCTCTGTCGGTGTGTGTGTCTCTCTCTGCCTCTGTCGGTGTGTGTGTCTCTCTCTGCCTCTGTCGGTGTGTGTCTCTCTCTCTGCCTCTGTCAGTGTGTGTCTCTCTCTGCCTCTGTCGGTGTGTGTGTCTCTCTCTGCCTCTGTCGGTGTGTGTGTCTCTCCCTCTGTCAGTGTGTGTGTCTCTCCCTCTGTCGGTGTGTGTGTCTCTCCCTCTGTCGGTGTGTGTGTCTCTCCCTCTGTCGGTGTGTGTGTCTCTCCCTCTGTCGGTGTGTCTCTCTCTCCCTCTGTCGGTGTGTCTCTCTCTCCCTCTGTCGGTGTGTGTGTCTCTCTCTCTCCCTCTGTCGGTGTGTGTGTATCTCTCTCTGCCACTGTCGGTGTGTCTCTCTCTCTCTCCCTCTGTCGGTGTGTGTGTCTCTCTCCCTCTGTCGGTGTGTGTGTCTCTCTCTGCCTCTGTCGGTGTGTGTGTCTCTCTCTGCCTCTGTCGGTGTGTGTGTCTCTCTCTGCCTCTGTCGGTGTGTGTGTCTCTCTCTGCCTCTGTCGGTGTGTGTGTGTCTCTCTCTCCCTCTGTCGGTGTGTGTGTCTCTCTCTCCCTCTGTCGGTGTGTCTCTCTCTCTCCCTCTGTCGGTGTGTGTGTGTGTCTCTCTCTCCCTCTGTCGGTGTGTCTCTCTCTCTCCCTCTGTCGGTGTGTGTGTGTCTCTCTCTCCCTCTGTCGGTGTGTCTCTCCCTCTCCCTCTGTCGGTGAGTGTGTCTCTCTCTCCCTCTGTCGGTGTGCCTCTCACTTCCTCTGTCGGTGAGTGTCTCACTCTCTCTCCCTCTGTCTGTGTCTCTCTATCTCTCCCTCTGTCGGTGTGTGTGTCTCTCTCTCCCTCTGTCGGTGTCTCTCTCTCCCTCTGTCGGTGTCTCTCTCTCCCTCTGTCGGTGTGTCTCTCTCTCCCTCTGTCGGTGTGTCTCTCTCTCCCTCTGTCGGTGTGTCTCTCTCTCCCTCTGTCGGTGTGTCTCTCTCTCCCTCTGTCGGTGTGTCTCTCTCTCCCTCTGTCGGTGTGTCTCTCTCTCCCTCTGTCGGTGTGTCTCTCTCTCCCTCTGTCGGTGTGTCTCTCTCTCCCTCTGTCGGTGTGTGTGTCTCTCTCTCTCCCTCTGTCGGTGTGTGTCTCTCTCTCTCGGTCTGTCTCTCCCTCCCTCTGTCGGTGTGTGTGTATCTCTCTCCCTCAGTTGATGTGTGTCTCTCTCTCTCCCTCTGTCGGTGTGTGTGTGTCTCTCTCTCTCCCTCTGTCGGTGTGTGTGTCTCTCTCTGTCTCCCTCTGTCGGTGTGTGTGTGTCTCTCTCTGCCTCTGTCGGTGTGTGTGTCTCTCTCTCCCTCTGTCGGTGTGTGTGTGTCTCTCTCTGCCTCTGTCGGTGTGTGTGTCTCTCTCTGCCTCTGTCGGTGTGTGTGTCTCTCTCTGCCTCTGTCAGTGTGTGTCTCTCTCTGCCTCTGTCAGTGTGTGTGTCTCTCTCTTCCTCTGTAGGTGTGTGTCTCTCTCATTCCCTCTGTCGGTGTGTGTCTCTCTCCCTCTGTCGGTGTGTGTGTGTCTCTCTCTCTCCCTCTGTCGGTGTGTGTGTCTCTCTCTGTCTCCCTCTGTCGTTGTGTGTGTGTCTCTCTCTGCCTCTGTCGGTGTGTGTGTCTCTCTCTGCCTCTGTCGGTGTGTGTGTCTCTCTCTCCCTCTGTCGGTGTGTGTGTGTCTCTCCCTCTGTCGGTGTGTGTGTGTCTCTCTCTCCCTCTCTCGGTGTGTGTGTCTCTCTCTCCCTCTGTCGGTGTGTGTGTCTCTCTCTCCCTCTGTCGGTGTGTCTCTCTCTCCCTCTGTCGGTGTGTCTCTCTCTCCCTCTGTCGGTGTGTCTCTCTCTCCCTCTGTCGGTGTGTCTCTCTCTCCCTCTGTCGGTGTGTCTCTCTCTCCCTCTGTCGGTGTGTCTCTCTCTCCCTCTGTCGGTGTGTCTCTCTCTCCCTCTGTCGGTGTGTCTCTCTCTCCCTCTGTCGGTGTGTCTCTCTCTCCCTCTGTCGGTGTGTCTCTCTCTCCCTCTGTCGGTGTGTCTCTCTCTCCCTCTGTCGGTGTGTGTGTCTCTCTCCCTCTGTCGGTGTGTCTCTCTCTCTCCCTCTGTCGGTGTGTGTGTGTGTCTCTCACTCCCTCTGTCTGAGTGTGTGTCTCTCTCTCCCTCTGTCGGTGTGTGTGTCTCTCTCTCCCTCTGTCGGTGTGTGTGTCTCTCTCTCCCTCTGTCGGTGTGTGTCTCTCTCTCTCCCTCTGTCGGTGTGTGTGTCTCTCTCTCTCTCCCTCTGTCGGTGTGTGTGTCTCTCTCCCTCTGTCGGTGTGTGTGTCTCTCTCTCCCTCTGTCGATGTGTGTGACTCTCTCTGCCTCTGTCGGTGTATGTCTCTCTCTCTCCCTCTGTCGGTGTGTGTCTCTCTCTCCCTCTGTCGGTGTGTGTCTCTCTCTCCCTCTGTCGGTGTGTCTCTCTCTCCCTCTGTCGGTGTGTCTCTCTCTCCCTCTGTCGGTGTGTCTCTCTCTCCCTCTGTCGGTGTGTCTCTCTCTCCCTCTGTCGGTGTGTGTCTCTCTCTCTCTCCCTCTGTCGGTGTGTGTGTCTCTCTCTCTCCCTCTGTCGGTGAGTGTTTCTCTATCTCTCCCTCTGTCGGTGTGTGTCTCTCTCTCTCGGTCTGTCTCTCCCTCCCTCTGTCGGTGTGTGTGTGTGTCTCTCTCCCTCAGTTGGTGTGTGTCTCTCTCTCTCCCTCTGTCGGTGTGTCTCTCCCTCTCCCTCTGTCGGTGAGTGTGTCTCTCCCTCCCTCTGTCGGTGTGTGTGTCTCTCTTTCCCTCTCTCGGTCTGTCTCTCCCTCCCTCTGTCGGTGTGTGTGTCTCTCTCTCCCTCTTTCGGTGTGTGTGTCTCTCCCTCCCTCTGTCGGTGTGTGTGTCTCTCTCTCCCTCAGTTGGTGTGTCTCCCTCTCTCTCCCTCTGTCGGTTTGTGTCATTCTCTCCCTCTGTCGGTATGTCTCTCTCTCTCTCCCTCTGTCGGTGTGTCTCTCACTCCCTCTGTCGGTGAGTGTCTCACTCTCTCTCCCTCTGTCGGTGTCTCTCTATCTCTCCCTCTGTCGGTGTGTGTGTCTCTCTCTCCCTCTGTCGGTGTGTCTCTCCCTCTCTCGGTCTGTCTCTCTCTCCCTCTGTCGGTGTGTCTCTCTCTCCCTCTGTCGGTGTGTCTCTCACTCTCCCTCTGTCGGTGTGTGTGTCTCTCTCTCCCTCTGTCGGTGTGTGTGTGTCTCTCTCTCCCTCTGTCGGTGTGTGTGTGTCTCTCTCTCCCTCTGTCGGTGTGTGTGTGTCTCTCTCTCCCTCTCTCGGTGTGTGTGTCTCTCTCTCCCTCTGTCGGTGTGTGTGTCTCTCTCTCCCTCTGTCGGTGTGTGTGTCTCTCTCTCCCTCTGTCGGTGTGTCTCTCTCTCCCTCTGTCGGTGTGTCTCTCTCTCCCTCTGTCGGTGTGTCTCTCTCTCCCTCTGTCGGTGTGTCTCTCTCTCCCTCTGTCGGTGTGTCTCTCTCTCCCTCTGTCGGTGTGTCTCTCTCTCCCTCTGTCGGTGTGTCTCTCTCTCCCTCTGTCGGTGTGTGTGTCTCTCTCTCCCTCTGTCGGTGTGTGTGTCTCTCTCTCTCCCTCTGTCGGTGTGTGTGTCTCTCTCTCTCCCTCTGTCGGTGTGTGTGTCTCTCTCTCTCCCTCTGTCCGTGTGTGTGTCTCTCTCTCCCTCAGTTGTTGTGTGTCTCTCTCTCCCTCAGTTGTTGTGTGTCTCTCTCTCTCCCCCTCTGTCAGTGTGTGTCACTCTCCCTCTGTCGGTGTGTGTGTCTCTCTCTCCCTATGTCGGTGTGTGTGTGTCTCTCTCATTCCCTCTGTCGGTGTGTGTGTGTCTCTCCCTCTGTCGGTGTGTGTGTGTCTCTCTCTGCCTCTGTCGGTGTGTGTGTCTCTCTCTCCCTCTGTCGGTGTGTGTGTGTCTCTCCCTCTGTCGGTGTGTGTGTGTCTCTCTCTGCCTCTGTCGGTGTGTGTGTCTCTCTCTGCCTCTGTCGGTGTGTGTCTCTCTCTCTGCCTCTGTCAGTGTGTGTCTCTCTCTGCCTCTGTCGGTGTGTGTGTCTCTCTCTGCCTCTGTCGGTGTGTGTGTCTCTCCCTCTGTCGGTGTGTGTGTCTCTCCCTCTGTCGGTGTGTGTGTCTCTCCCTCTGTCGGTGTGTGTGTCTCTCCCTCTGTCGGTGTGTGTGTCTCTCCCTCTGTCGTTGTCTCTCTCTCTCCCTCTGTCGGTGTGTCTCTCTCTCCCTCTGTCGGTGTGTGTGTCTCTCTCTCTCCCTCTGTCGGTGTGTGTGTATCTCTCTCTGCCACTGTCGGTGTGTCTCTCTCTCTCTCCCTCTGTCGGTGTGTGTGTCTCTCTCCCTCTGTCGGTGTGTGTGTCTCTCTCTGCCTCTGTCGGTGTGTGTGTCTCTCTCTGCCTCTGTCGGTGTGTGTGTCTCTCTCTGCCTCTGTCGGTGTGTGTGTCTCTCTCTGCCTCTGTCGGTGTGTGTCTCTCTCTGCCTCTGTCGGTGTGTCTCTCTCTCTCCCTCTGTCGGTGTGTGTGTGTCTCTCTCTCCCTCTGTCGGTGTGTCTCTCTCTCTCCCTCTGTCGGTGTGTGTGTGTCTCTCTCTCCCTCTGTCGGTGTGTCTCTCCCTCTCCCTCTGTCGGTGAGTGTGTCTCTCTCTCCCTCTGTCGGTGTGCCTCTCACTTCCTCTGTCGGTGAGTGTCTCACTCTCTCTCCCTCTGTCTGTGTCTCTCTATCTCTCCCTCTGTCGGTGTGTGTGTCTCTCTCTCCCTCTGTCGGTGTCTCTCTCTCCCTCTGTCGGTGTCTCTCTCTCCCTCTGTCGGTGTGTCTCTCTCTCCCTCTGTCGGTGTGTCTCTCTCTCCCTCTGTCAGTGTGTCACTCTCTCCCTCTGTCAGTGTGTCTCTCTCTCCCTCTGTCAGTGTGTCTCTCTCTCCCTCTGTCGGTGTGTCTCTCTCTCCCTCTGTCGGTGTGTCTCTCTCTCCCTCTGTCGGTGTGTCTCTCTCTCCCTCTGTCGGTATGTGTGTCTCTCTCTCTCCCTCTGTCGGTGTGTGTGTATCTCTCTCCCTCAGTTGATGTGTGTCTCTTTCTCTCCCCCTCTGTCAGTGTGTGTGTGTCTCTCTCCCTCAGTTGGTGTGTGTCTCTCTCTCCCTCTGTCGGTATCTCCTACTCTCCCTCTGTCGGTGTGTCTCTCCCTCTCCCTCTGCCGGTGAGTCTCTCTCTCTCTCCCTCTGTCGGTGTGTGTGTCTCTCTCTCCCTCTGTCGGTGTGTCTCTCTCTCTCTCTCTCTCTCGGTGTGTGTGTCTCTCTCTCCCTCTGTCAGTGTGTGTCTCTCTCTCTCTGTCAGTGTGTGTGTTTCTCTCCCTCTGTCAGTGTGTGTCTCTATCTCCCTCTGTCAGGGTGTGTCTCTCACTCTCCCTCTGTCAGTGTGTGTCTCTATCTCCCTCTGTCGGTGTGTCTCTCCCTCTCCCTCTGTCGGTGAGTGTGTCTCTCTCTCCCTCTGTTGGTGTGTGTGTCTCTCTCTCCCTCTCTCGGTGTGTGTCTCTCTCCCTCTGTCGGTGTGTGTGTCTCTCTCTCCCTCTGTCAGTGTGTGTGTCTCTCTCTCCCTCTGTCGGTGTGTCTCTCCCTCTCCCTCTGTTGGTGAGTGTGTCTCTCCCTCCCTCTGTCGGTGTGTGTGTCTCTCTCTCCCTCTCTCGGTGTGTGTCTCTCTCCCTCTGTCGGTGTGTGTGTCTCTCCCTCCCTCTGTCGGTGTGTGTGTCTCTCTCTCCCTCTCTCGGTGTGTGTCTGTCTCTCCCTCAGTCAGTGTGTCTCTCACTCTCCCTCTGTCGGTGTGTGTGTCTCTCCCTCTCTCTGTCGGTGTGTGTGTGACTCTCTCCCTCAGTTGGTGTGTCTCTCACTCTCTCCCTCTGTCGGTGTGTCTCTCCCTCTCCCTCTGTCGGTGAGTCTCTCTCTCTCCCTCTGTCGGTGTGTGTTTCTCTCTCTCCCTCTGTCGGTGTGTCTCTCTCTCTCTCCCTCTGTCGGTGTGTGTCTCTCTCTCCCTCTGTCGGTGTATCTCTCTCTCCCTCTGTCGGTGAGTGTCTCACTCTCTCTCCCTCTGTCAGTGTGTGTGTCTCTCTCTCCCTCTGTCAGTGTGTGTCTCTCTCTCTCCCTCTGTCAGTGTGTGTGTCTCTCTCTTCCTCTGTAGGTGTGTGTCTCTCTCATTCCCTCTGTCGGTGTGTGTCTCTCTCCCTCTGTCGGTGTGTGTGTGTCTCTCTCTCTCCCTCTGTCGGTGTGTGTGTCTCTCTCTGTCTCCCTCTGTCGGTGTGTGTGTGTCTCTCCCTCTGTCGGTGTGTGTGTGTCTCTCTCTGCCTCTGTCGGTGTGTGTGTCTCTCTCTGCCTCTGTCGGTGTGTGTCTTTCTCTGCCTCTGTCAGTGTGTGTCTCTCTCTGCCTCTGTCGGTGTGTGTGTCTCTCTCTCCCTCTGTCGGTGTGTGTGTCTCTCTCCCTCTGTCGGTGTGTGTGTGTCTCTCTCTGCCTCTGTCGGTGTGTGTCTCTCTCTGCCTCTGTCGGTGTGTGTGTCTCTCCTTCTGCCGGTGTGTGTGTGTCTCTCTCCCTCTGTCAGTGTGTGTGTCTCTCTCTGCCCCTGTCGGTGTGTCTCTCACTGCCTCTGTCGGTGTGTGTCTCTCTCTCTGCCTCTGTCGGTGTGTGTCTCTCCCTCTGTCGGTGTGGGTGTCTGTCTCTACCTCTGTCGGAGTGTGTCTCTCTCTCCCTCTGTCGGTGTGTAACTCTCTCTCCCTCTGTCGGTGTGTGTGTCTCCATCTCACCCTCTTTCGGTGTGTGTGTCACTCGCTCCCTCTGTCGGTGTCTGTGTGTCTCTCTCTCTCTCCCTCTCTCGGTGTTTGTGTCTCTCTCTCTCTCTCCCTCTGTCGGTGTGTCTCACTCTCTCTCCCTCTGTCGGTTTGTCTCTGCCTCTTTCGGTGTGGGTCTCTCTCTGTCCCTCTGTCGGTGTGTGTGTCTCTCTCTGTCCCTCTGTCGGTGTGTGTGTCTCTCTCTCTCTCTCCCTCTGTCGGTGTGTCTCTCTCTCTCTCTCCCTCTGTCGGTGTGTGTCTCTCTCTCTCTCCCTCTGTCGGTGTGTGTGTCTCTCTCTCCCTATGTCGGTGTGTGTGTGTCTCTCTCTCCCTATGTCGGTGTGTGTGTGTCTCTCTCATTCCCTCTGTCGGTGTGTGTGTGTCTCTCTCTCTCCCTCTGTCGGTGTGTGTCTCTCTCTGTCTCCCTCTGTCGGTGTGTGTGTGTCTCTCTCTGCCTCTGTCGGTGTGTGTGTCTCTCTCTCCCTCTGTCGGTGTGTGTGTGTCTCTCTCTGCCTCTGTCGGTGTGTGTGTCTCTCTCTGCCTCTGTCGGTGTGTGTGTCTCTCTCTGCCTCTGTCGGTGTGTGTCTCTCTCTCTGCCTCTGTCAGTGTGTGTCTCTCTCTGCCTCTGTCGGTGTGTGTGTCTCTCCCTCTGTCGGTGTGTGTGTCTCTCCCTCTGTCGGTGTGTGTGTCTCTCCCTCTGTCGGTGTGTCTCTCTCTCCCTCTGTCGGTGTGTCTCTCTCTCCCTCTGTCGGTGTGTGTCTCTCTCTCTGCCTCTGTCAGTGTGTGTCTCTCTCTGCCTCTGTCGGTGTGTGTGTCTCTCCCTCTGTCGGTGTGTGTGTCTCTCCCTCTGTCGGTGTGTGTGTCTCTCCCTCTGTCGGTGTGTGTGTCTCTCTCTCTCCCTCTGTCGGTGTGTGTGTCTCTCTCTCTCCCTCTGTCGGTGTGTGTGTCTCTCTCTCTCCCTCTGTCGGTGTGTGTGTCTCTCTCTCTCCCTCTGTCGGTGTGTGTGTCTCTCTCCCTCTGTCGGTGTGTGTGTCTCTCTCTCCCTCTGTCGGTGTGTCTCTCTCTCTCCCTCTGTCGGTGTGTGTGTGTCTCTCTCTCCCTCTGTCGGTGTGTCTCTCTCTCTCTCCCTCTGTCGGTGTGTGTGTCTCTCTCCCTCTGTCGGTGTGTGTGTCTCTCTCTGCCTCTGTCGGTGTGTGTGTCTCTCTCTGCCTCTGTCGGTGTGTGTGTCTCTCTCTGCCTCTGTCGGTGTGTGTCTCTCTCTGCCTCTGTCGGTGTGTGTCTCTCTCTGCCTCTGTCGGTGTGTGTGTGTCTCTCTCTCCCTCTGTCGGTGTGTGTGTCTCTCTCTCCCTCTGTCGGTGTGTCTCTCTCTCTCCCTCTGTCGGTGTGTGTGTGTCTCTCTCTCCCTCTGTCGGTGTGTCTCTCTCTCTCCCTCTGTCGGTGAGTGTGTCTCTCTCTCCCTCTGTCGGTGTGCCTCTCACTTCCTCTGTCGGTGAGTGTCTCACTCTCTCTCCCTCTGTCTGTGTCTCTCTATCTCTCCCTCTGTCGGTGTGTGTGTCTCTCTCTCCCTCTGTCGGTGTCTCTCTCTCCCTCTGTCGGTGTCTCTCTCTCCCTCTGTCGGTGTGTCTCTCTCTCCCTCTGTCGGTGTGTCTCTCTCTCCCTCTGTCGGTGTGTCTCTCTCTCCCTCTGTCGGTGTGTCTCTCTCTCCCTCTGTCGGTGTGTCTCTCTCTCCCTCTGTCGGTGTGTCTCTCTCTCCCTCTGTCGGTGTGTCTCTCTCTCCCTCTGTCGGTGTGTGTGTCTCTCTCTCTCCCTCTGTCGGTGTGTGTCTCTCTCTCTCGGTCTGTCTCTCCCTCCCTCTGTCGGTGTGTGTGTATCTCTCTCCCTCAGTTGATGTGTGTCTCTCTCTCTCCCTCTGTCGGTGTGTGTGTGTCTCTCTCTCTCCCTCTGTCGGTGTGTGTCTCTCTCTGTCTCCCTCTGTCGGTGTGTGTGTGTCTCTCTCTGCCTCTGTCGGTGTGTGTGTCTCTCTCTCCCTCTGTCGGTGTGTGTGTGTCTCTCTCTGCCTCTGTCGGTGTGTGTGTCTCTCTCTGCCTCTGTCGGTGTGTGTGTCTCTCTCTGCCTCTGTCAGTGTGTGTCTCTCTCTGCCTCTGTCGGTGTGTGTGTCTCTCCCTCTGTCGGTGTGTGTGTGTCTCCCTCTGTCGGTGTGTGTGTCTCTCCCTCTGTCGGTGTGTGTGTGTCTCTCTCATTCCCTCTGTCGGTGTGTGTGTGTCTCTCTCTGTCTCCCTCTGTCGGTGTGTGTGTGTCTCTCTCTGCCTCTGTCGGTGTGTGTGTCTCTCTCTCCCTCTGTCGGTGTGTGTGTGTCTCTCTCTGCCTCTGTCGGTGTGTGTGTCTCTCTCTGCCTCTGTCGGTGTGTGTGTCTCTCTCTGCCTCTGTCGGTGTGTGTCTCTCTCTCTGCCTCTGTCAGTGTGTGTCTCTCTCTGCCTCTGTCGGTGTGTGTGTCTCTCTCTGCCTCTGTCGGTGTGTGTGTCTCTCCCTCTGTCAGTGTGTGTGTCTCTCCCTCTGTCGGTGTGTGTGTCTCTCCCTCTGTCGGTGTGTGTGTCTCTCCCTCTGTCGGTGTGTGTGTCTCTCCCTCTGTCGGTGTGTCTCTCTCTCCCTCTGTCGGTGTGTCTCTCTCTCCCTCTGTCGGTGTGTGTGTCTCTCTCTCTCCCTCTGTCGGTGTGTGTGTATCTCTCTCTGCCACTGTCGGTGTGTCTCTCTCTCTCTCCCTCTGTCGGTGTGTGTGTCTCTCTCCCTCTGTCGGTGTGTGTGTCTCTCTCTGCCTCTGTCGGTGTGTGTGTCTCTCTCTGCCTCTGTCGGTGTGTGTGTCTCTCTCTGCCTCTGTCGGTGTGTGTGTCTCTCTCTGCCTCTGTCGGTGTGTGTGTGTCTCTCTCTCCCTCTGTCGGTGTGTGTGTCTCTCTCTCCCTCTGTCGGTGTGTCTCTCTCTCTCCCTCTGTCGGTGTGTGTGTGTGTCTCTCTCTCCCTCTGTCGGTGTGTCTCTCTCTCTCCCTCTGTCGGTGTGTGTGTGTCTCTCTCTCCCTCTGTCGGTGTGTCTCTCCCTCTCCCTCTGTCGGTGAGTGTGTCTCTCTCTCCCTCTGTCGGTGTGCCTCTCACTTCCTCTGTCGGTGAGTGTCTCACTCTCTCTCCCTCTGTCTGTGTCTCTCTATCTCTCCCTCTGTCGGTGTGTGTGTCTCTCTCTCCCTCTGTCGGTGTCTCTCTCTCCCTCTGTCGGTGTCTCTCTCTCCCTCTGTCGGTGTGTCTCTCTCTCCCTCTGTCGGTGTGTCTCTCTCTCCCTCTGTCGGTGTGTCTCTCTCTCCCTCTGTCGGTGTGTCTCTCTCTCCCTCTGTCGGTGTGTCTCTCTCTCCCTCTGTCGGTGTGTCTCTCTCTCCCTCTGTCGGTGTGTCTCTCTCTCCCTCTGTCGGTGTGTCTCTCTCTCCCTCTGTCGGTGTGTGTGTCTCTCTCTCTCCCTCTGTCGGTGTGTGTCTCTCTCTCTCGGTCTGTCTCTCCCTCCCTCTGTCGGTGTGTGTGTATCTCTCTCCCTCAGTTGATGTGTGTCTCTCTCTCTCCCTCTGTCGGTGTGTGTGTGTCTCTCTCTCTCCCTCTGTCGGTGTGTGTCTCTCTCTGTCTCCCTCTGTCGGTGTGTGTGTGTCTCTCTCTGCCTCTGTCGGTGTGTGTGTCTCTCTCTCCCTCTGTCGGTGTGTGTGTGTCTCTCTCTGCCTCTGTCGGTGTGTGTGTCTCTCTCTGCCTCTGTCGGTGTGTGTGTCTCTCTCTGCCTCTGTCAGTGTGTGTCTCTCTCTGCCTCTGTCGGTGTGTGTGTCTCTCTCTGCCTCTGTCGGTGTGTGTCTCTCTCTGCCTCTGTCGGTGTGTGTCTCTCTCTGCCTCTGTCGGTGTGTGTGTGTCTCTCTCTCCCTCTGTCGGTGTGTGTGTCTCTCTCTCCCTCTGTCGGTGTGTCTCTCTCTCTCCCTCTGTCGGTGTGTGTGTGTCTCTCTCTCCCTCTGTCGGTGTGTCTCTCTCTCTCCCTCTGTCGGTGAGTGTGTCTCTCTCTCCCTCTGTCGGTGTGCCTCTCACTTCCTCTGTCGGTGAGTGTCTCACTCTCTCTCCCTCTGTCTGTGTCTCTCTATCTCTCCCTCTGTCGGTGTGTGTGTCTCTCTCTCCCTCTGTCGGTGTCTCTCTCTCCCTCTGTCGGTGTCTCTCTCTCCCTCTGTCGGTGTGTCTCTCTCTCCCTCTGTCGGTGTGTCTCTCTCTCCCTCTGTCGGTGTGTCTCTCTCTCCCTCTGTCGGTGTGTCTCTCTCTCCCTCTGTCGGTGTGTCTCTCTCTCCCTCTGTCGGTGTGTCTCTCTCTCCCTCTGTCGGTGTGTCTCTCTCTCCCTCTGTCGGTGTGTCTCTCTCTCCCTCTGTCGGTGTGTCTCTCTCTCCCTCTGTCGGTGTGTGTGTCTCTCTCTCTCCCTCTGTCGGTGTGTGTCTCTCTCTCTCGGTCTGTCTCTCCCTCCCTCTGTCGGTGTGTGTGTATCTCTCTCCCTCAGTTGATGTGTGTCTCTCTCTCTCCCTCTGTCGGTGTGTGTGTGTCTCTCTCTCTCCCTCTGTCGGTGTGTGTCTCTCTCTGTCTCCCTCTGTCGGTGTGTGTGTGTCTCTCTCTGCCTCTGTCGGTGTGTGTGTCTCTCTCTCCCTCTGTCGGTGTGTGTGTGTCTCTCTCTGCCTCTGTCGGTGTGTGTGTCTCTCTCTGCCTCTGTCGGTGTGTGTGTCTCTCTCTGCCTCTGTCAGTGTGTGTCTCTCTCTCCCTCTGTCGGTGTGTGTGTCTCTCCCTCTGTCGGTATGTGTGTCTCTCCCTCTGTCGGTGTGTGTGTCTCTCCCTCTGTCGGTGTGTGTGTGTCTCTCTCATTCCCTCTGTCGGTGTGTGTGTGTCTCTCTCTGTCTCCCTCTGTCGGTGTGTGTGTGTGTCTCTCTCTGCCTCTGTCGGTGTGTGTGTCTCTCTCTCCCTCTGTCGGTGTGTGTGTGTCTCTCTCTGCCTCTGTCGGTGTGTGTGTCTCTCTCTGCCTCTGTCGGTGTGTGTGTCTCTCTCTGCCTCTGTCGGTGTGTGTCTCTCTCTCTGCCTCTGTCAGTGTGTGTCTCTCTCTGCCTCTGTCGGTGTGTGTGTCTCTCTCTGCCTCTGTCGGTGTGTGTGTCTCTCCCTCTGTCGGTGTGTGTGTCTCTCCCTCTGTCGGTGTGTGTGTCTCTCCCTCTGTCGGTGTGTGTGTCTCTCCCTCTGTCGGTGTGTGTGTCTCTCCCTCTGTCGGTGTGTGTGTCTCTCCCTCTGTCGGTGTGTCTCTCTCTCCCTCTGTCGGTGTGTCTCTCTCTCCCTCTGTCGGTGTGTGTGTCTCTCTCTCTCCCTCTGTCGGTGTGTGTGTATCTCTCTCTGCCACTGTCGGTGTGTCTCTCTCTCTCTCCCTCTGTCGGTGTGTGTGTCTCTCTCCCTCTGTCGGTGTGTGTGTCTCTCTCTGCCTCTGTCGGTGTGTGTGTCTCTCTCTGCCTCTGTCGGTGTGTGTGTCTCTCTCTGCCTCTGTCGGTGTGTGTGTCTCTCTCTGCCTCTGTCGGTGTGTGTCTCTCTCTGCCTCTGTCGGTGTGTGTGTGTCTCTCTCTCCCTCTGTCGCTGTGTGTGTCTCTCTGTCCCTCTGTCGGTGTGTCTCTCTCTCTCCCTCTGTCGGTGTGTGTGTGTGTCTCTCTCTCCCTCTGTCGGTGTGTCTCTCTCTCTCCCTCTGTCGGTGTGTGTGTGTGTCTCTCTCTCCCTCTGTCGGTGTGTCTCTCCCTCTCCCTCTGTCGGTGAGTGTGTCTCTCTCTCCCTCTGTCGGTGTGCCTCTCACTTCCTCTGTCGGTGAGTGTCTCACTCTCTCTCCCTCTGTCTGTGTCTCTCTATCTCTCCCTCTGTCGGTGTGTGTGTCTCTCTCTCCCTCTGTCGGTGTCTCTCTCTCCCTCTGTCGGTGTCTCTCTCTCCCTCTGTCGGTGTGTCTCTCTCTCCCTCTGTCGGTGTGTCTCTCTCTCCCTCTGTCGGTGTGTCTCTCTCTCCCTCTGTCGGTGTGTCTCTCTCTCCCTCTGTCGGTGTGTCTCTCTCTCCCTCTGTCGGTGTGTGTGTCTCTCTCTCTCCCTCTGTCGGTGTGTGTGTATCTCTCTCCCTCAGTTGATGTGTGTCTCTTTCTCTCCCCCTCTGTCAGTGTGTGTGTGTCTCTCTCCCTCAGTTGGTGTGTGTCTCTCTCTCCCTCTGTCGGTATCTCCTACTCTCCCTCTGTCGGTGTGTCTCTCCCTCTCCCTCTGCCGGTGAGTCTCTCTCTCTCTCCCTCTGTCGGTGTGTGTGTCTCTCTCTCCCTCTGTCGGTGTGTCTCTCTCTCTCTCTCTCTCTCGGTGTGTGTGTCTCTCTCTCCCTCTGTCAGTGGGTGTCTCTCTCTCTCTGTCAGTGTGTGTGTTTCTCTCCCCCTGTCAGTGTGTGTCTCTATCTCCCTCTGTCAGGGTGTGTCTCTCACTCTCCCTCTGTCAGTGTGTGTGTCTCTCTCTCCCTCTGTCGGTGTGTCTCTCCCTCTCCCTCTGTCGGTGAGTGTGTCTCTCTCTCCCTCTGTTGGTGTGTGTGTCTCTCTCTCCCTCTCTCGGTGTGTGTCTCTCTCCCTCTGTCGGTGTGTGTGTCTCTCTCTCCCTCTGTCAGTGTGTGTGTCTCTCTCTCCCTCTGTCGGTGTGTCTCTCCCTCTCCCTCTGTTGGTGAGTGTGTCTCTCCCTCCCTCTGTCGGTGTGTGTGTCTCTCTCTCCCTCTCTCGGTGTGTGTCTCTCTCCCTCTGTCGGTGTGTGTGTCTCTCCCTCCCTCTGTCGGTGTGTGTGTCTCTCTCTCCCTCTCTCGGTGTGTGTCTGTCTCTCCCTCAGTCAGTGTGTCTCTCACTCTCCCTCTGTCGGTGTGTGTGTCTCTCCCTCTCTCTGTCGGTGTGTGTGTGTCTCTCTCCCTCAGTTGGTGTGTCTCTCACTCTCTCCCTCTGTCGGTGTGTCTCTCCCTCTCCCTCTGTCGGTGAGTCTCTCTCTCTCTCCCTCTGTCGGTGTGTGTTTCTCTCTCTCCCTCTGTCGGTGTGTCTCTCTCTCTCTCCCTCTGTCGGTGTGTGTCTCTCTCTCCCTCTGTCGGTGTGTGTGTCTCTCCCTCTCTCTGTCGGTGTGTGTGTGTCTCTCTCCCTCAGTTGGTGTGTCTCTCACTCTCTCCCTCTGTCGGTGTGTCTCTCCCTCTCCCTCTGTCGGTGAGTCTCTCTCTCTCTCCCTCTGTCGGTGTGTGTTTCTCTCTCTCCCTCTGTCGGTGTGTCTCTCTCTCTCTCCCTCTGTCGGTGTGTGTGTCTCTCTCTCCCTCTGTCGGTGTATCTCTCTCTCCCTCTGTCGGTGAGTGTCTCACTCTCTCTCCCTCTGTCAGTGTGTGTGTCTCTCTCTCCCTCTGTCAGTGTGTGTCTCTCTCTCTCCCTCTGTCAGTGTGTGTGTCTCTCTCTCCCTCTGTCGGTGTGTGTCTCTCTCATTCCCTCTGTCGGTGTGTGTGTGTCTCTCTCCCTCTGTCGGTGTGTGTGTGTCTCTCTCTCTCCCTCTGTCGGTGTGTGTCTCTCTCTGTCTCCCTCTGTCGGTGTGTGTGTGTCTCTCTATGCCTCTGTCGGTGTGTGTGTCTCTCTCTCTCCCTCTGTCAGTGTGTGTGTCTCTCTCTTCCTCTGTAGGTGTGTGTCTCTCTCATTCCCTCTGTCGGTGTGTGTCTCTCTCCCTCTGTCGGTGTGTGTGTGTCTCTCTCCCTCTGTCGGTGTGTGTGTGTCTCTCTCTCTCCCTCTGTCGGTGTGTGTGTCTCTCTCTGTCTCCCTCTGTCGTTGTGTGTGTGTCTCTCTCTGCCTCTGTCGGTGTGTGTGTCTCTCTCTGCCTCTGTCGGTGTGTGTGTCTCTCTCTCCCTCTGTCGGTGTGTGTGTGTCTCTCCCTCTGTCGGTGTGTGTGTGTCTCTCTCTGCCTCTGTCGGTGTGTGTGTCTCTCTCTGCCTCTGTCGGTGTGTGTCTCTCTCTGCCTCTGTCAGTGTGTGTCTCTCTCTGCCTCTGTCGGTGTGTGTGTCTCTCTCTCCCTCTGTCGGTGTGTGTGTCTCTCTCCCTCTGTCGGTGTGTGTGTCTCTCTCCCTCTGTCGGTGTGTGTGTGTCTCTCTCTGCCTCTGTCGGTGTGTGTCTCTCTCTGCCTCTGTCGGTGTGTGTGTCTCTCATTCTGCCGGTGTGTGTGTGTCTCTCTCCCTCTGTCAGTGTGTGTGTCTCTCTCTAACCCTGTCGGTGTGTCTCTCACTGCCTCTGTCGGTGTGTCTCTCTATCTCCCTCTGTCGGTGTGTCTCTCTCTGCCTCTGTCGGTGTGTGTCTCTCTCTCTGCCTCTGTCGGTGTGTGTCTCTCCCTCTGTCGGTGTGGGTGTCTGTCTCTACCTCTGTCGGAGTGTGTCTCTCTCTCCCTCTGTCGGTGTGTAACTCTCTCTCCCTCTGTCGGTGTGTGTGTCTCCATCTCACCCTCTTTCGGTGTGTGTGTCACTCGCTCCCTCTGTCGGTGTCTGTGTGTCTCTCTCTCTCTCTCCCTCTCTCGGTGTTTGTGTCTCTCTCTCTCTCTCCCTCTGTCGGTGTGTCTCACTCTCTCTCCCTCTGTCGGTGTGTCTCTGCCTCTTTCGGTGTGGGTCTCTCTCTGTCCCTCTGTCGGTGTGTGTGTCTCTCTCTGTCCCTCTGTCGGTGTGTGTGTCTCTCTCTCTCTCTCCCTCTGTCGGTGTGTGTCTCTCTCTCTCCCTCTGTCGGTGTGTGTCTCTCTCTCCCTCTGTCGGTGTGTCTCTCTCTCTCCCTCTGTCGGTGTGTGTGTGTCTCTCTCTCCATCTGTCGGTGTGTGTGTGTTTCTCTCTGCCTCTGTCGGTGTGTGTGTCTCTCTCTCCCTCTGTCGGTGTGTCTCTCTCTCTCCCTCTGTCGGTGTGTGTGTGTGTCTCTCACTCCCTTTGTCGGAGTGTGTGTCTCTCTCTCCCTCTGTCGGTGTGTGTGTCTCTCTCTCCCTCTGTCGGTGTGTGTCTCTCTCTCTCCCTCTGTCGGTGTGTGTGTCTCTCTCTCTCTCCCTCTGTCGGTGTGTGTGTCTCTCTCCCTCTGTCGGTGTGTGTGTCTCTCTCTGCCTCTGTCGGTGTGTGTGTCTCTCTCTCCCTCTGTCGATGTGTGTGACTCTCTCTGCCTCTGTCGGTGTATGTGTCTCTCTCTCCCTCTGTCGGTGTGTGTGTGTCTCTCTCTGCCTCTGTCGGTGTGTGTGTCTCTCTCTGCCTCTGTCGGTGTGTGTGTCTCTCTCTGCCTCTGTCAGTGTGTGTCTCTCTCTCCCTCTGTCGGTGTGTGTGTCTCTCCCTCTGTCGGTATGTGTGTCTCTCCCTCTGTCGGTGTGTGTGTCTCTCCCTCTGTCGGTGTGTGTGTGTCTCTCTCATTCCCTCTGTCGGTGTGTGTGTGTCTCTCTCTGTCTCCCTCTGTCGGTGTGTGTGTGTGTCTCTCTCTGCCTCTGTCGGTGTGTGTGTCTCTCTCTCCCTCTGTCGGTGTGTGTGTGTCTCTCTCTGCCTCTGTCGGTGTGTGTGTCTCTCTCTGCCTCTGTCGGTGTGTGTGTCTCTCTCTGCCTCTGTCGGTGTGTGTCTCTCTCTCTGCCTCTGTCAGTGTGTGTCTCTCTCTGCCTCTGTCGGTGTGTGTGTCTCTCTCTGCCTCTGTCGGTGTGTGTGTCTCTCCCTCTGTCGGTGTGTGTGTCTCTCCCTCTGTCGGTGTGTGTGTCTCTCCCTCTGTCGGTGTGTGTGTCTCTCCCTCTGTCGGTGTGTGTGTCTCTCCCTCTGTCGGTGTGTGTGTCTCTCCCTCTGTCGGTGTGTCTCTCTCTCCCTCTGTCGGTGTGTCTCTCTCTCCCTCTGTCGGTGTGTGTGTCTCTCTCTCTCCCTCTGTCGGTGTGTGTGTATCTCTCTCTGCCACTGTCGGTGTGTCTCTCTCTCTCTCCCTCTGTCGGTGTGTGTGTCTCTCTCCCTCTGTCGGTGTGTGTGTCTCTCTCTGCCTCTGTCGGTGTGTGTGTCTCTCTCTGCCTCTGTCGGTGTGTGTGTCTCTCTCTGCCTCTGTCGGTGTGTGTGTCTCTCTCTGCCTCTGTCGGTGTGTGTCTCTCTCTGCCTCTGTCGGTGTGTGTGTGTCTCTCTCTCCCTCTGTCGCTGTGTGTGTCTCTCTGTCCCTCTGTCGGTGTGTCTCTCTCTCTCCCTCTGTCGGTGTGTGTGTGTGTCTCTCTCTCCCTCTGTCGGTGTGTCTCTCTCTCTCCCTCTGTCGGTGTGTGTGTGTGTCTCTCTCTCCCTCTGTCGGTGTGTCTCTCCCTCTCCCTCTGTCGGTGAGTGTGTCTCTCTCTCCCTCTGTCGGTGTGCCTCTCACTTCCTCTGTCGGTGAGTGTCTCACTCTCTCTCCCTCTGTCTGTGTCTCTCTATCTCTCCCTCTGTCGGTGTGTGTGTCTCTCTCTCCCTCTGTCGGTGTCTCTCTCTCCCTCTGTCGGTGTCTCTCTCTCCCTCTGTCGGTGTGTCTCTCTCTCCCTCTGTCGGTGTGTCTCTCTCTCCCTCTGTCGGTGTGTCTCTCTCTCCCTCTGTCGGTGTGTCTCTCTCTCCCTCTGTCGGTGTGTCTCTCTCTCCCTCTGTCGGTGTGTGTGTCTCTCTCTCTCCCTCTGTCGGTGTGTGTGTATCTCTCTCCCTCAGTTGATGTGTGTCTCTTTCTCTCCCCCTCTGTCAGTGTGTGTGTGTCTCTCTCCCTCAGTTGGTGTGTGTCTCTCTCTCCCTCTGTCGGTATCTCCTACTCTCCCTCTGTCGGTGTGTCTCTCCCTCTCCCTCTGCCGGTGAGTCTCTCTCTCTCTCCCTCTGTCGGTGTGTGTGTCTCTCTCTCCCTCTGTCGGTGTGTCTCTCTCTCTCTCTCTCTCTCGGTGTGTGTGTCTCTCTCTCCCTCTGTCAGTGGGTGTCTCTCTCTCTCTGTCAGTGTGTGTGTTTCTCTCCCCCTGTCAGTGTGTGTCTCTATCTCCCTCTGTCAGGGTGTGTCTCTCACTCTCCCTCTGTCAGTGTGTGTGTCTCTCTCTCCCTCTGTCGGTGTGTCTCTCCCTCTCCCTCTGTCGGTGAGTGTGTCTCTCTCTCCCTCTGTTGGTGTGTGTGTCTCTCTCTCCCTCTCTCGGTGTGTGTCTCTCTCCCTCTGTCGGTGTGTGTGTCTCTCTCTCCCTCTGTCAGTGTGTGTGTCTCTCTCTCCCTCTGTCGGTGTGTCTCTCCCTCTCCCTCTGTTGGTGAGTGTGTCTCTCCCTCCCTCTGTCGGTGTGTGTGTCTCTCTCTCCCTCTCTCGGTGTGTGTCTCTCTCCCTCTGTCGGTGTGTGTGTCTCTCCCTCCCTCTGTCGGTGTGTGTGTCTCTCTCTCCCTCTCTCGGTGTGTGTCTGTCTCTCCCTCAGTCAGTGTGTCTCTCACTCTCCCTCTGTCGGTGTGTGTGTCTCTCCCTCTCTCTGTCGGTGTGTGTGTGTCTCTCTCCCTCAGTTGGTGTGTCTCTCACTCTCTCCCTCTGTCGGTGTGTCTCTCCCTCTCCCTCTGTCGGTGAGTCTCTCTCTCTCTCCCTCTGTCGGTGTGTGTTTCTCTCTCTCCCTCTGTCGGTGTGTCTCTCTCTCTCTCCCTCTGTCGGTGTGTGTCTCTCTCTCCCTCTGTCGGTGTGTGTGTCTCTCCCTCTCTCTGTCGGTGTGTGTGTGTCTCTCTCCCTCAGTTGGTGTGTCTCTCACTCTCTCCCTCTGTCGGTGTGTCTCTCCCTCTCCCTCTGTCGGTGAGTCTCTCTCTCTCTCCCTCTGTCGGTGTGTGTTTCTCTCTCTCCCTCTGTCGGTGTGTCTCTCTCTCTCTCCCTCTGTCGGTGTGTGTGTCTCTCTCTCCCTCTGTCGGTGTATCTCTCTCTCCCTCTGTCGGTGAGTGTCTCACTCTCTCTCCCTCTGTCAGTGTGTGTGTCTCTCTCTCCCTCTGTCAGTGTGTGTCTCTCTCTCTCCCTCTGTCAGTGTGTGTGTCTCTCTCTCCCTCTGTCGGTGTGTGTCTCTCTCATTCCCTCTGTCGGTGTGTGTGTGTCTCTCTCCCTCTGTCGGTGTGTGTGTGTCTCTCTCTCTCCCTCTGTCGGTGTGTGTCTCTCTCTGTCTCCCTCTGTCGGTGTGTGTGTGTCTCTCTATGCCTCTGTCGGTGTGTGTGTCTCTCTCTCTCCCTCTGTCAGTGTGTGTGTCTCTCTCTTCCTCTGTAGGTGTGTGTCTCTCTCATTCCCTCTGTCGGTGTGTGTCTCTCTCCCTCTGTCGGTGTGTGTGTGTCTCTCTCCCTCTGTCGGTGTGTGTGTGTCTCTCTCTCTCCCTCTGTCGGTGTGTGTGTCTCTCTCTGTCTCCCTCTGTCGTTGTGTGTGTGTCTCTCTCTGCCTCTGTCGGTGTGTGTGTCTCTCTCTGCCTCTGTCGGTGTGTGTGTCTCTCTCTCCCTCTGTCGGTGTGTGTGTGTCTCTCCCTCTGTCGGTGTGTGTGTGTCTCTCTCTGCCTCTGTCGGTGTGTGTGTCTCTCTCTGCCTCTGTCGGTGTGTGTCTCTCTCTGCCTCTGTCAGTGTGTGTCTCTCTCTGCCTCTGTCGGTGTGTGTGTCTCTCTCTCCCTCTGTCGGTGTGTGTGTCTCTCTCCCTCTGTCGGTGTGTGTGTCTCTCTCCCTCTGTCGGTGTGTGTGTGTCTCTCTCTGCCTCTGTCGGTGTGTGTCTCTCTCTGCCTCTGTCGGTGTGTGTGTCTCTCATTCTGCCGGTGTGTGTGTGTCTCTCTCCCTCTGTCAGTGTGTGTGTCTCTCTCTAACCCTGTCGGTGTGTCTCTCACTGCCTCTGTCGGTGTGTCTCTCTATCTCCCTCTGTCGGTGTGTCTCTCTCTGCCTCTGTCGGTGTGTGTCTCTCTCTCTGCCTCTGTCGGTGTGTGTCTCTCCCTCTGTCGGTGTGGGTGTCTGTCTCTACCTCTGTCGGAGTGTGTCTCTCTCTCCCTCTGTCGGTGTGTAACTCTCTCTCCCTCTGTCGGTGTGTGTGTCTCCATCTCACCCTCTTTCGGTGTGTGTGTCACTCGCTCCCTCTGTCGGTGTCTGTGTGTCTCTCTCTCTCTCTCCCTCTCTCGGTGTTTGTGTCTCTCTCTCTCTCTCCCTCTGTCGGTGTGTCTCACTCTCTCTCCCTCTGTCGGTGTGTCTCTGCCTCTTTCGGTGTGGGTCTCTCTCTGTCCCTCTGTCGGTGTGTGTGTCTCTCTCTGTCCCTCTGTCGGTGTGTGTGTCTCTCTCTCTCTCTCCCTCTGTCGGTGTGTGTCTCTCTCTCTCCCTCTGTCGGTGTGTGTCTCTCTCTCCCTCTGTCGGTGTGTCTCTCTCTCTCCCTCTGTCGGTGTGTGTGTGTCTCTCTCTCCATCTGTCGGTGTGTGTGTGTTTCTCTCTGCCTCTGTCGGTGTGTGTGTCTCTCTCTCCCTCTGTCGGTGTGTCTCTCTCTCTCCCTCTGTCGGTGTGTGTGTGTGTCTCTCACTCCCTTTGTCGGAGTGTGTGTCTCTCTCTCCCTCTGTCGGTGTGTGTGTCTCTCTCTCCCTCTGTCGGTGTGTGTCTCTCTCTCTCCCTCTGTCGGTGTGTGTGTCTCTCTCTCTCTCCCTCTGTCGGTGTGTGTGTCTCTCTCCCTCTGTCGGTGTGTGTGTCTCTCTCTGCCTCTGTCGGTGTGTGTGTCTCTCTCTCCCTCTGTCGATGTGTGTGACTCTCTCTGCCTCTGTCGGTGTATGTCTCTCTCTCTCCCTCTGTCGGTGTGTGTCTCTCTCTCCCTCTGTCGGTGTGTGTCTCTCTCTCCCTCTGTCGGTGTGTCTCTCTCTCCCTCTGTCGGTGTGTCTCTCTCTCCCTCTGTCGGTGTGTCTCTCTCTCCCTCTGTCGGTGTGTGTCTCTCTCTCTCTCCCTCTGTCGGTGTGTGTGTCTCTCTCTCTCCCTCTGTCGGTGAGTGTTTCTCTATCTCTCCCTCTGTCGGTGTGTGTCTCTCTCTCTCGGTCTGTCTCTCCCTCCCTCTGTCGGTGTGTGTGTGTGTCTCTCTCCCTCAGTTGGTGTGTGTCTCTCTCTCTCCCTCTGTCGGTGTGTCTCTCCCTCTCCCTCTGTCGGTGAGTGTGTCTCTCCCTCCCTCTGTCGGTGTGTGTGTCTCTCTTTCCCTCTCTCGGTCTGTCTCTCCCTCCCTCTGTCGGTGTGTGTGTGTCTCTCTCTCCCTCTTTCGGTGTGTGTGTCTCTCCCTCCCTCTGTCGGTGTGTGTGTCTCTCTCTCCCTCAGTTGGTGTGTCTCCCTCTCTCTCCCTCTGTCGGTTTGTGTCTCTCTCTCCCTCTGTCGGTATGTCTCTCTCTCTCTCCCTCTGTCGGTGTGTCTCTCACTCCCTCTGTCGGTGAGTGTCTCACTCTCTCTCCCTCTGTCGGTGTCTCTCTATCTCTCCCTCTGTCGGTGTGTGTGTCTCTCTCTCCCTCTGTCGGTGTGTCTCTCCCTCTCTCGGTCTGTCTCTCTCTCCCTCTGTCGGTGTGTCTCTCTCTCCCTCTGTCGGTGTGTCTCTCTCTCCCTCTGTCGGTGTGTCTCTCACTCTCCCTCTGTCGGTGTGTGTGTCTCTCTCTCCCTCTGTCGGTGTGTGTGTGTCTCTCTCTCCCTCTGTCGGTGTGTGTGTGTCTCTCTCTCCCTCTCTCGGTGTGTGTGTCTCTCTCTCCCTCTGTCGGTGTGTGTGTCTCTCTCTCCCTCTGTCGGTGTGTCTCTCTCTCCCTCTGTCGGTGTGTCTCTCTCTCCCTCTGTCGGTGTGTCTCTCTCTCCCTCTGTCGGTGTGTCTCTCTCTCCCTCTGTCGGTGTGTCTCTCTCTCCCTCTGTCGGTGTGTCTCTCTCTCCCTCTGTCGGTGTGTCTCTCTCTCCCTCTGTCGGTGTGTCTCTCTCTCCCTCTGTCGGTGTGTCTCTCTCTCCCTCTGTCGGTGTGTCTCTCTCTCCCTCTGTCGGTGTGTCTCTCTCTCCCTCTGTCGGTGTGTCTCTCTCTCCCTCTGTCGGTGTGTGTGTCTCTCTCTCCCTCTGTCGGTGTGTGTGTCTCTCTCTCCCTCTGTCGGTGTGTGTGTCTCTCTCTCTCCCTCTGTCGGTGTGTGTGTCTCTCTCTCTCCCTCTGTCGGTGTGTGTGTCTCTCTCTCTCCCTCTGTCGGTGTGTGTGTCTCTCTCTCCCTCAGTTGTTGTGTGTCTCTCTCTCTCCCCCTCTGTCAGTGTGTGTCACTCTCCCTCTGTCGGTGTGTGTGTCTCTCTCTCCCTATGTCGGTGTGTGTGTGTCTCTCTCATTCCCTCTGTCGGTGTGTGTGTGTCTCTCCCTCTGTCGGTGTGTGTGTGTCTCTCTCTGCCTCTGTCGGTGTGTGTGTCTCTCTCTCCCTCTGTCGGTGTGTGTGTGTCTCTCCCTCTGTCGGTGTGTGTGTGTCTCTCTCTGCCTCTGTCGGTGTGTGTGTCTCTCTCTGCCTCTGTCGGTGTGTGTCTCTCTCTCTGCCTCTGTCAGTGTGTGTCTCTCTCTGCCTCTGTCGGTGTGTGTGTCTCTCTCTGCCTCTGTCGGTGTGTGTGTCTCTCCCTCTGTCGGTGTGTGTGTCTCTCCCTCTGTCGGTGTGTGTGTCTCTCCCTCTGTCGGTGTGTCTCTCTCTCCCTCTGTCGGTGTGTCTCTCTCTCCCTCTGTCGGTGTGTGTGTCTCTCTCTCTCCCTCTGTCGGTGTGTGTGTATCTCTCTCTGCCACTGTCGGTGTGTCTCTCTCTCTCTCCCTCTGTCGGTGTGTGTGTCTCTCTCCCTCTGTCGGTGTGTGTGTCTCTCTCCCTCTGTCGGTGTGGGTGTCTGTCTCTACCTCTGTCGGAGTGTGTCTCTCTCTCCCTCTGTCGGTGTGTAACTCTCTCTCCCTCTGTCGGTGTGTGTGTCTCCATCTCACCCTCTTTCGGTGTGTGTGTCACTCGCTCCCTCTGTCGGTGTCTGTGTGTCTCTCTCTCTCTCCCTCTCTCGGTGTTTGTGTCTCTCTCTCTCTCTCTCTCTGTCGGTGTGTCTCACTCTCTCTCCCTCTGTCGGTGTGTCTCTGCCTCTTTCGGTGTGGGTCTCTCTCTGTCCCTCTGTCGGTGTGTGTGTCTCTCTCTGTCCCTCTGTCGGTGTGTGTGTCTCTCTCTCTCTCTCCCTCTGTCGGTGTGTCTCTCTCTCTCCCTCTGTCGGTGTGTGTCTCTCTCTCTCTCCCTCTGTCGGTGTGTGTGTCTCTCTCTCTCTCTGTCGATGTGTGTGTCTCTCTCTGCCTCTGTCGGTGTGTGTCTCTCTCTCTCCCTCTGTCGGTGTGTGTCTCTCTCTCCCTCTGTCGGTATGTCTCTCTCTCTCCCTCTGTCGGTGTGTGTGTGTCTCTCTCTCCATCTGTCGGTGTGTGTGTGTTTCTCTCTGCCTCTGTCGGTGTGTGTGTCTCTCTCTCCCTCTGTCGGTGTGTCTCTCTCTCTCCCTCTGTCGGTGTGTGTGTGTGTCTCTCACTCCCTTTGTCGGAGTGTGTGTCTCTCTCTCCCTCTGTCGGTGTGTGTGTCTCTCTCTCCCTCTGTCGGTGTGTGTGTCTCTCTCTCCCTCTGTCGGTGTGTGTCTCTCTCTCTCCCTCTGTCGGTGTGTGTGTCTCTCTCTCTCTCCCTCTGTCGGTGTGTGTGTCTCTCTCCCTCTGTCGGTGTGTGTGTCTCTCTCTGCCTCTGTCGGTGTGTGTGTCTCTCTCTCCCTCTGTCGATGTGTGTGACTCTCTCTGCCTCTGTCGGTGTATGTCTCTCTCTCTGCCTCTGTCGGTGTATGTCACTCTCTCTCCCTCTGTCGGTGTGTCTCTGCCTCTTTCGGTGTATGTCTCTCTCTCTCCCTCTGTCGGTGTGTGTCTCTCTCTCCCTCAGTTGGTGTGTGCCTCTCTCTCTCCCTCTGTCGGTGTGTCTCTCCCTCTCCCTCTGTCGGTGAGTGTGTCTCTCCCTCCCTCTGTCGGTGTGTGTGTCTCTCTTTCCCTCTCTCGGTCTGTCTCTCCCTCCCTCTGTCGGTGTGTGTGTCTCTCTCTCCCTCTTTCGGTGTGTGTGTCTCTCCCTCCCTCTGTCGGTGTGTGTGTCTCTCTCTCCCTCAGTTGGTGTGTCTCCCTCTCTCTCCCTCTGTCGGTTTGTGTCATTCTCTCCCTCTGTCGGTATGTCTCTCTCTCTCTCCCTCTGTCGGTGTGTCTCTCACTCCCTCTGTCGGTGAGTGTCTCACTCTCTCTCCCTCTGTCGGTGTCTCTCTATCTCTCCCTCTGTCGGTGTGTGTGTCTCTCTCTCCCTCTGTCGGTGTGTCTCTCCCTCTCTCGGTCTGTCTCTCTCTCCCTCTGTCGGTGTGTCTCTCTCTCCCTCTGTCGGTGTGTCTCTCACTCTCCCTCTGTCGGTGTGTGTGTCTCTCTCTCCCTCTGTCGGTGTGTGTGTGTCTCTCTCTCCCTCTGTCGGTGTGTGTGTGTCTCTCTCTCCCTCTCTCGGTGTGTGTGTCTCTCTCTCCCTCTGTCGGTGTGTGTGTCTCTCTCTCCCTCTGTCGGTGTGTGTGTCTCTCTCTCCCTCTGTCGGTGTGTCTCTCTCTCCCTCTGTCGGTGTGTCTCTCTCTCCCTCTGTCGGTGTGTGTCTCTCTCCCTCTGTCGGTGTGTCTCTCTCTCCCTCTGTCGGTGTGTCTCTCTCTCCCTCTGTCGGTGTCTCTCTCTCTCCCTCTGTCGGTGTCTCTCTCTCCCTCTGTCGGTGTGTCTCTCTCTCCCTCTGTCGGTGTGTCTCTCTCTCCCTCTGTCGGTGTGTCTCTCTCTCCCTCTGTCGGTGTGTCTCTCTCTCCCTCTGTCGGTGTGTCTCTCTCTCCCTCTGTCGGTGTGTCTCTCTCTCCCTCTGTCGGTGTGTCTCTCTCTCCCTCTGTCGGTGTGTCTCTCTCTCCCTCTGTCGGTGTGTCTCTCTCTCCCTCTGTCGGTGTGTCTCTCTCTCCCTCTGTCGGTGTGTCTCTCTCTCCCTCTGTCGGTGTGTGTGTCTCTCTCTCCCTCTGTCGGTGTGTGTGTCTCTCTCTCTCCCTCTGTCGGTGTGTGTGTCTCTCTCTCTCCCTCTGTCGGTGTGTGTGTCTCTCTCTCCCTCAGTTGTTGTGTGTCTCTCTCTCTCCCCCTCTGTCAGTGTGTGTCACTCTCCCTCTGTCGGTGTGTGTGTCTCTCTCTCCCTATGTCGGTGTGTGTGTGTCTCTCTCATTCCCTCTGTCGGTGTGTGTGTGTCTCTCCCTCTGTCGGTGTGTGTGTGTCTCTCTCTGCCTCTGTCGGTGTGTGTGTCTCTCTCTCCCTCTGTCGGTGTGTGTGTGTCTCTCCCTCTGTCGGTGTGTGTGTGTCTCTCTCTGCCTCTGTCGGTGTGTGTGTGTCTCTCTCTGCCTCTGTCGGTGTGTGTGTCTCTCTCTGCCTCTGTCGGTGTGTGTCTCTCTCTCTGCCTCTGTCAGTGTGTGTCTCTCTCTGCCTCTGTCGGTGTGTGTGTCTCTCTCTGCCTCTGTCGGTGTGTGTGTCTCTCCCTCTGTCGGTGTGTGTGTCTCTCCCTCTGTCGGTGTGTGTGTCTCTCCCTCTGTCGGTGTGTGTGTCTCTCCCTCTGTCGGTGTGTGTGTCTCTCCCTCTGTCGGTGTGTGTGTCTCTCCCTCTGTCGGTGTGTGTGTCTCTCCCTCTGTCGGTGTGTCTCTCTCTCCCTCTGTCGGTGTGTCTCTCTCTCCCTCTGTCGGTGTGTGTGTCTCTCTCTCTCCCTCTGTCGGTGTGTGTGTATCTCTCTCTGCCACTGTCGGTGTGTCTCTCTCTCTCTCCCTCTATCGGTGTGTGTGTCTCTCTCCCTCTGTCGGTGTGTGTGTCTCTCTCTGCCTCTGTCGGTGTGTGTGTCTCTCTCTGCCTCTGTCGGTGTGTGTGTCTCTCTCTGCCTCTGTCGGTGTGTGTGTCTCTCTCTGCCTCTGTCGGTGTGTGTCTCTCTCTGCCTCTGTCGGTGTGTGTGTGTCTCTCTCTCCCTCTGTCGGTGTGTGTGTCTCTCTCTCCCTCTGTCGGTGTGTCTCTCTCTCTCCCTCTGTCGGTGTGTGTGTGTCTCTCTCTCCCTCTGTCGGTGTGTCTCTCTCTCTCCCTCTGTCGGTGTGTGTGTGTCTCTCTCTCCCTCTGTCGGTGTGTCTCTCCCTCTCCCTCTGTCGGTGAGTGTGTCTCTCTCTCCCTCTGTCGGTGTGCCTCTCACTTCCTCTGTCGGTGAGTGTCTCACTCTCTCTCCCTCTGTCTGTGTCTCTCTATCTCTCCCTCTGTCGGTGTATGTGTCTCTCTCTCCCTCTGTCGGTGTCTCTCTCTCCCTCTGTCGGTGTCTCTCTCTCCCTCTGTCGGTGTGTCTCTCTCTCCCTCTGTCGGTGTGTCTCTCTCTCCCTCTGTCAGTGTGTCTCTCTCTCCCTCTGTCAGTGTGTCTCTCTCTCCCTCTGTCGGTGTGTCTCTCTCTCCCTCTGTCGGTGTGTCTCTCTCTCCCTCTGTCGGTGTGTCTCTCTCTCCCTCTGTCGGTGTGTCTCTCTCTCCCTCTGTCGGTGTGTGTGTCTCTCTCTCTCCCTCTGTCGGTGTGTGTGTATCTCTCTCCCTCAGTTGATGTGTGTCTCTTTCTCTCCCCCTCTGTCAGTGTGTGTGTGTCTCTCTCCCTCAGTTGGTGTGTGTCTCTCTCTCCCTCTGTCGGTATCTCTCACTCTCCCTCTGTCGGTGTGTGTCTCTCTCTCCCTCTGTCGGTATCTCCTACTCTCCCTCTGTCGGTGTGTCTCTCTCTCTCTCCCTCTGTCGGTGTGTGTGTCTCTCTCTCCCTCTGTCGGTGTGTCTCTCTCTCTCTCTCTCTCTCGGTGTGTGTGTCTCTCTCTCCCTCTGTCAGTGGGTGTCTCTCTCTCTCTGTCAGTGTGTGTGTTTCTCTCCCTCTGTCAGTGTGTGTCTCTATCTCCCTCTGTCAGGGTGTGTCTCTCACTCTCCCTCTGTCAGTGTGTGTGTCTCTCTCTCCCTCTGTCGGTGCGTCTCTCCCTCTCCCTCTGTCGGTGAGTGTGTCTCTCTCTCCCTCTGTTGGTGTGTGTGTCTCTCTCTCCCTCTCTCGGTGTGTGTCTCTCTCCCTCTGTCGGTGTGTGTGTCTCTCTCTCCCTCTGTCAGTGTGTGTGTCTCTCTCTCCCTCTGTCGGTGTGTCTCTCCCTCTCCCTCTGTTGGTGAGTGTGTCTCTCCCTCCCTCTGTCGGTGTGTGTGTCTCTCTCTCCCTCTCTCGGTGTGTGTCTCTCTCCCTCTGTCGGTGTGTGTGTCTCTCCCTCCCTCTGTCGGTGTGTGTGTCTCTCTCTCCCTCTCTCGGTGTGTGTCTGTCTCTCCCTCAGTCAGTGTGTCTCTCACTCTCCCTCTGTCGGTGTGTGTGTCTCTCCCTCTCTCTGTCGGTGTGTGTGTGTCTCTCTCCCTCAGTTGGTGTGTCTCTCACTCTCTCCCTCTGTCGGTGTGTCTCACTCTCTCCCTCTGTCGGTGTGTCTCTCCCTCTCCCTCTGTCGGTGAGTCTCTCTCTCTCTCCCTCTGTCGGTGTGTGTTTCTCTCTCTCCCTCTGTCGGTGTGTCTCTCTCTCTCTCCCTCTGTCGGTGTGTGTCTCTCTCTCCCTCTGTCGGTGTATCTCTCTCTCCCTCTGTCGGTGAGTGTCTCACTCTCTCTCCCTCTGTCAGTGTGTGTGTCTCTCTCTCCCTCTGTCAGTGTGTGTCTCTCTCTCTCCCTCTGTCAGTGTGTGTGTCTCTCTCTTCCTCTGTAGGTGTGTGTCTCTCTCATTCCCTCTGTCGGTGTGTGTCTCTCTCCCTCTGTCGGTGTGTGTGTGTCTCTCTCTCTCCCTCTGTCGGTGTGTGTGTCTCTCTCTGTCTCCCTCTGTCGTTGTGTGTGTGTCTCTCTCTGCCTCTGTCGGTGTGTGTGTCTCTCTCTGCCTCTGTCGGTGTGTGTGTCTCTCTCTCCCTCTGTCGGTGTGTGTGTGTCTCTCCCTCTGTCGGTGTGTGTGTGTCTCTCTCTGCCTCTGTCGGTGTGTGTGTCTCTCTCTGCCTCTGTCGGTGTGTGTCTTTCTCTGCCTCTGTCAGTGTGTGTCTCTCTCTGCCTCTGTCGGTGTGTGTGTCTCTCTCTCCCTCTGTCGGTGTGTGTGTCTCTCTCCCTCTGTCGGTGTGTGTGTGTCTCTCTCTGCCTCTGTCGGTGTGTGTCTCTCTCTGCCTCTGTCGGTGTGTGTGTCTCTCCTTCTGCCGGTGTGTGTGTGTCTCTCTCCCTCTGTCAGTGTGTGTGTCTCTCTCTGCCCCTGTCGGTGTGTGTCTCTCACTGCCTCTGTCGGTGTGTCTCTCTATCTCCCTCTGTCGGTGTGTCTCTCTCTGCCTCTGTCGGTGTGTGTCTCTCTCTCTGCCTCTGTCGGTGTGTGTCTCTCCCTCTGTCGGTGTGGGTGTCTGTCTCTACCTCTGTCGGAGTGTGTCTCTCTCTCCCTCTGTCGGTGTGTAACTCTCTCTCCCTCTGTCGGTGTGTGTGTCTCCATCTCACCCTCTTTCGGTGTGTGTGTCACTCGCTCCCTCTGTCGGTGTCTGTGTGTCTCTCTCTCTCTCCCTCTCTCGGTGTTTGTGTCTCTCTCTCTCTCTCCCTCTGTCGGTGTGTCTCACTCTCTCTCCCTCTGTCGGTGTGTCTCTGCCTCTTTCGGTGTGGGTCTCTCTCTGTCCCTCTGTCGGTGTGTGTGTCTCTCTCTGTCCCTCTGTCGGTGTGTGTGTCTCTCTCTCTCTCTCCCTCTGTCGGTGTGTCTCTCTCTCTCTCTCCCTCTGTCGGTGTGTGTCTCTCTCTCTCTCCCTCTGTCGGTGTGTGTGTCTCTCTCTCCCTATGTCGGTGTGTGTGTGTCTCTCTCTCCCTATGTCGGTGTGTGTGTGTCTCTCTCATTCCCTCTGTCGGTGTGTGTGTGTCTCTCTCTCTCCCTCTGTCAGTGTGTGTCTCTCTCTGTCTCCCTCTGTCGGTGTGTGTGTGTCTCTCTCTGCCTCTGTCGGTGTGTGTGTCTCTCTCTCCCTCTGTCGGTGTGTGTGTGTCTCTCTCTGCCTCTGTTGGTGTGTGTGTCTCTCTCTGCCTCTGTCGGTGTGTGTGTCTCTCTCTGCCTCTGTCGGTGTGTGTCTCTCTCTCTGCCTCTGTCAGTGTGTGTCTCTCTCTGCCTCTGTCGGTGTGTGTGTCTCTCCCTCTGTCGGTGTGTGTGTGTCTCCCTCTGTCGGTGTGTGTGTCTCTCCCTCTGTCGGTGTGTCTCTCTCTCCCTCTCTCGGTGTGTCTCTCTCTCCCTCTGTCGGTGTGTGTCTCTCTCTCTGCCTCTGTCAGTGTGTGTCTCTCTCTGCCTCTGTCGGTGTGTGTGTCTCTCCCTCTGTCGGTGTGTGTGTCTCTCCCTCTGTCGGTGTGTGTGTCTCTCCCTCTGTCGGTGTGTGTGTCTCTCTCTCTCCCTCTGTCGGTGTGTGTGTCTCTCTCTCTCCCTCTGTCGGTGTGTGTGTCTCTCTCTCTCTCTCTGTCGGTGTGTGTGTGTCTCTAGCTCCCTCTGTCGGTTTGTGTGTATCGCTCTCCCTCTGTCGGTGTGTCTCTCTCTCTCTCCCTCTGTCGGTGTGTGTGTCTCTCTCCCTCTGTCGGTGTGTGTGTCTCTCTCTGCCTCTGTCGGTGTGTGTGTCTCTCTCTGCCTCTGTCGGTGTGTGTGTCTCTCTCTGCCTCTGTCGGTGTGTGTCTCTCTCTGCCTCTGTCGGTGTGTGTCTCTCTCTGCCTCTGTCGGTGTGTGTGTGTCTCTCTCTCCCTCTGTCGGTGTGTGTGTCTCTCTCTCCCTCTGTCGGTGTGTCTCTCTCTCTCCCTCTGTCGGTGTGTGTGTGTCTCTCTCTCCCTCTGTCGGTGTGTCTCTCTCTCTCCCTCTGTCGGTGAGTGTGTCTCTCTCTCCCTCTGTCGGTGTGCCTCTCACTTCCTCTGTCGGTGAGTGTCTCACTCTCTCTCCCTCTGTCTGTGTCTCTCTATCTCTCCCTCTGTCGGTGTGTGTGTCTCTCTCTCCCTCTGTCGGTGTCTCTCTCTCCCTCTGTCGGTGTCTCTCTCTCCCTCTGTCGGTGTGTCTCTCTCTCCCTCTGTCGGTGTGTCTCTCTCTCCCTCTGTCGGTGTGTCTCTCTCTCCCTCTGTCGGTGTGTCTCTCTCTCCCTCTGTCGGTGTGTCTCTCTCTCCCTCTGTCGGTGTGTCTCTCTCTCCCTCTGTCGGTGTGTCTCTCTCTCCCTCTGTCGGTGTGTCTCTCTCTCCCTCTGTCGGTGTGTGTGTCTCTCTCTCTCCCTCTGTCAGTGTGTGTCTCTCTCTCTCGGTCTGTCTCTCCCTCCCTCTGTCGGTGTGTGTGTATCTCTCTCCCTCAGTTGATGTGTGTCTCTCTCTCTCCCTCTGTCGGTGTGTGTGTGTCTCTCTCTCTCCCTCTGTCGGTGTGTGTCTCTCTCTGTCTCCCTCTGTCGGTGTGTGTGTGTCTCTCTCTGCCTCTGTCGGTGTGTGTGTCTCTCTCTCCCTCTGTCGGTGTGTGTGTGTCTCTCTCTGCCTCTGTCGGTGTGTGTGTCTCTCTCTGCCTCTGTCGGTGTGTGTGTCTCTATCTGCCTCTGTCAGTGTGTGTCTCTCTCTGCCTCTGTCGGTGTGTGTGTCTCTCCCTCTGTCGGTGTGTGTGTCTCTCCCTCTGTCGGTGTGTGTGTCTCTCCCTCTGTCGGTGTGTGTGTCTCTCCCTCTGTCGGTGTATGTGTGTCTCTCTCATTCCCTCTGTCGGTGTGTGTGTGTCTCTCTCTGTCTCCCTCTGTCGGTGTGTGTGTGTCTCTCTCTGCCTCTGTCGGTGTGTCTGTCTCTCTCTCCCTCTGTCGGTGTGTGTGTGTCTCTCTCTGCCTCTTTCGGTGTGTGTGTCTCTCTCTGCCTCTGTCGGTGTGTGTGTCTCTCTCTGCCTCTGTCGGTGTGTGTCTCTCTCTCTGCCTCTGTCAGTGTGTGTCTCTCTCTGCCTCTGTCGGTGTGTGTGTCTCTCCCTCTGTCGGTGTGTGTGTCTCTCCCTCTGTCGGTGTGTGTGTCTCTCCCTCTGTCGGTGTGTCTCTCTCTCCCTCTGTCGGTGTGTCTCTCTCTCCCTCTGTCGGTGTGTGTCTCTCTCTCTGCTTCTGTCAGTGTGTGTCTCTCTCTGCCTCTGTCGGTGTGTGTGTCTCTCCCTCTGTCGGTGTGTGTGTCTCTCCCTCTGTCGGTGTGTGTGTCTCTCCCTCTGTCGGTGTGTGTGTCTCTCCCTCTGTCGGTGTGTGTGTCTCTCTCTCTCCCTCTGTCGGTGTGTGTGTCTCTCTCTCTCCCTCTGTCGGTGTGTGTGTGTGTCTCTAGCTCCCTCTGTCGGTTTGTGTGTATCGCTCTCCCTCTGTCGGTGTGTCTCTCTCTCTCTCCCTCTGTCGGTGTGTGTGTCTCTCTCCCTCTGTCGGTGTGTGTGTCTCTCTCTGCCTCTGTCGGTGTGTGTGTCTCTCTCTGCCTCTGTCGGTGTGTGTGTCTCTCTCTGCCTCTGTCGGTGTGTGTCTCTCTCTGCCTCTGTCGGTGTGTGTCTCTCTCTGCCTCTGTCGGTGTGTGTGTGTCTCTCTCTCCCTCTTTCGGTGTGTGTGTCTCTCTCTCCCTCTGTCGGTGTGTCTCTCTCTCTCCCTCTGTCGGTGTGTGTGTGTCTCTCTCTCCCTCTGTCGGTGTGTCTCTCTCTCTCCCACTGTCGGTGTGTGTGTGTCTCTCTCTCCCTCTGTCGGTGTGTCTCTCCCTCTCCCTCTGTCGGTGAGTGTGTCTCTCTCTCCCTCTGTCGGTGTGCCTCTCACTTCCTCTGTCGGTGAGTGTCTCACTCTCTCTCCCTCTGTCTGTGTCTCTCTATCTCTCCCTCTGTCGGTGTGTGTGTCTCTCTCTCCCTCTGTCGGTGTCTCTCTCTCCCTCTGTCGGTGTGTCTCTCTCTCCCTCTGTCGGTGTGTCTCTCTCTCCCTCTGTCGGTGTGTCTCTCTCTCCCTCTGTCGGTGTGTCTCTCTCTCCCTCTGTCGGTGTGTCTCTCTCTCCCTCTGTCGGTGTGTCTCTCTCTCCCTCTGTCGGTGTGTCTCTCTCTCCCTCTGTCGGTGTGTGTGTCTCTCTCTCTCCCTCTGTCGGTGTGTGTGTCTCTCTCTCTCCCTCTGTCGGTGTGTGTCTCTCTCTCTCGGTCTGTCTCTCCCTCCCTCTGTCGGTGTGTGTGTATCTCTCTCCCTCAGTTGATGTGTGTCTCTCTCTCTCCCTCTGTCGGTGTGTGTGTGTCTCTCTCTCTCCCTCTGTCGGTGTGTGTGTGTCTCTCTCTCTCCCTCTGTCGGTGTGTGTCTCTCTCTGTCTCCCTCTGTCGGTGTGTGTGTGTCTCTCTCTGCCTCTGTCGGTGTGTGTGTCTCTCTCTCCCTCTGTCGGTGTGTGTGTGTCTCTCTCTGCCTCTGTCGGTGTGTGTGTCTCTCTCTGCCTCTGTCGGTGTGTGTGTCTCTCTCTGCCTCTGTCAGTGTGTGTCTCTCTCTGCCTCTGTCGGTGTGTGTGTCTCTCCCTCTGTCGGTGTGTGTGTCTCTCCCTCCGTCGGTGTGTGTGTCTCTCCCTCTGTCGGTGTGTGTGTCTCTCTCTCTCCCTCTGTCGGTGTGTGTGTCTCTCTCTCTCCCTCTGTCGGTGTGTGTGTGTCTCTAGCTCCCTCTGTCGGTTTGTGTGTATCGCTCTCCCTCTGTCGGTGTGTCTCTCTCTCTCTCCCTCTGTCGGTGTGTGTGTCTCTCTCCCTCTGTCGGTGTGTGTGTCTCTCTCTGCCTCTGTCGGTGTGTGTGTCTCTCTCTGCCTCTGTCGGTGTGTGTGTCTCTCTCTGCCTCTGTCGGTGTGTGTCTCTCTCTGCCTCTGTCGGTGTGTGTCTCTCTCTGCCTCTGTCGATGTGTGTGTCTCTCTCTCCCTCTGTCGGTGTGTCTCTCTCTCTCCCTCTGTCGGTGTGTGTGTGTCTCTCTCTCCCTCTGTCGGTGTGTCTCTCTCTCTCCCACTGTCGGTGTGTGTGTGTCTCTCTCTCCCTCTGTCGGTGTGTCTCTCCCTCTCCCTCTGTCGGTGAGTGTGTCTCTCTCTCCCTCTGTCGGTGTGCCTCTCACTTCCTCTGTCGGTGAGTGTCTCACTCTCTCTCCCTCTGTCTGTGTCTCTCTATCTCTCCCTCTGTCGGTGTGTGTGTCTCTCTCTCCCTCTGTCGGTGTCTCTCTCTCCCTCTGTCGGTGTCTCTCTCTCCCTCTGTCGGTGTGTCTCTCTCTCCCTCTGTCGGTGTGTCTCTCTCTCCCTCTGTCGGTGTGTCTCTCTCTCCCTCTGTCGGTGTGTCTCTCTCTCCCTCTGTCGGTGTGTCTCTCTCTCCCTCTGTCGGTGTGTCTCTCTCTCCCTCTGTCGGTGTGTGTGTCTCTCTCTCTCCCTCTGTCGGTGTGTGTGTCTCTCTCTCTCCCTCTGTCGGTGTGTGTGTATCTCTCTCCCTCAGTTGATGTGTGTCTCTCTCTCTCCCTCTGTCGGTGTGTGTGTATCTCTCTCCCTCAGTTGATGTGTGTCTCTCTCTCTCCCCCTCTGTCAGTGTGTGTGTGTCTCTCTCCCTCAGTTGGTGTGTGTCTCTCTCTCCCTCTGTCGGTATCTCTCACTCTCCCTCTGTCGGTGTGTCTCTCACTCCCTCTGTCGGTGAGTGTCTCACACTCTCTCCCTCTGTCGGTGTCTCTCTATCTCTCCCTCTGTCGGTGTGTGTGTCTCTCTCTCCCTCTGTCGGTGTGTCTCTCTCTCTCCCTCTGTCGGTGTGTGTGTGTCTCTCTCTCCCTCTGTCGGTGTGTCTCTCTCTCTCCCACTGTCGGTGTGTGTGTGTCTCTCTCTCCCTCTGTCGGTGTGTCTCTCCCTCTCCCACTGTCGGTGAGTGTGTCTCTCTCTCCCTCTGTCGGTGTGCCTCTCACTTCCTCTGTCGGTGAGTGTCTCACTCTCTCTCCCTCTGTCTGTGTCTCTCTATCTCTCCCTCTGTCGGTGTGTGTGTCTCTCTCTCCCTCTGTCGGTGTCTCTCTCTCCCTCTGTCGGTGTCTCTCTCTCCCTCTGTCGGTGTGTCTCTCTCTCCCTCTGTCGGTGTGTCTCTCTCTCCCTCTGTCGGTGTGTCTCTCTCTCCCTCTGTCAGCATCTCTCACTCTCCCTCTGTCGGTGTGTGTGTCTCTCTCTCTTCCTCTGTCGGTGTGTGTGTGTTTCTCTCCCTCTGTCGGTGTGTCTCTCTCTCTCCCTCTGTCGGTGTGTGTCTCTCTCTCTCCCTATGTCGGTGTGTCTCTCTCTCCCTCTGTCGGTGTGTCTCTCTCTCCCTCTGTCGGTGTGTCTCTCTCTCCCTCTGCCGGTGTGTCTCTCTCTCCCTCTGTCGGTGTGTCTCTCTCTCCCTCTGTCGGTGTGTGTGTCTCTCTCTCTCCCTCTGTCGGTGTGTGTGTATCTCTCTCCCTCAGTTGATGTGTGTCTCTCTCTCTCCCCCTCTGTCAGTGTGTGTGTGTCTCTCTCCCTCAGTTGGTGTGTGTCTCTCTCTCCCTCTGTCGGTATCTCTCACTCTCCCTCTGTCGGTGTGTCTCTCCCTCTCCCTCTGTCGGTGAGTCTCTCTCTCTCTCCCTCTGTCGGTGTGTGTGTCTCTCTCTCCCTCTGTCGGTGTGTCTCTCTCTCTCTCCCTCTGTCCGTGTGTGTGTCTCTCTCTCCCTCTGTCGGTGTATCTCTCTCTCCCTCTGTCGGTGAGTGTCTCACTCTCTCTCCCTCTGTCAGTGTGTGTGTCTCTCTCTCCCTCTGTCAGTGTGTGTGTCTCTCTCTCCCTCTGTCAGTGTGTGTGTCTCTCTCTCCCTCTGTTGGTGTGTGTCTCTCTCTCTCCCTCTGTCAGTGTGTGTGTCTCTCTCTCCCTCTGTCGGTGTGTGTCTCTCTCATTCCCTCTGTCGGTGTGTGTGTGTCTCTCTCCCTCTGTCGGTGTGTGTGTGTCTCTCTCTCTCCCTCTGTCGGTGTGTGTCTCTCTCTGTCTCCCTCTGTCGGTGTGTGTGTGTCTCTCTATGCCTCTGTCGGTGTGTGTGTCTCTCTCTCCCTCTGTCAGTGTGTGTGTCTCTCTCTCCCTCTGTAGGTGTGTGTCTCTCTCATTCCCTCTGTCGGTGTGTGTCTCTCTCCCTCTGTCGGTGTGTGTGTGTCTCTCTCTCTCCCTCTGTCGGTGTGTGTGTCTCTCTCTGTCTCCCTCTGTCGGTGTGTGTGTGTCTCTCTCTGCCTCTGTCGGTGTGTGTGTCTCTCTCTCCCTCTGTCGGTGTGTGTGTGTCTCTCCCTCTGTCGGTGTGTGTGTGTCTCTCTCTGCCTCTGTCGGTGTGTGTGTCTCTCTCTCCCTCTGTCGGTGTGTGTCTCTCTCTGCCTCTGTCAGTGTGTGTCTCTCTCTGCCTCTGTCGGTGTGTGTGTCTCTCTCTGCCTCTGTCGGTGTGTGTGTCTCTCTCTCCCTCTGTCGGTGTGTGTGTCTCTCTCCCTCTGTCGGTGTGTGTGTGTCTCTCTCTGCCTCTGTCGGTGTGTGTCTCTCTCTGCCTCTGTCGGTGTGTGTCTCTCTCTCTCCCTCTGTCGGTGTGTGTGTCTCTCTCCCTCTGTCGGTGTGTGTGTGTCTCTCTCTGCCTCTGTCGGTGTGTGTGTCTCTCTCTGCCTCTGTCGGTGTGTGTCTCTCTCTGCCTCTGTCGGTGTGTGTGTTTCTCCCTCTGCCGGTGTGTGTGTGTCTCTCTCCCTCTGTCAGTGTGTGTGTCTCTCTCTGCCCCTGTCGGTGTGTCTCTCACTGCCTCTGTCGGTGTGTCTCTCTATCTCCCTCTGTCGGTGTGTCTCTCTCTGCCTCTGTCGGTGTGTGTCTCTCTCTACCTCTGTCAGTGTGTGTCTCTCCCTCTGTCGGTGTGTGTGTGCCTCCCTTTCCCTCTGTGGGTGTTTCTCTCTCCCTCTGTCGGTGTGGGTGTCTGTCTCTCCCTCTGTCGGTGTGGGTGTCTGTCTCTACCTCTGTCGGAGTGTGTCTCTCTCTCTCTCCCTCTGTCGGTGTGTAACTCTCTCTCCCTCTGTCGGTGTGTGTGTCTCCATCTCACCCTCTTTCGGTGTGTGTGTCACTCGCTCCCTCTGTCGGTGTCTGTGTGTCTCTCTCTCTCTCCCTCTCTCGGTGTTTGTGTGTCTCTCTCTCTCTCCCTCTGTCGGTGTGTCTCACTCTCTCTCCCTCTGTCGGTGTGTCTCTGCCTCTTTCGGTGTGGGTCTCTCTCTGTCCCTCTGTCGGTGTGTGTGTCTCTCTCTGTCCCTCTGTCGGTGTGTGTGTCTCTCTCTCTCTCTCCCTCTGTCGGTGTGTCTCTCTCTCTCTCTCTGTCGGTGTGTGTGTGTCTCTCACTCCCTTTGTCGGAGTGTGTGTCTCTCTCTCCCTCTGTCGGTGTGTGTGTCTCTCTCTCCCTCTGTCGGTGTGTGTGTCTCTCTCTCCCTCTGTCGGTGTGTGTGTCTCTCTCTCCCTCTGTCGGTGTGTGTCTCTCTCTCTCCCTCTGTCGGTGTGTGTGTCTCTCTCTCTCTCCCTCTGTCGGTGTGTGTGTCTCTCTCCCTCTGTCGGTGTGTGTGTCTCTCTCTGCCTCTGTCGGTGTGTGTGTCTCTCTCTCCCTCTGTCGATGTGTGTGTCTCTCTCTGCCTCTGTCGGTGTGTGTCTCTCTCTCTCCCTCTGTCGGTGTGTGTCTCTCTCTCCCTCTGTCGGTGTGTGTCTCTCTCTCCCTCTGTCGGTGTGTCTCTCTCTCCCTCTGTCGGTGTGTCTCTCTCTCCCTCTGTCGGTGTGTCTCTCTCTCCCTCTGTCGGTGTGTCTCTCTCTCCCTCTGTCGGTGTGTCTCTCTCTCCCTCTGTCGGTGTGTCTCTCTCTCCCTCTGTCGGTGTGTCTCTCTCTCCCTCTGTCGGTGTGTGTCTCTCTCTCTCTCCCTCTGTCGGTGTGTGTGTCTCTCTCTCTCCCTCTGTCGGTGAGTGTCTCTCTATCTCTCCCTCTGTCGGTGTGTGTGTCTCTCTCTCGGTCTGTCTCTCCCTCCCTCTGTCGGTGTGTGTGTGTGTCTCTCTCCCTCAGTTGGTGTGTGTCTCTCTCTCTCCCTCTGTCGGTGTGTGTGTCTCTCTTTCCCTCTCTCGGTCTGTCTCTCCCTCCCTCTGTCGGTGTGTGTGTCTCTCTCTCCCTCTGTCGGTGTGTGTGTCTCTCCCTCCCTCTGTCGGTGTGTGTGTCTCTCTCTCCCTCAGTTGGTGTGTCTCCCTCTCTCTCCCTCTGTCGGTGTGTGTCTCTCTCTCCCTCTGTCGGTATGTCTCTCTCTCTCTCCCTCTGTCGGTGTGTCTCTCACTCCCTCTGTCGGTGAGTGTCTCACTCTCTCTCCCTCTGTCGGTGTCTCTCTATCTCTCCCTCTGTCGGTGTGTGTGTCTCTCTCTCCCTCTGTCGGTGTGTTTCTCCCTCTCTCGGTCTGTCTCTCTCTCCCTCTGTCGATGTGTCTCTCTCTCCCTCTGTCGGTGTATGTGTCTCTCTCTCCCTCTGTCGGTGTGTGTGTCTCTCTCTCTCCCTCTGTCGGTGTGTGTGTCTCTCTCTCTCCCTCTGTCGGTGTGTGTGTCTCTCTCTCTCCCTCTGTCGGTGTGTATGTCTCTCTCTCCCTCAGTTGTTGTGTGTCTCTCTCTCTCCCCCTCTGTCAGTGTGTGTCTCTCTCCCTCTGTCGGTGTGTGTGTGTCTCTCTCATTCCCTCTGTCGGTGTGTGTGTGTCTCTCTCTCTCCCTCTGTCGGTGTGTGTCTCTCTCTGTCTCCCTCTGTCGCTGTGTGTGTGTCTCTCTCTGCCTCTGTCGGTGTGTGTGTCTCTCTCTCCCTCTGTCGGTGTGTGTGTGTCTCTCCCTCTGTCGGTGTATGTGTGTCTCTCTCTCCCTCTGTCGGTGTGTGTCTCTCTCTCTGCCTCTGTCAGTGTGTGTCTCTCTCTGCCTCTGTCGGTGTGTGTGTCTCTCCCTCTGTCGGTGTGTGTGTCTCTCCCTCTGTCGGTGTGTGTGTCTCTCCCTCTGTCGGTGTGTGTGTCTCTCCCTCTGTCGGTGTGTCTCTCTCTCCCTCTGTCGGTGTGTCTCTCTCTCCCTCTGTCGGTGTGTCTCTCTCTCCCTCTGTCGGTGTGTGTCTCTCTCTCTGCCTCTGTCGGTGTGTGTCTCTCTCTGCCTCTGTCGGTGTGTGTGTCTCTCCCTCTGTCGGTGTGTGTGTCTCTCCCTCTGTCGGTGTGTGTGTCTCTCCCTCTGTCGGTGTGTGTGTCTCTCCCTCTGTCGGTGTGTGTGTCTCTCCCTCTGTCGGTGTGTGTGTCTCTCCCTCTGTCGGTGTGTGTGTCTCTCCCTCTGTCGGTGTGTGTGTCTCTCCCTCTGTCGGTGTGTGTGTCTCTTTCTCTCCCTCTGTCGGTGTGTGTGTCTCTCTCTCTCCCTCTGTCGGTGTGTGTGTGTCTCTATCTCCCTCTGTCGGTGTGTGTGTATCTCTCTCCCTCTGTCGGTGTGTCTCTCTCTCTCTCCCTCTGTCGGTGTGTGTGTCTCTCTCCCTCTGTCGGTGTGTGTGTCTCTCTCTGCCTCTGTCGGTGTGTGTGTCTCTCTCTGCCTCTGTCGGTGTGTGTGTCTCTCTCTGCCTCTGTCGGTGTGTGTCTCTCTCTGCCTCTGTCGGTGTGTGTGTGTCTCTCTCTCCCTCTGTCGGTGTGTGTGTCTCTCTCTCCCTCTGTCGGTGTGTCTCTCTCTCTCACTCTGTCGGTGTGTGTGTGTCTCTCTCTCCCTCTGTCGGTGTGTCTCTCTCTCTCCCTCTGTCGGTGTGTGTGTGTCTCTCTCTCCCTCTGTCGGTGTGTCTCTCCCTCTCCCTCTGTCGGTGAGTGTGTGTCTCTCTCCCTCTGTCGGTGTGCCTCTCACTTCCTCTGTCGGTGAGTGTCTCACTCTCTCTCCCTCTGTCTGTGTCTCTCTATCTCTCCCTCTGTCGGTGTGTGTGTCTCTCTCTCCCTCTGTCGGTGTCTCTCTCTCCCTCTGTCGGTGTCTCTCTCTCGCTCTGTCGGTGTCTCTCTCTCCCTCTGTCGGTGTGTCTCTCTCTCCCTCTGTCGGTGTGTCTCTCTCTCCCTCTGTCAGTGTGTCTCTCTCTCCCTCTGTCGGTGTGTCTCTCTCTCCCTCTGTCGGTGTGTCTCTCTCTCCCTCTGTCGGTGTGTCTCTCTCTCCCTCTGTCGGTGTGTCTCTCTCTCCCTCTGTCGGTGTGTCTCTCTCTCCCTCTGTCGGTGTGTCTCTCTCTCCCTCTGTCGGTGTGTCTCTCTCTCCCTCTGTCGGTGTGTCTCTCTCTCCCTCTGTCGGTGTGTGTGTCTCTCTCTCTCCCTCTGTCGGTGTCTGTGTATCTCTCTCCCTCAGTTGATGTGTGTCTCTCTCTCTCCCCCTCTGTCAGTGTGTGTGTGTCTCTCTCCCTCAGTTGGTGTGTGTCTCTCTCTCCCTCTGTCGGTATCTCTCACTCTCCCTCTGTCGGTGTGTCTCTCCCTCTCCCTCTGTCGGTGAGTCTCTCTCTCTCTCCCTCTGTCGGTGTGTGTGTCTCTCTCTCCCTCTGTCGGTGTGTCTCTCTCTCTCTCCCTCTGTCCGTGTGTGTGTCTCTCTCTCCCTCTGTCGCTGTATCTCTCTCTCCCTCTGTCGGTGAGTGTCTCACTCTCTCTCCCTCTGTCAGTGTGTGTGTCTCTCTCTCCCTCTGTCAAACTGTGTGTCTCTCTCTCCCTCTGTCAGTGTGTGTGTCTCTCTCTCCCTCTGTCAGTGTGTGTGTCTCTCTCTCCCTCTGTCGGTGTGTGTCTCTCTCTCTCCCTCTGTCAGTGTGTGTGTCTCTCTCTCCCTCTGTCGGTGTGTGTCTCTCTCATTCCCTCTGTCGGTGTGTGTGTGTCTCTCTCCCTCTGTCGGTGTGTGTGTGTCTCTCTCTCTCCCTCTGTCGGTGTGTGTGTCTCTCTCTCCCTCTGTAGGTGTGTGTCTCTCTCATTCCCTCTGTCGGTGTGTGTCTCTCTCCCTCTGTCGGTGTGTGTGTGTCTCTCTCTCTCCCTCTGTCGGTGTGTGTGTCTCTCTCTGTCTCCCTCTGTCGGTGTGTGTGTGTCTCTCTCTGCCTCTGTCGGTGTGTGTGTCTCTCTCTCCCTCTGTCGGTGTGTGTGTGTCTCTCCCTCTGTCGGTGTGTGTGTGTCTCTCTCTGCCTCTGTCGGTGTGTGTGTCTCTCTCTCCCTCTGTCGGTGTGTGTCTCTCTCTGCCTCTGTCAGTGTGTGTCTCTCTCTGCCTCTGTCGGTGTGTGTGTCTCTCTCTCCCTCTGTCGGTGTGTGTGTCTCTCTCCCTCTGTCGGTGTGTGTGTGTCTCTCTCTGCCTCTGTCGGTGTGTGACTCTCTCTGCCTCTGTCGGTGTGTGTGTGTCTCTCTCTGCCTCTGTCGGTGTGTGTGTCTCTCCCTCTGCCGGTGTGTGTGTGTCTCTCTCCCTCTGTCAGTGTGTGTGTCTCTCTATGCCCCTGTCGGTGTGTCTCTCACTGCCTCTGTCGGTGTGTGTCTCTCTCTCTGCCTCTGTCAGTGTGTGTCTCTCCCTCTGTCGGTGTGTGTGTGCCTCCCTTTCCCTCTGTGGGTGTTTCTCTCTCCCTCTGTCGGTGTGGGTGTCTGTCTCTCCCTCTGTCGGTGTGGGTGTCTGTCTCTACCTCTGTCGGAGTGTGTCTCTCTCTCTCTCCCTCTGTCGGTGTGTAACTCTCTCTCCCTCTGTCGGTGTGTGTGTCTCCATCTCACCCTCTTTCGGTGTGTGTGTCACTCGCTCCCTCTGTCGGTGTCTGTGTGTCTCTCTCTCTCTCCCTCTCTCGGTGTTTGTGTCTCTCTCTCTCTCTCCCTCTGTCGGTGTGTCTCACTCTCTCTCCCTCTGTCGGTGTGTCTCTGCCTCTTTCGGTGTGGGTCTCTCTCTGTCCCTCTGTCGGTGTGTGTGTCTCTCTCTGTCCCTCTGTCGGTGTGTGTGTCTCTCTCTCTCTCTCCCTCTGTCGGTGTGTCTCTCTCTCTCCCTCTGTCGGTGTGTGTGTCTCTCTCTCTCTCCCTCTGTCGGTGTGTCTCTCTCTCTCTCTCCCTCTGTCGGTGTGTGTCTCTCTCTCTCTCCCTCTGTCGGTGTGTGTGTCTCTCTCTCTCCCTCTGTCGGCGTGTCTCTCTCTCTCCCTCGTTCGGTGTGTCTCTCTCTCTCCCTCTGTCGGTGTGTGTCTCTCTCTCTCCGTATGTCGTTGTGTCTCTCTCTCTCCCTCTGTCAGTGTGTGTCTCTCTCTCTCCCTCTGTCAGTGTGTGTCTCTCTCTCTCCCTCTGTCAGTCTGTGGCTCTCTCTCTCCCTCTGTCAGTGTGTGTCTCTCTCTCCCTCTGTCGGTGTGTCTCTCTCTCTCCCTCTGTCGGTGTGTGTGTGTGTCTCTCACTCCCTTTGTCGGAGTGTGTGTCTCTCTCTCCCTCTGTCGGTGTGTGTGTCTCTCTCTCCCTCTGTCGGTGTGTGTCTCTCTCTCTCCCTCTGTCGGTGTGTGTGTCTCTCTCTCTCTCCCTCTGTCGGTGTGTGTCTCTCTCTCTCTCTCCCTCTGTCGGTGTGTGTGTCTCTCTCCCTCTGTCGTTGTGTGTGTCTCTCTCTGCCTCTGTCGGTGTGTGTGTCTCTCTCTCCCTCTGTTGATGTGTGTGTCTCTCTCTGCCTCTGTCGGTGTGTGTCTCTCTCTCTCCCTCTGTCGGTGTGTGTCTCTCTCTCCCTCTGTCGGTGTGTGTGTGTCTCTCTCTGCCTCTGTCGGTGTGTGTGTCTCTCTCTGCCTCTGTCGGTGTGTGTGTCTCTCTCTCCCTCTGTTGATGTGTGTGTCTCTCTCTCCCTCTGTCGGTGTGTGTCTCTCTCTGCCTCTGTCAGTGTGTGTCTCTCTCTGCCTCTGTCGGTGTGTGTGTCTCTCTCTGCCTCTGTCGGTGTGTGTGTCTCTCTCTCCCTCTGTCGGTGTGTGTGTCTCTCTCCCTCTGTCGGTGTGTGTGTGTCTCTCTCTGCCTCTGTCGGTGTGTGTCTCTCTCTGCCTCTGTCGGTGTGTGTCTCTCTCTCTCCCTCTGTCGGTGTGTGTGTCTCTCTCCCTCTGTCGGTGTGTGTGTGTCTCTCTCTGCCTCTGTCGGTGTGTGTGTGTCTCTCTCTGCCTCTGTCGGTGTGTGTGTCTCTCTCTGCCTCTGTCGGTGTGTGTCTCTCTCTGCCTCTGTCGGTGTGTGTGTTTCTCCCTCTGCCGGTGTGTGTGTGTCTCTCTCCCTCTGTCAGTGTGTGTGTCTCTCTCTGCCCCTGTCGGTGTGTCTCTCACTGCCTCTGTCGGTGTGTCTCTCTATCTCCCTCTGTCGGTGTGTCTCTCTCTGCCTCTGTCGGTGTCTGTCTCTCTCTACCTCTGTCAGTGTGTGTCTCTCCCTCTGTCGGTGTGTGTGTGCCTCCCTTTCCCTCTGTGGGTGTTTCTCTCTCCCTCTGTCGGTGTGGGTGTCTGTCTCTCCCTCTGTCGGTGTGGGTGTCTGTCTCTACCTCTGTCGGAGTGTGTCTCTCTCTCTCTCCCTCTGTCGGTGTGTAACTCTCTCTCCCTCTGTCGGTGTGTGTGTCTCCATCTCACCCTCTTTCGGTGTGTGTGTCACTCGCTCCCTCTGTCGGTGTCTGTGTGTCTCTCTCTCTCTCCCTCTCTCGGTGTTTGTGTGTCTCTCTCTCTCTCCCTCTGTCGGTGTGTCTCACTCTCTCTCCCTCTGTCGGTGTGTCTCTGCCTCTTTCGGTGTGGGTCTCTCTCTGTCCCTCTGTCGGTGTGTGTGTCTCTCTCTGTCCCTCTGTCGGTGTGTGTGTCTCTCTCTCTCTCTCCCTCTGTCGGTGTGTCTCTCTCTCTCTCTCTGTCGGTGTGTGTGTGTGTCTCTCACTCCCTTTGTCGGAGTGTGTGTCTCTCTCTCCCTCTGTCGGTGTGTGTGTCTCTCTCTCCCTCTGTCGGTGTGTGTGTCTCTCTCTCCCTCTGTCGGTGTGTGTGTCTCTCTCTCCCTCTGTCGGTGTGTGTCTCTCTCTCTCCCTCTGTCGGTGTGTGTGTCTCTCTCTCTCTCCCTCTGTCGGTGTGTGTGTCTCTCTCCCTCTGTCGGTGTGTGTGTCTCTCTCTGCCTCTGTCGGTGTGTGTGTCTCTCTCTCCCTCTGTCGATGTGTGTGTCTCTCTCTGCCTCTGTCGGTGTGTGTCTCTCTCTCTCCCTCTGTCGGTGTGTGTCTCTCTCTCCCTCTGTCGGTGTGTGTCTCTCTCTCCCTCTGTCGGTGTGTCTCTCTCTCCCTCTGTCGGTGTGTCTCTCTCTCCCTCTGTCGGTGTGTCTCTCTCTCCCTCTGTCGGTGTGTCTCTCTCTCCCTCTGTCGGTGTGTCTCTCTCTCCCTCTGTCGGTGTGTCTCTCTCTCCCTCTGTCGGTGTGTGTCTCTCTCTCTCTCCCTCTGTCGGTGTGTGTGTCTCTCTCTCTCCCTCTGTCGGTGAGTGTCTCTCTATCTCTCCCTCTGTCGGTGTGTGTGTCTCTCTCTCGGTCTGTCTCTCCCTCCCTCTGTCGGTGTGTGTGTGTGTCTCTCTCCCTCAGTTGGTGTGTGTCTCTCTCTCTCCCTCTGTCGGTGTGTGTGTCTCTCTTTCCCTCTCTCGGTCTGTCTCTCCCTCCCTCTGTCGGTGTGTGTGTCTCTCTCTCCCTCTGTCGGTGTGTGTGTCTCTCCCTCCCTCTGTCGGTGTGTGTGTCTCTCTCTCCCTCAGTTGGTGTGTCTCCCTCTCTCTCCCTCTGTCGGTGTGTGTCTCTCTCTCCCTCTGTCGGTATGTCTCTCTCTCTCTCCCTCTGTCGGTGTGTCTCTCACTCCCTCTGTCGGTGAGTGTCTCACTCTCTCTCCCTCTGTCGGTGTCTCTCTATCTCTCCCTCTGTCGGTGTGTGTGTCTCTCTCTCCCTCTGTCGGTGTGTTTCTCCCTCTCTCGGTCTGTCTCTCTCTCCCTCTGTCGGTGTGTCTCTCTCTCCCTCTGTCGGTGTATGTGTCTCTCTCTCCCTCTGTCGGTGTGTGTGTCTCTCTCTCTCCCTCTGTCGGTGTGTGTGTCTCTCTCTCTCCCTCTGTCGGTGTGTGTGTCTCTCTCTCTCCCTCTGTCGGTGTGTATGTCTCTCTCTCCCTCAGTTGTTGTGTGTCTCTCTCTCTCCCCCTCTGTCAGTGTGTGTCTCTCTCCCTCTGTCGGTGTGTGTGTGTCTCTCTCATTCCCTCTGTCGGTGTGTGTGTGTCTCTCTCTCTCCCTCTGTCGGTGTGTGTCTCTCTCTGTCTCCCTCTGTCGCTGTGTGTGTGTCTCTCTCTGCCTCTGTCGGTGTGTGTGTCTCTCTCTCCCTCTGTCGGTGTGTGTGTGTCTCTCCCTCTGTCGGTGTATGTGTGTCTCTCTCTCCCTCTGTCGGTGTGTGTCTCTCTCTCTGCCTCTGTCAGTGTGTGTCTCTCTCTGCCTCTGTCGGTGTGTGTGTCTCTCCCTCTGTCGGTGTGTGTGTCTCTCCCTCTGTCGGTGTGTGTGTCTCTCCCTCTGTCGGTGTGTGTGTCTCTCCCTCTGTCGGTGTGTCTCTCTCTCCCTCTGTCGGTGTGTCTCTCTCTCCCTCTGTCGGTGTGTCTCTCTCTCCCTCTGTCGGTGTGTGTCTCTCTCTCTGCCTCTGTCGGTGTGTGTCTCTCTCTGCCTCTGTCGGTGTGTGTGTCTCTCCCTCTGTCGGTGTGTGTGTCTCTCCCTCTGTCGGTGTGTGTGTCTCTCCCTCTGTCGGTGTGTGTGTCTCTCCCTCTGTCGGTGTGTGTGTCTCTCCCTCTGTCGGTGTGTGTGTCTCTCCCTCTGTCGGTGTGTGTGTCTCTCCCTCTGTCGGTGTGTGTGTCTCTTTCTCTCCCTCTGTCGGTGTGTGTGTCTCTCTCTCTCCCTCTGTCGGTGTGTGTGTGTCTCTATCTCCCTCTGTCGGTGTGTGTGTATCTCTCTCCCTCTGTCGGTGTGTCTCTCTCTCTCTCCCTCTGTCGGTGTGTGTGTCTCTCTCCCTCTGTCGGTGTGTGTGTCTCTCTCTGCCTCTGTCGGTGTGTGTGTCTCTCTCTGCCTCTGTCGGTGTGTGTGTCTCTCTCTGCCTCTGTCGGTGTGTGTCTCTCTCTGCCTCTGTCGGTGTGTGTGTGTCTCTCTCTCCCTCTGTCGGTGTGTGTGTCTCTCTCTCCCTCTGTCGGTGTGTCTCTCTCTCTCCCTCTGTCGGTGTGTGTGTGTCTCTCTCTCCCTCTGTCGGTGTGTCTCTCTCTCTCCCTCTGTCGGTGTGTGTGTGTCTCTCTCTCCCTCTGTCGGTGTGTCTCTCCCTCTCCCTCTGTCGGTGAGTGTGTGTCTCTCTCCCTCTGTCGGTGTGCCTCTCACTTCCTCTGTCGGTGAGTGTCTCACTCTCTCTCCCTCTGTCTGTGTCTCTCTATCTCTCCCTCTGTCGGTGTGTGTGTCTCTCTCTCCCTCTGTCGGTGTCTCTCTCTCCCTCTGTCGGTGTCTCTCTCTCGCTCTGTCGGTGTCTCTCTCTCCCTCTGTCGGTGTGTCTCTCTCTCCCTCTGTCGGTGTGTCTCTCTCTCCCTCTGTCGGTGTGTCTCTCTCTCCCTCTGTCGGTGTGTCTCTCTCTCCCTCTGTCGGTGTGTCTCTCTCTCCCTCTGTCGGTGTGTCTCTCTCTCCCTCTGTCGGTGTGTCTCTCTCTCCCTCTGTCGGTGTGTCTCTCTCTCCCTCTGTCGGTGTGTCTCTCTCTCCCTCTGTCGGTGTGTCTCTCTCTCCCTCTGTCGGTGTGTGTGTCTCTCTCTCTCCCTCTGTCGGTGTCTGTGTATCTCTCTCCCTCAGTTGATGTGTGTCTCTCTCTCTCCCCCTCTGTCAGTGTGTGTGTGTCTCTCTCCCTCAGTTGGTGTGTGTCTCTCTCTCCCTCTGTCGGTATCTCTCACTCTCCCTCTGTCGGTGTGTCTCTCCCTCTCCCTCTGTCGGTGAGTCTCTCTCTCTCTCCCTCTGTCGGTGTGTGTGTCTCTCTCTCCCTCTGTCGGTGTGTCTCTCTCTCTCTCCCTCTGTCCGTGTGTGTGTCTCTCTCTCCCTCTGTCGCTGTATCTCTCTCTCCCTCTGTCGGTGAGTGTCTCACTCTCTCTCCCTCTGTCAGTGTGTGTGTCTCTCTCTCCCTCTGTCAAACTGTGTGTCTCTCTCTCCCTCTGTCAGTGTGTGTGTCTCTCTCTCCCTCTGTCAGTGTGTGTGTCTCTCTCTCCCTCTGTCGGTGTGTGTCTCTCTCTCTCCCTCTGTCAGTGTGTGTGTCTCTCTCTCCCTCTGTCGGTGTGTGTCTCTCTCATTCCCTCTGTCGGTGTGTGTGTGTCTCTCTCCCTCTGTCGGTGTGTGTGTGTCTCTCTCTCTCCCTCTGTCGGTGTGTGTCTCTCTCTGTCTCCCTCTGTCGGTGTGTGTGTGTCTCTCTATGCCTCTGTCGGTGTGTGTGTCTCTCTCTCCCTCTGTCGGTGTGTGTGTCTCTCTCTCCCTCTGTAGGTGTGTGTCTCTCACATTCCCTCTGTCGGTGTGTGTCTCTCTCCCTCTGTCGGTGTGTGTGTGTCTCTCTCTCTCCCTCTGTCGGTGTGTGTGTCTCTCTCTGTCTCCCTCTGTCGGTGTGTGTGTGTCTCTCTCTGCCTCTGTCGGTGTGTGTGTCTCTCTCTCCCTCTGTCGGTGTGTGTGTGTCTCTCCCTCTGTCGGTGTGTGTGTGTCTCTCTCTGCCTCTGTCGGTGTGTGTGTCTCTCTCTCCCTCTGTCGGTGTGTGTCTCTCTCTGCCTCTGTCAGTGTGTGTCTCTCTCTGCCTCTGTCGGTGTGTGTGTCTCTCTCTCCCTCTGTCGGTGTGTGTGTCTCTCTCCCTCTGTCGGTGTGTGTGTGTCTCTCTCTGCCTCTGTCGGTGTGTGACTCTCTCTGCCTCTGTCGGTGTGTGTGTGTCTCTCTCTGCCTCTGTCGGTGTGTGTGTCTCTCCCTCTGCCGGTGTGTGTGTGTCTCTCTCCCTCTGTCAGTGTGTGTGTCTCTCTATGCCCCTGTCGGTGTGTCTCTCACTGCCTCTGTCGGTGTGTGTCTCTCTCTCTGCCTCTGTCAGTGTGTGTCTCTCCCTCTGTCGGTGTGTGTGTGCCTCCCTTTCCCTCTGTGGGTGTTTCTCTCTCCCTCTGTCGGTGTGGGTGTCTGTCTCTCCCTCTGTCGGTGTGGGTGTCTGTCTCTACCTCTGTCGGAGTGTGTCTCTCTCTCTCTCCCTCTGTCGGTGTGTAACTCTCTCTCCCTCTGTCGGTGTGTGTGTCTCCATCTCACCCTCTTTCGGTGTGTGTGTCACTCGCTCCCTCTGTCGGTGTCTGTGTGTCTCTCTCTCTCTCCCTCTCTCGGTGTTTGTGTCTCTCTCTCTCTCTCCCTCTGTCGGTGTGTCTCACTCTCTCTCCCTCTGTCGGTGTGTCTCTGCCTCTTTCGGTGTGGGTCTCTCTCTGTCCCTCTGTCGGTGTGTGTGTCTCTCTCTGTCCCTCTGTCGGTGTGTGTGTCTCTCTCTCTCTCTCCCTCTGTCGGTGTGTCTCTCTCTCTCCCTCTGTCGGTGTGTGTGTCTCTCTCTCTCTCCCTCTGTCGGTGTGTCTCTCTCTCTCTCTCCCTCTGTCGGTGTGTGTCTCTCTCTCTCTCCCTCTGTCGGTGTGTGTGTCTCTCTCTCTCCCTCTGTCGGCGTGTCTCTCTCTCTCCCTCGTTCGGTGTGTCTCTCTCTCTCCCTCTGTCGGTGTGTGTCTCTCTCTCTCCGTATGTCGTTGTGTCTCTCTCTCTCCCTCTGTCAGTGTGTGTCTCTCTCTCTCCCTCTGTCAGTGTGTGTCTCTCTCTCTCCCTCTGTCAGTGTGTGGCTCTCTCTCTCCCTCTGTCAGTGTGTGTCTCTCTCTCCCTCTGTCGGTGTGTCTCTCTCTCTCCCTCTGTCGGTGTGTGTGTGTGTCTCTCACTCCCTTTGTCGGAGTGTGTGTCTCTCTCTCCCTCTGTCGGTGTGTGTGTCTCTCTCTCCCTCTGTCGGTGTGTGTCTCTCTCTCTCCCTCTGTCGGTGTGTGTGTCTCTCTCTCTCTCCCTCTGTCGGTGTGTGTCTCTCTCTCTCTCTCCCTCTGTCGGTGTGTGTGTCTCTCTCCCTCTGTCGTTGTGTGTGTCTCTCTCTGCCTCTGTCGGTGTGTGTGTCTCTCTCTCCCTCTGTTGATGTGTGTGTCTCTCTCTGCCTCTGTCGGTGTGTGTCTCTCTCTCTCCCTCTGTCGGTGTGTGTCTCTCTCTCCCTCTGTCGGTGTGTGTGTGTCTCTCTCTCCATCTGTCGGTGTGTGTGTGTTTCTCTCTGCCTCTGTCGGTGTGTGTGTCTCTCTCTCCCTCTGTCGGTGTGTGTCTCTCACTCCCTTTGTCGGAGTGTGTGTCTCTCTCTCCCTCTGTCGCTGTGTGTGTCTCTCTCTCCCTCTGTCGGTGTGTGTGTCTCTCTCTCCCTCTGTCGGTGTGTCTCTCTCTGCCTCTGTCGGTGTGTGTCTCTCTCTCCCTCTGTCGGTGTGTGTCTCTCTCTCCCTCTGTCGGTGTGTGACTCTCTCCCTCTGTCGGTGTGTGTGTCTCTCTCCCTCTGTCGGTGTGTGTGTCTCTCTCTGCCTCTGTCGGTGTGTGTCTCTCACTCCCTCTGTCGGTGTGTGTCTCTCTCTCTCCCTCTGTCGGTGTGTGTCTCTCTCTCTCTCCCACTGTCGGTGTGTGTCTCTCTCTCCCTCCCTCTGTCGGTGTGTGTCTCTCTCTCCCTCCCTCTGTCGGTGTGTGTGTCTCTCTCTCCCTCTGTCGGTGTGTGTGTGTCTCACTCCCTCTGTCAGTGTGTGTGTGTCTCTCACTCCCTCTGTCAGTGTGTGTGTGTCTCTCTCTCCCTCTGTCAGTGTGTGTGTGTGTCTCTCTTTCCCTCTGTCGGTGTGTCTCTCTCTCCCTCTGTCGGTGTGTGTGTGTCTCTCTCCCTCAGTTGGTGTGTGTCTCTCTCTCCCTCTGTCAGTGTGTGTGTGTGTCTCTCTTTCCCTCTGTCGGTGTCTCTCTCGCTCCCTCTGTCGGTGTGTGTGTCTCTCTCTCCCTCTGTCGGTGTGTGTGTCTCTCTCTCTCCCTCTGTCGGTGAGTGTGTCTCTCTCTCTCCCTCTGTCGGTGTGTGTGTCTCTCTCTCCCTCTGTCGGTGTGTGTGTCTCTCTCTCCCTCTGTCGGTGTGTGTGTCTCTCTCTCTCCCTCTGTCGGTGTGTGTGTCTCTAACTCCCTCTGTCGGTGTGTGTCTCTCTCTCTACCTCTGTCGGTGTGTCTCTCTCTCCCTCTGTCGGTGTGTGTGTCTCTCTCTCCCTCTGTCGGTGAGTGTCTTTCTCTCTCTCCCTCTGTCGGTGTGTCTCTCTCTCTCTCCCTCTCTCGGTGTGTGTGTCTCTCTCTCCCTCTGTCAGTGTGTGTCTCTCTCTCCCTCTGTCGGTGTGTCTCTCACTCTCCCTCTGTCAGTGTGTGTGTCTCTCTCTCCCTCTGTCGGTGTGTCTCTCCCCCTCCCTCTGTCGGTGTGTCTCTCCCTCCCTCTGTCGGTGTGTCTCTCCCTCTCCCTCTGTCGGTGAGTGTGTCTCTCCCTCCCTCTGTCGGTGTGTGTGTCTCTCTCTCCCTCTCTCGGTGTGTGTCTCCCTCTGTCGGTGTGTGTCTCTCTCTCCCTCTGTCGGTGTGTGTCTCTCTCTCCCTCTGTCGGTGTGTGTCTCTCTCTCCCTCTGTCGGTGTGTCTCTCACTCTCCCTCTGTCGGTGTGTGTGTCTCTCCCTCCCTCTGTCGGTGTGTGTCTCTCCCTCCCTCTGTCGGTGTGTGTCTCTCTCTCTCTCCCTCTGTCGGTGTGTGTCTCTCTCTCCCTCTCTCGGTGTGTGTCTCCCTCTGTCGGTGTGTGTCTCTCTCTCCCTCTGTCGGTGTGTGTCTCTCTCTCCCTCTGTCGGTGTGTGTCTCTCTCTCCCTCTGTCGGTGTCTCTCTCTCTCCCTCTGTCGGTGTGTGTCTCTCACTCTCCCTCTGTCGGCGTGTGTGTCTCTCTCTCCCTCTGTCGGCGTGTGTGTCTATCTCTCCCTCTGTCAGTGTGTCTCTCTCTCCCTCTGTCGGTGTGTCTCTCTCTCCCTCTGTCGGTGTGTGTCTCTCTCTCTCCCTCTGTCGGTGTGTGTGTCTATCTCTCCCCCTGTCGGTGTGTGTGTCTATCTCTCCCTCTGTCAGTGTGTCTCTCTCTCCCTCTGTCGGTGTGTATCTCTCTCCCTCTGTCGGTGTGTGTCTCTCTCTCTCCCTCTGTCGGTGTGTCTCTCTCTCCCTCTGTCGGTGTGTATCTCTCTCCCTCTGCTCGTGTGTGTCTCTCTCTCCCTCTGTCGGTGTGTGTCTCTCTCTCTCCCTCTGTCGGTGAGTGTCTCACTCTCTCTCCCTCTGTCGGTGTCTCTCGCTCTCTCCCTCTGTTGGTGTGTCTCTCCCTCTCCCTCTGTCGGTGTGTCTCTCTCTCTCTCCCTCTGTCGGTGTGTCTCTCTCTCCCTCTGTCGGTGAGTGTCTCACTCTCTCTCCCTCTGTCGGTGTGTGTCTCTCTCCCTCTGTCGGTGTGTCTCTCTCTCCCTCTGTCGGTGTCTCTCACTCTCCCTCTGTCGGTGTGTGTGTCTCTCTCCCTCAGTTGGTGTGTGTCTCTCTCTCCCTCTGTCGGTGTGTCTCTCTCTCTCCCTCTGTCGGTGTGTGTGTCTCTCTCTCCCTCTGTCGGTGTGTGTCTCTCTCTCTCCGTTTGTCGGTGTGTGTGTCTCTCTCTCCCTCTGTCGGTGTGTGTGTCTCTCTCTCTCCCTCTGTCAGTGTGTGTCTCTCTCTCTCCCTCTGTCGGTGTGTATGTGTCTCTCTCCCCCTGTCAGTGTGTCTCTATCTCCCTCTGTCGGTGTGTCTCTATCTCCCTTTGTCGGTGTCTGTCTCTCTCTCCCTCTGTCGGTGTGTGTGTGTCTCTCTCTCCCTCTGTCGGTGTGTGTCTCTCTCTCTCCCTCTGTCGGTGTGTGTGTCTCTCTCTCCCTCTGTCGGTGTGTGTGTCTCTCTCTCTCCCTCTGTCGGTGTGTCTCTCTCTCCCTCTGTCGGTGTGTCTCTCTCTCCCTCTGTCGGTGTGTGTCACTCTCTCTCACCATGTCGGTGTGTGTGTCTCTCTCCCTCTGTCGGTGTGTGTGTCTCTCTCTCCCTCTGTCGGTGTGTGTCTCTCTCTCTCCCTCTGTCGGTGTGTGTGTCTCTCTCCCTCTGTCGGTGTGTGTGTCTCTCTCTCCCTCTGTCGGTGTGTGTCTCTCTCTCTCCCTCTGTCGGTGTGTGTCTCTCTCTCTCCCTCTGTCGGTGTGTGTGTCTCTCTCTCCCTCTGTCGGTGTGTGTGTCTCTCTCTCCCTCTGTCGGTGTGTGTGTCTCTCTCTCTCACTCTGTCGGTGTGTGTGTGTCTGTCTCTCACTCTGTCGGTGTGTGTGTGTCTCTCTCTCTCACTCTGTCGGTGTGTGTCTCTCTCTCCCTCTGTCGGTGTGTGTGTCTCTCTCTCCCTCTGTCGGTGTGTGTGTGTGTGTCTCTGCTTCTGTCGGTGTGTGTGTCTCTCTCTCCCTCTGTCGGTGTGTGTGTCTCTCTCTCCCTCTGTCGGTGTGTGTGTCTCTCTCTCCCTCTGTCGCTGTGTGTCTCTCTCTCCCTCTGTCAGTGTGTGTGTCTCTCTCTCCCTCTGTCGGTGTGTGTGTCTCTCTCTCCCTCTGTCTGTCTATGTGTGTCTCTCTCTCTCCCTCTGTCGGTGTGTGTCTCTCTCTCTCCCTCTGTCAGTGTGTGAGTCTCTCTCTCCCTCTGTTGGTGTGTGTCTCTCTCATTCCCTCTGTCGGTGTGTGTGTGTCTCTCTCCCTCTGTCAGTGTGTGTGTCTCTCTCTCCCTCTGTCGGTGTGTGTCTCTCTCTCTCCCTCTGTCAGTGTGTGTGTCTCTCTCTCCCTCTGTCAATGTGTGTGTGTCTCTCTCCCTCTGTCGGTGTGTCTCTCTCTGTCTCCCTGTGTCGGTGTGTCTCTCTCTGTCTCCCTCTGTCGGTGTGTGTGTCTCTCTCTCCCTCTGTCGGTGTGTGTCTCTCTCTGCCTCTGTCAGTGTGTGTCTCTCTCTCCCTCTGTCGGTGTGTCTCTCTCTCCCTCTGTCGGTGTGTGTGTGTCTCTCTCTCCCTCTGTCGGTGTGTGTGTCTCTCCCTTTGTCGGTGTGTGTGTGTCTCTGCCTCTGCCAGTGTGTGTGTGTCTCTCTCCCTCTGTCGGTGTGTCTCTCTCTGCCTCTGTCGGTGTGTGTGTCTCTCTCTCCCTCTGTCGGTGTGTGTCTCTCTCTCTCCCTCTCTCGGTGTGTCTCTCTCTCTCTCCCTCTGTCAGTGTGTGTGTCTCTCTCTCCCTCTGTCAGTGTGTGTGTCTCTCACTCCCGCTGTCGGTGTGTGTCTCTGCCTCTGTCAGTGTGTGTCTCTCTCTGCCTCTGTCGGTGTGTGTGTCTCTCCCTCTGTCGGTGTGTGTGTGTCTCTCTCTCCCTCTGTCGGTGTGCGTGTCTCTCTGCCTCTGCCGGTGTGTGTGTGTCTCTCTCCCTCTGTCGGTGTGTATGTCTCTCTCTGCCTCTGTTGGTGTGTGTGTCTCTCTCTCCCTCTGTCGGTGTGTCTCTCTCTGCCTCTGTCGGTGTGTCTATCTCTCTCTCCCTCTGTCGGTGTGTGTCTCTCTCTCTCCCTCTCTCGGTGTGTCTCTCTCTCTCTCCCTCTGTCGGTGTGTGTCTCTCTCTCTCCCTCTGTCGGTGTGTGTCTCTCTGTCCCTCTGTCGGTGTGTGTCTCTCTGTGCCTCTGTCGGTGTGTGTCTCTCTCTGCCTCTGTCAGTGTGTGTCTCTCTCTACCTCTGTTAGTGTGTGTCTCTCCCTCTGTCGGTGTGTGTGTGCCTCCCTTTCCCTCTGTGGGTGTTTCTCTCTCCCTCTGTCGGTGTGGGTGTCTGTCTCTCCCTCTGTCGGTGTGTGTCTCTCTCTTCCTCTGTCGGTGTGTGTGTCTCTCTCTGTCCCTCTGACGGTGTGTGTGTCTCTCTCTCTCTCTCCCTCTGTCGGTGTGTGTCTCTCTCTCTCTCCCTCTGTCAGTGTGTGTGTCTCTCTCTCTCCCTCTGTCGGTGTGTCTCTCTCTCTCCCTCTGTCGGTGTGTGTGTCTCTCTCTCCCTCTGTCAGTGTGTGTGTCTCTCTCTCCCTGTGTAGGTGTATGTCTCTCTCATTCCCTCTGTCGGTGTGTGTCTCTCTCCCTCTGTCGGTGTGTGTGTGTCTCTCTCTCTCCCTCTGTCGGTGTGTGTGTCTCTCTCTGTCTCCCTCTGTCGGTGTGTGTGTGTCTCTCTCTGCCTCTGTCGGTGTGTGTGTCTCTCTCTCCCTCTGTCAGTGTGTGTGTGTCTCTCCCTCTGTCGGTGTGTGTGTGTCTCTCTCTGCCTCTGTCGGTGTGTGTGTCTCTCTCTCCCTCTGTCGGTGTGTGTCTCTCTCTGCCTCTGTCAGTGTGTGTCTCTCTCTGCCTCTGTCGGTGTGTGTGTCTCTCTCTCCCTCTGTCGGTGTGTGTGTCTCTCTCCCTCTGTCGGTGTGTGTGTGTCTCTCTCTGCCTCTGTCGGTGTGTGTCTCTCTCTCTCCGTCTGTCGGTGTGTGTCTCTCTCTCTCCCTCTCTCGGTGTGTCTCTCTCTCTCTCCCTCTGTCAGTGTGTGTGTCTCTCTCTCCCTCTGTCAGTGTGTGTGTCTCTCTCTGCCCCTGTCGGTGTGTCTCTCACTGCCTCTGTCGGTGTGTCTCTCTATCTCACTCTGTCGGTGTGTCTCTCTCTGTCCCTCTGACGGTGTGTGTGTCTCTCTCTCTCTCTCTCCCTCTGTCGGTGTGTGTCTCTCTCTCTCTCCCTCTGTCGGTGTGTGTGTCTCTCTCTCTCCCACTGTCGGTGTGTCTCTCTCTCTCCCTCTGTTGGTGTGTAACTCTCTCTCCCTCTGTCGGTGTGTGTGTCTCCATCTTACCCTCTTTCGGTGTGTGTGTCACTCGCTCCCTCTGTCGGTGTCTGTGTGTCTCTCTCTCTCTCCCTCTCTCGGTGTTTGTGTCTCTCTCTCTCTCTCCCTCTGTCGGTGTGTCTCACTCTCTCTCCCTCTGTCGGTGTGTCGCTGCCTCTTTCGGTGTGGGTCTCTCTCTGTCCCTCTGTCGGTGTGTGTGTCTCTCTCTGTCCCTCTGTCGGTGTGTGTGTCTCTCTCTCTCTCTCCCTCTGTCGGTGTGTCTCTCTCTCTCTCTCCCTCTGTCGGTGTGTGTCTCTCTCTCTCTCCCTCTGTCGGTGTGTGTGTCTCTCTCTCTCCCTCTGTCGGCGTGTCTCTCTCTCTCCCTCGTTCGGTGTGTCTCTCTCTCTCCCTCTGTCGGTGTGTGTCTCTCTCTCTCCCTATGTCGTTGTGTCTCTCTCTCTCCCTCTGTCAGTGTGTGTCTCTCTCTCTCCCTCTGTCAGTGTGTGGCTCTCTCTCTCCCTCTGTCAGTGTGTGGCTCTCTCTCTCCCTCTGTCAGTGTGTGTCTCTCTCTCCCTCTGTCGGTGTGTCTCTCTCTCTCCCTCTGTCGGTGTGTGTGTGTGTCTCTCACTCCCTTTGTCGGAGTGTGTGTCTCTCTCTCCCTCTGTCGGTGTGTGTCTCTCTCTCTCTCTCCCTCTGTCGGTGTGTGTGTCTCTCTCCCTCTGTCGGTGTGTGTGTCTCTCTCTGCCTCTGTCGGTGTGTGTGTCTCTCTCTCCCTCTGTGGATGTGTGTGTCTCTCTCTGCCTCTGTCGGTGTGTGTCTCTCTCTCTCCCTCTGTCGGTGTGTGTCTCTCTCTCCCTCTGTCGGTGTGTCTCTCTCTCTCCCTCTGTCGGTGTGTGTGTGTCTCTCTCTCCATCTGTCGGTGTGTGTGTGTTTCTCTCTGCCTCTGTCGGTGTGTGTGTCTCTCTCTCCCTCTGTCGGTGTGTCTCTCTCTCTCCCTCTGTCGGTGTGTGTGTGTGTCTCTCACTCCCGTTGTCGGAGTGTGTGTCTCTCTCTCCCTCTGTCGGTGTGTGTGTCTCTCTCTCCCTCTGTCGGTGTGTGTGTCTCTCTCTCCCTCTGTCGGTGTGTGTGTCTCTCTCTCCCTCTGTCGGTGTGTGTCTCTCTCTCTCCCTCTGTCGGTGTGTGTGTGTGTCTCTCACTCCCTTTGTCGGAGTGTGTGTCTCTCTCTCCCTCTGTCGGTGTGTGTGTCTCTCTCTCCCTCTGTCGGTGTGTGTGTCTCTCTCTCTCCCTCTGTCGGTGTGTGTGTCTCTCTCTCTCTCTCCCTCTTTCGGTGTGTGTCTCTCTCTCTCTCCCTCTGTCGGTGTGTGTGTCTCTCTCCCTCTGTCGGTGTGTGTGTCTCTCTCCCTCTGTCGGTGTGTGTGTCTCTCTCTCCCTCTGTCGGTGTGTCTCTCCCTCTGTCGCTCTGTCTCTCTCTCCCTCTGTCGGTGTGTCTCTCACTCTCCCTCTGTCGGTGTGTGTGTCTCTCTCTCCCTCTGTCGGTGTGTGTGTGTCTCTCTCTCCCTCTCTCGGTGTGTGTGTCTCTCTCTCCCTCTGTCGGTGTGTGTGTCTCTCTCTCCCTCTGTCGGTGTGTCTCTCTCTCCCTCTATCGGTGTGTCTCTCTCTCCCTCTGTCGGTGTGTCTCTCTCTCCCTCTGTCGGTGTGTCTCTCTCTCCCTATGTCGGTGTGTCTCTCTCTTCCTCTGTCGGTGTGTCTCTCTCTCCCTCTGTCGGTGTGTCTCTCTCTCCCTCTGTCGGTGTGTGTGTCTCTCTCTCCCTCTGTCGGTGTGTGTGTCTCTCTCTCTCCCTCTGTCGGTGTGTGTGTCTCTCTCTCTCTCCCTCTGTCGGTGTGTGTGTCTCTCTCTCTCTCCCTCTGTCGGTGTGTGTGTCTCTCTCTCTCCCTCTGTCGGTGTGTGTGTCTCTCTCTCCCTCAGTTGTTGTGTGTCTCTCTCTCTCCCCCTCTGTCAGTGTGTGTCTCTCTCCCTCTGTCGGTGTGTGTGTCTCTCTCTCCCTATGTCGGTGTGTCTGTGTCTCTCTCATTCCCTCTGTCGGTGTGTGTGTGTCTCTCTCTCTCCCTCTGTCGGTGTGTGTCTCTCTCTGTCTCCCTCTGTCGGTGTGTGTGTGTCTCTCTCTGCCTCTGTCGGTGTGTGTGTGTCTCTATCTCCCTCTGTCGGTGTGTGTGTATCTCTCTCCCTCTGTCGGTGTGTCTCTCTCTCTCTCCCTCTGTCGGTGTGTGTGTCTCTCTCCCTCTGTCGGTGTGTGTGTCTCTCTCTGCCTCTGTCGGTGTGTGTGTCTCTCTCTGCCTCTGTCGGTGTGTGTGTCTCTCTCTGCCTCTGTCGTTGTGTGTCTCTCGCTGCCTCTGTCGGTGTGTGTGTGTCTCTCTCTCCCTCTGTCGGTGTGTGTGTCTCTCTCTCCCTCTGTCGGTGTGTCTCTCTCTCTCCCTCTGTCGGTGTGTGTGTGTCTCTCTCTCCCTCTGTCGGTGTGTCTCCCTCTCTCCCTCTGTCGGTGTGTGTGTGTCTCTCTCTCCCTCTGTCGGTGTGCCTCTCACTTCCTCTGTCGGTGAGTGTCTCACTCTCTCTCCCTCTGTCTGTGTCTCTCTATCTCTCCCTCTGTCGGTGTGTGTGTCTCTCTCTCCCTCTGTCGGTGTCTCTCTCTCCCTCTGTCGGTGTCTCTCTCTCCCTCTGTCGGTGTCTCTCTCTCCCTCTGTCGGTGTCTCTCTCTCCCTCTGTCGGTGTCTCTCTCTCCCTCTGTCGGTGTGTCTCTCTCTCCCTCTGTCGGTGTGTCTCTCTCTCCCTCTGTCGGTGTGTCTCTCTCTCCCTCTGTCGGTGTGTCTCTCTCTCCCTCTGTCGGTGTGTCTCTCTCTCCCTCTGTCGGTGTGTCTCTCTCTCCCTCTGTCGGTGTGTCTCTCTCTCCCTCTGTCGGTGTGTCTCTCTCTCCATCTGTCGGTGTGTCTCTCTCTCCCTCTGTTGGTGTGTGTGTCTCTCTCTCTCCCTCTGTCGGTGTGTGTGTATCTCTCTCCCTCAGTTGATGTGTGTCTCTCTCTCTCCCTCTGTCGGTGTGTGTGTATCTCTCTCCCTCAGTTGATGTGTGTCTCTCTCTCTCCCCCTCTGTCAGTGTGTGTGTGTCTCTCTCCCTCAGTTGGTGTGTGTCTCTCTCTCCCTCTGTCGGTATCTCTCACTCTCCCTCTGTCGGTGTGTCTCTCCCTCTCCCTCTGTCGGTGAGTCTCTCTCCCTCTCCCTCTGTCGGTGAGTCTCTCTCTCTCTCCCTCTGTCGGTGTGTGTGTCTCTCTCTCCCTCTGTCGGTGTGTCTCTCTCTCTCTCCCTCTGTCGGTGTGTGTGTCTCTCTCTCCCTCTGTCGGTGTATCTCTCTCTCCCTCCGTCGGTGAGTGTCTCACTCTCTCTCCCTCTGTCAGTGTGTGTGTCTCTCTCTCCCTCTGTCAGTGTGTGTGTCTCTCTCTCCCTCTGTCAGTGTGTGTGTCTCTCTCTCCCTCTGTCGGTGTGTGTCTCTCTCTCTCCCTCTGTCAGCGTGTGTGTCTCTCTCTCCCTCTGTCGGTGTGTGTCTCTCTCTCTCCCTCTGTCGGTGTGTGTGTCTCTCTCTCCCTCTGTCGGTGTGTGTCTCTCTCATTCCCTCTGTCGGAGTGTGTGTGTCTCTCTCCCTCTGTCGGTGTGTGTGTGTGTCTCTCTCTCTCCCTCTGTCGGTGTGTGTCTCTCTCTGTCTCCCTCTGTCGGTGTGTGTGTGTCTCTCTATGCCTCTGTCGGTGTGTGTGTCTCTCTCTCCCTCTGTCAGTGTGTGTGTCTCTCTCTCCCTCTGTAGGTGTGTGTCTCTCTCATTCCCTCTGTCGGTGTGTGTCTCTCTCCCTCTGTCGGTGTGTGTGTGTCTCTCTCTCTCCCTCTGTCGGTGTGTGTGTCTCTCTCTGTCTCCCTCTGTCGGTGTGTGTGTGTATCTCTCTGCCTCTGTCGGTGTGTGTGTCTCTCTCTCCCTCTGTCGGTGTGTGTGTGTCTCTCCCTCTGTCGGTGTGTGTGTGTCTCTCTCTGCCTCTGTCGGTGTGTGTGTCTCTCTCTCCCTCTGTCGGTGTGTGTCTCTCTCTGCCTCTGTCGGTGTGTGTGTCTCTCTCTGCCTCTGTCGGTGTGTGTGTGTCTCTCTCCCTCTGTCGGTGTGTGTGTGTCTCTCTCTGCGTCTGTCGGTGTGTGTCTCTCTCTGCCTCTGTCGGTGTGTGTCTCTCTCTGCCTCTGTCGGTGTGTGTGTCTCTACCTCTGCCTGTGTGTGTGTGTCTCTCTCCCTCTGTCAGTGTGTGTGTCTCTCTCTGCCCCTGTCGGTGTGTCTCTCACTGCCTCTGTCGGTGTGTCTCTCTATCTCCCTCTGTCGGTGTGTCTCCATCTGCCTCTGTCGGTGTGTGTCTCTCTCTCTGCCTCTGTCGGTGTGTGTCTCTCTCTACCTCTGTCAGTGTGTGTCTCTCCCTCTGTCGGTGTGTGTGTGCCTCCCTTTCCCTCTGTGGGTGTTTCTCTCTCCCTCTGTCGGTGTGGGTGTCTGTCTCTCCCTCTGTCGGTGTGGGTGTTTCTCTCTACCTCTGTCGGAGTGTGTCTCTCTCTCTCTCCCTCTGTCGGTGTGTAACTCTCTCTCCCTCTGTCGGTGTGTGTGCCTCCATCTCACCCTCTTTCGGTGTGTGTGTCACTCACTCCCTCTGTCGGTGTCTGTGTGTCTCTCTCTCTCTCCCTCTCTCGGTGTTTGTGTCTCTCTCTCTCTCTCCCTCTGTCGGTGTGTCTCACTCTCTCTCCCTCTCTCGGTGTGTGTGTCTCTGCCTCTTTCGGTGTGGGTCTCTCTCTGTCCCTCTGTCGGTGTGTGTGTCTCTCTCTGTCCCTCTGTCGGTGTGTGTGTCTCTCTCTCTCTCTCCCTCTGTCGGTGTGTCTCTCTCTCTCTCTCCCTCTGTCGGTGTGTGTCTCTCTCTCTCTCCCTCTGTCGGTGTGTGTGTCTCTCTCTCTCCCTCTGTCGGCGTGTCTCTCTCTCTCCCTCGTTCGGTGTGTCTCTCTCTCTCCCTCTGTCGGTGTGTGTCTCTCTCTCTCCCTATGTCGTTGTGTCTCTCTCTCTCCCTCTGTCAGTGTGTGTCTCTCTCTCTCCCTCTGTCAGTGTGTGTCTCTCTCTCTCCCTCTGTCAGTGTGTGGCTTCTCTCTCCCTCTGTCAGTGTGTGGCTCTCTCTCTCCCTCTGTCAGTGTGTGGCTCTCTCTCTCCCTCTGTCAGTGTGTGTCTCTCTCTCCCTCTGTCGGTGTGTCTCTCTCTCTCCCTCTGTCGGTGTGTGTGTGTGTCTCTCACTCCCTTTGTCGGTGTGTGTGTCTCTCACTCCCTTTGTCGGTGTGTGTGTCTCTCTCTCCCTCTGTCGGTGTGTGTGTCTCTCTCTCCCTCTGTCGGTGTGTGTGTCTCTCTCTCCCTCTGTCGGTGTGTGTCTCTCTCTCTCCCTCTGTCGGTGTGTGTGTCTCTCTCTCTCTCCCTCTGTCGGTGTGTCTCTCTCTCTCCCTCTGTCGGTGTGTGTGTGTCTCTCTCTCCATCTGTCGGTGTGTGCGTGTTTCTCTCTGCCTCTGTCGGTGTGTGTGTCTCACTCTCCCTCTGTCGGTGTGTCTCTCTCTCTCCCTCTGTCGGTGTGTGTGTCTCTCTCTCCCTCTGTCGGTGTGTGTGTCTCTCTCTCCCTCTGTCGGTGTGTGTGTCTCTCTCTCCCTCTGTCGGTGTGTGTCTCTCTCTCTCCCTCTGTCGGTGTGTGTGTCTCTCTCTCTCTCTCCCTCTTTCGGTGTGTGTCTCTCTCTCTCTCCCTCTGTCGGTGTGTGTGTCTCTCTCCCTCTGTCGGTGTGTGTGTCTCTCTCTGCCTCTGTCGGTGTGTGTCTCTCTCTCTCCCTCTGTCGGTGTGTGTGTCTCTCTCTCTCTCTCCCTCTTTCGGTGTGTGTCTCTCTCTCTCTCCCTCTGTCGGTGTGTGTGTCTCTCTCCCTCTGTCGGTGTGTGTGTCTCTCTCTGCCTCTGTCGATGTGTGTGTCTCTCTCTGCCTCTGTCGGTGTGTGTGTCTCTCTCTCCCTCTGTCGGTGTGTCTCTCCCTCTCTCGGTCTGTCTCTCTCTCCCTCTGTCGGTGTGTCTCTCTCTCTCCCTCTGTCGGTGTGTCTCTCACTCTCCCTATGTCGGTGTGTGTGTCTCTCTCTCCCTCTCTCGGTGTGTGTGTCTCTCTCTCCCTCTCTCGGTGTGTGTGTCTCTCTATCCCTCTGTCGGTGTGTGTGTCTCTCTCTCCCTCTGTCGGTGTGTCTCTCTCTCCCTCTGTCGGTGTGTCTCTCTCTCCCTCTGTCGGTGTGTCTCTCTCTCCCTCTGTCGGTATGTCTCTCTCTCCCTCTGTCGGTGTGTCTCTCTCTCCCTCTGTCGGTGTGTCTCTCTCTCCCTCTGTCGGTGTGTCTCTCTCTCCCTCTGTCGGTGTGTGTGTCTCTCTCTCCCTCTGTCGGTGTGTGTGTCTCTCTCTCTCCCTCTGTCGGTGTGTGTGTCTCTCTCTCTCCCTCTGTCGGTGTGTGTGTCTCTCTCTCTCCCTCTGTCGGTGTGTGTGTCTCTCTCTCCCTCAGTTGTTGTGTGTCTCTCTCTCTCCCCCTCTGTCAGTGTGTGTCTCTCTCCCTCTGTCGGTGTGTGTGTCTCTCTCTCCCTATGTCGGTGTGTGTGTGTCTCTCTCATTCCCTCTGTCGGTATGTGTGTGTCTCTCTCTCTCCCTCTGTCGGCGTGTGTCTCTCTCTGTCTCCCTCTGTCGGTGTGTGTGTGTCTCTCTCTGCCTCTGTCGGTGTGTGTGTCTCTCTCTGCCTCTGTCGGTGTGTGTGTCTCTCTCTGCCTCTGTCGGTGTGTGTCTCTCTCTCTGCCTCTGTCAGTGTGTGTCTCTCTCTGCCTCTGTCGGTGTGTGTGTCTCTCCCTCTGTCGGTGTGTGTGTCTCTCCCTCTGTCGGTGTGTGTGTTTCTCCCTCTGTCGGTGTGTCTCTCTCTCCCTCTGTCGGTGTGTCTCTCTCTCCCTCTGTCGGTGTGTCTCTCTCTCCCTCTGTCGGTGTGTGTGTCTCTCTCTCTCCCTCTGTCGGTGTGTGTGTCTCTCTCTCTCCCTCTGTCGGTGTGTCTCTCTCTCTCCCTCTGTCGGTGTGTCTCTCCCTCTCCCTCTGTCGGTCTGTGTGTATCTCTCTCTCCCTCTGTCGGTGTGTCTCTCTCTCTCTCCCTCTGTCGGTGTGTGTGTCTCTCTCCCTCTGTCGGTGTGTCTCTCTCTGCCTCTGTCGGTGTGTGTGTCTCTCTCTGCCTCTGTCGGTGTGTGTCTCTCTCTGCCTCTGTCGGTGTGTGTCTCTCTCTGCCTCTGTCGGTGTGTGTGTGTCTCTCTCTCCCTCTGTCGGTGTGTGTGTCTCTCTCTCCCTCTGTCGGTGTGTCTCTCTCTCTCCCTCTGTCGGTGTGTGTGTGTCTCTCTCTCCCTCTGTCGGTGTGTCACTCTCTCTCCCTCTGTCGGTGTGTGTGTGTCTCTCTCTCCCTCTGTCGGTGTGTCTCTCCCTCTCCCTCTGTCGGTGAGTGTGTCTCTCTCTCCCTCTGTCGGTGTGCCTCTCACTTCCTCTGTCGGTGAGTGTCTCACTCTCTCTCCCTCTGTCTGTGTCTCTCTATCTCTCCCTCTGTCGGTGTGTGTGTCTCTCTCTCCCTCTGTCGGTGTCTCTCTCTCCCTCTGTCGGTGTCTCTCTCTCCCTCTGTCGGTGTGTCTCTCTCTCCCTCTGTCGGTGTGTCTCTCTCTCCCTCTGTCGGTGTGTCTCTCTCTCCCTCTGTCGGTGTGTCTCTCTCTCCCTCTGTCGGTGTGTCTCTCTCTCCCTCTGTCGGTGTGTCTCTCTCTCCCTCTGTCGGTGTGTCTCTCTCTCCCTCTGTCGGTGTGTCTCTCTCTCCCTCTGTCGGTGTGTCTCTCTCTCCCTCTGTCGGTGTGTCTCTCTCTCCCTCTGTCGGTGTGTGTGGCTCTCTCTCTCCCTCTGTCGGTGTGTGTCTCTCTCTCTCCCCCTCTGTCAGTGTGTGTGTGTCTCTCTCCCTCAGTTGGTGTGTGTCTCTCTCTCCCTCTGTCGGTATCTCTCACTCTCCCTCTGTCGGTATGTGTCTCTCACTCCCTCTGTCGGTGAGTGTCTCACACTCTCTCCCTCTGTCGGTGTCTCTCTATCTCTCCCTCTGTCGGTGTGTGTGTCTCTCTCTCCCTCTGTCGGTGTCTCTCTCTCCCTCTGTCGGTGTGTCTCTCTCTCCCTCTGTCGGCATCTCTCACTCTCCCTCTGTCGGTGTGTGTGTCTCTCTCTCTCCCTCTGTCGGTGTGTGTGTGTTTCTCTCCCTCTGTCGGTGTGTCTCTCTCTCTCCCTCTGTCGGTGTGTGTCTCTCTCTCTCCCTATGTCGGTGTGTCTCTCTCTCTCCCTCTGTCAGTGTGTGTCTCTCTCTCTCCCTCTGTCAGTGTGTGTCTCTCTGACTCCCTCTGTCGGTGTGTGTCTCTCTCCCTCTGTCAGTGTGTGTGTCTCTCTCCCTCTGTCGGTGTGTCTCGCTCCCTCTGTCGGTGTGTCTCTCTCTCCCTCTGTCGGTGTGTGTGACTCTCTCTCCCTCTGTCGGTGTGTGTCTCTCTCTCTCCCTCTGTCGGTGTGTGTGTCTCTCTCTCCCTCAGTCGGTGTCTCTCTCTCTCCCTCTGTCGGTGTGTGTCTCTCTCTCTCACTCTGTCGGTGTGTGTGTCTCTCTCTCCCTCTGTCGGTGTGTGTCTCTCTCTCCCTCTGTCGGTGTGCGTGTCTCTCTCTCTCTGTCGGTCTGCGTGTGTCTCTCCCTCTGTCGGTGTGTGTCTCTCTCTCTCCCTCTGTCGGTGTGTGTCTCTCTCTCTCACTCTGTCGGTGTCTGTGTCTCTCTCTCCCTCTGTCGGTGTGTGGGTCTCTCTCTCCCTCTGTCGGTGTGTGGGTCTCTCTCTCCCTCTGTCGGTGTGTCTTTCTCTCTCACTGTGTCGGTGTGTGTGTGTCTCTCTCTCCCTCTGTCGGTGTGTGTCTCTCTCTCCCTCTGTCGGTGTGTGTCTCTCTCTCCCTCTGTCGGTGTGTGTCTCTCTCTCCCTCTGTCAGTGTGCGTGTCTCTCTCTCTCCCTCTTTCGGTGTGTATGTGTCTCTCTCCCTCTGTCAGTGTGTGTGTCTCTCTCCCTCTGTCGGTGTGTCTCTCTCTACCTCTGTCGGTGTGTCTCTCTCTCCCTCTGTCGGTGTGTCTCTCTCTCCCTCTGTCGGTGTGTGTGTGTCTCTCTCTCCCTCTGTCGGTGTGTGTCTCTCTCTCCCTCTGTCGGTGTGTGTCTCTCTCTTTCCCTCTGTCGGTGTGTGTCTCTCTCTCCCTCTGTCGGTGTGTGTCTCTCTCTGCCTCTGTAGGTGTGTCTCTCTCTCTCTCCCTCTGTCGGTGTGTGTGTCTCTCTCTCTCCCTCTATCGGTGTGTGTCTCTCTCTCCCTCTGTCGGTGTGTGTGTCTCTCTCTCCCTCTGTCGGTATGTGTCTCTCTGTGCCTCTGTCGGTGTGTGTCTCTGTCTGCCTCTGTGGGTGTGTGCGTGTCTCTCTCTCCCTATGTCGGTGTGTGTGTGTCTCTCTCTCTCCCTCTGTCGGTGTGTGTGTGTCTCTCTCTCTCCCTCTGTCGGTGTGTGTGTCTCCCTCAGTCGGTGTGTGTGTCTCCCTCTCTCTCCCTCTGTCGGTGTCTCTCTCTCTCTCCCTCAGTCGGTGTGTGTCTCTCACTCCCTCTGTCGGTGTGTGTCTCTCTCTCTCCCTCTGTCGGTGTGTGTCTCTCTCTCTCTCCCACTGTCGGTGTGTGTCTCTCTCTCCCTCCCTCTGTCGGTGTGTCTCTCTCTCCCTCTGTCAGTGTGTGTGTGTCTCTCTACCTCAGTTGGTGTGTGTCTCTCACTCCCTCTGTCAGTGTGTGTGTATCTCTCTCTCCCTCTGTCAGTGTGTGTGTGTGTCTCTCTTTCCCTCTGTCGGTGTGTCTCTCTCTCCCTCTGTCGGTGTGTGTGTGTCTCTCTCCCTCAGTTGGTGTGTGTCTCTCACTCCCTCTGTCAGTGTGTGTGTGTCTCTCTCTCCCTCTGTCAGTGTGTGTGTGTGTCTCTCTTTCCCTCTGTCGGTGTCTCTCTCTCTCCCTCTGTCGGTGTCTGTGTCTCTCTCTCCCTCTGTCGGTGTGTCTCTCTCTCCCTCTGTCGGTGTGTGTGTCTCTCACTCCCTCTGTCGGTGAGTGTCTCTCTCTCTCTCCCTCTGTCGGTGTGTCTCTCTCTCCCTCTGTCGGTGTGTGTGTCTCTCTCTCCCTCTGTCGGTGAGTGTCTCTCTCTCTCTCCCTCTGTCGGTGTGTCTCTCTCTCTCTCCCTCTCTCGGTGTGTGTGTCTCTCTCTCCCTCTGTCAGTGTGTGTCTCTCTCTCCCTCTGTCGGTGTGTCTCTCACTCTCCCTCTGTCAGTGTGTGTGTCTCTCTCTCCCTCTGTCGGTGTGTCTCTCCCCCTCCCTCTGTCGGTGTGTCTCTCCCTCCCTCTGTCGGTGTGTCTCTCCCTCTCCCTCTGTCGGTGAGTGTGTCTCTCCCTCCCTCTGTCGGTGTGTGTGTCTCTCTCTCCCTCTCTCGGTGTGTGTCTCCCTCTGTCGGTGTGTGTCTCTCTCTCCCTCTGTCGGTGTGTGTCTCTCTCTCCCTCTGTCGGTGTGTGTCTCTCTCTCCCTCTGTCGGTGTGTCTCTCACTCTCCCTCTGTCGGTGTGTGTGTCTCTCCCTCCCTCTGTCGGTGTGTGTCTCTCCCTCCCTCTGTCGGTGTGTGTCTCTCTCTCTCTCCCTCTGTCGGTGTGTGTCTCTCTCTCCCTCTCTCGGTGTGTGTCTCCCTCTGTCGGTGTGTGTCTCTCTCTCCCTCTCTCGGTGTGTGTCTCCCTCTGTCGGTGTGTGTCTCTCTCTCCCTCAGTCGGTGTGTGTCTCTCTCTCCCTCTGTCGGTGTGTCTCTCACTCTCCCTCTGTCGGTGTGTGTCTCTCTCACTCTCCATCTGTCGGTGTGTGTCTCTCTCTCCCTCTGTCGGTGTGTGTCTCTCTCTCCCTCTGTCGGTGTCTCTCTCTCTCCCTCTGTCGGTGTGTGTCCCTCACTCTCCCTCTGTCGGTGTGTGTGTCTCTCTCTCCCTCTGTCGGCGTGTGTGTCTATCTCTCCCTCTGTCAGTGTGTCTCTCTCTCCCTCTGTCGGTGTGTCTCTCTCTCCCTCTGTCGGTGTGTGTCTCTCTCTCTCCCTCTGTCGGTGTGTGTGTCTATCTCTCCCTCTGTCGGTGTGTGTGTCTATCTCTCCCTCTGTCAGTGTGTCTCTCTCTCCCTCTGTCGGTGTGTATCTCTCTCCCTCTGTCGGTGTGTGTGTATCTCTCTCCCTCTGTCGGTGTGTGTCTCTCTCTCTCCCTCTGTCGGTGTGTGTGTCTATCTCTCCCTCTGTCTGTGTGTCTCTCTCTCCCTCTGTCGGTGTGTATCTCTCTCCCTCTGCTCGTGTGTGTCTCTCTCTCCCTCTGTCGGTGTGTGTCTCTCTCTCTCCCTCTGTCGGTGAGTGTCTCACTCTCTCTCCCTCTGTCGGTGTCTCTCGCTCTCTCCCTATGTCGGTGTGTCTCTCCCTCTCCCTCTGTCGGTGTGTGTGTCTCCCTCTCCCTCTGTCGGTGTGTCTCTCTCTCTCTCCCTCTGTCGGTGTGTCTCTCTCTCCCTCTGTCGGTGAGTGTCTCACTCTCTCTCCCTCTGTCGGTGTGTGTGTCTCTCTCCCTCTGTCGGTGTGTCTCTCTCTCCCTCTGTCGGTGTCTCTCACTCTCCCTCTGTCGGTGTGTGTGTCTCTCTCCCTCAGTTGGTGTGTGTCTCTCTCTCCCTCTGTCGGTGTGTCTCTCTCTCTCCCTCTGTCGGTGTGTCTCTCTCTCTCCCTCTGTCGGTGTGTGTGTCTCTCTCTCCCTCTGTCGGTGTGTGTCTCTCTCTCTCCCTCTGTCGGTGTGTGTGTCTCTCTCTCCCTCTGTCGGTGTGTGTGTCTCTCTCTCTCCCTCTGTCAGTGTGTGTCTCTCTCTCTCCCTCTGTCAGTGTGTGTGTCTCTCTCCCTCTGTCGGTGTGTCTCTATCTCCCTTTGTCGGTGTCTGTCTCTCTCTCCCTCTGTCGGTGTGTGTGTGTCTCTCTCTCCCTCTGTCGGTGTGTGTCACTCTCTCTCACCCTGTCGGTGTGTGTGTCTCTCTCTCCCTCTGTCAGTGTGTGTGTCTCTCTCTCCCTCTGTCGGTGTGTGTGTCTCTCTCTCCCTCTGTCGGTGTGTGTGTGTCTGTCTCTCCCTCTCTCGGTGTGTGTGTTTCTCTCTCCCTCTGTCGGTGTGTGTCTCTCTCTCTCACTCTGTCGGGGTGTGTGTCTCTCTCTCCCTCTGTCGGTGTGTGTCTCTCTCTCCCTCTGTCGGTGTGTCTCTCTCTCTCCCTGTCTCGTTGTGTCTCTCTCTCTCCCACTGTCGGTGTGTGTCTCTCTCTCTCCCTATGTCGGTGTGTCTCTCTCTCTCTCCCTCTGTCAGTGTGTGTCTCTCTCTCTCCCTCTCAGTGTGTGTCTCTCTCTCTCCCTCTGTCGGTGTGTATGTGTCTCTCTCCCTCTGTCGGTGTGTCTCTCTCTCCCTCTGTCGGTGTGTGTCTCTCTCTCCCTCTGTCGGTGTGTCTCTCTCTCTCTCCCTCTGTCGGTGTGTATGTGTCTCTCTCCCTCTGTCGGTGTGTCTCTCTCTCCCTCTGTCGGTGTGCGTGTCTCTCTCTCTCCCTCTGTCGGTGTGTCTCTCTCTCCCTCTGTCGGTGTGTCTCTCTCTCCCTCTGTCGGTGTGCGTGTCTCTCTCTCTCCCTCTGTCGGTGTATGTGTCTCTCTCTCCCTCTGTCGCTGTGTGTCTCTCTCTCCCTCTGTCAGTGTGTGTGTCTCTCTCTCCCTCTGTCGGTGTATGTGTCTCTCTCTCCCTCTGTCGGTCTATGTGTGTCTCTCTCTCTCCCTCTGTCGGTGTGTGTCTCTCTCTCTCCCTCTGTCAGTGTGTGAGTCTCTCTCTCCCTCTGTCAGTGTGTGTGTCTCTCTCTCCCTCTGTCGGTGTGCGTGTCTCTCTCTCCCTATGTCGGTGTGTGTGTGTCTCTCTCATTCCCTCTGTCGGTGTGTGTGTGTCTCTCTCCCTCTGTCAGTGTGTGTGTCTCTCTCTCCCTCTGTCGGTGTGTGTCTCTCTCTCTCCCTCTGTCAGTGTGTGTGTCTCTCTCTCCCTCTGTCAGTGTGTGTGTGTCTCTCTCCCTCTGTCGGTGTGTCTCTCTCTGTCTCCCTGTGTCGGTGTGTCTCTCTCTGTCTCCCTCTGTCGGTGTGTGTGTCTCTCTCTCCCTCTGTCGGTGTGTGTCTCTCTCTGCCTCTGTCAGTGTGTGTCTCTCTCTCCCTCTGTCGGTGTGTCTCTCTCTCCCTCTGTCGGTGTGTGTGTGTCTCTCTCTCCCTCTGTCGGTGTGTGTGTCTCTCCCTCTGTCGGTGTGTGTGTGTCTCTCTCTCCCTCTGTCGGTGTGTGTGTCTCTCTCTGCCTCTGTCGGTGTGTGTGTCTCTCTCTCCCTCTGTCGGTGTGTCTCTCTCTGCCTCTGTCGGTGTGTGTGTCTCTCTCTCCCTCTGTCGGTGTGTGTGTGTCTCTCTCTCCCTCTGTCGGTGTGTGTGTCTCTCTCTGCCTCTGTCGGTGTGTGTGTCTCTCTCTCCCTCTCTCGGTGTGTCTCTCTCTCTCTCCCTCTGTCAGTGTGTGTGTCTCTCTCTCCCTCTGTCAGTGTGTGTGTCTCTCACTCCCGCTGTCGGTGTGTGTCTCTGCCTCTGTCAGTGTGTGTCTCTCTCTGCCTCTGTCGGTGTGTGTGTCTCTCTCTGCCTCTGTCGGTGTGTGTGTCTCTCTCTGCCTCTGTCGGTGTGTGTGTCTCTCCCTCTGTCGGTGTGTGTGTGTCTCTCTCTCCCTCTGTCGGTGTGCGTGTCTCTCTGCCTCTGCCGGTGTGTGTGTGTCTGCCTCCCTCTGTCGGTGTGTATGTCTCTCTCTGCCTCTGTCGGTGTGTGTGTCTCTCTCTCCCTCTGTCGGTGTGTCTCTCTCTGCCTCTGTTGGTGTGTCTATCTCTCTCTCCCTCTGTCGGTGTGTGTCTCTCTCTCTCCCTCTCTCGGTGTGTCTCTCTCTCTCTCCCTCTGTCGGTGTGTGTCTCTCTCTCTCCCTCTGTCGGTGTGTGTCTCTCTGTGCCTCTGTCGGTGTGTGTCTCTCTGTGCCTCTGTCGGTGTGTGTCTCTCTCTGCCTCTGTCAGTGTGTGTCTCTCTCTACCTCTGTTAGTGTGTGTCTCTCCCTCTGTCGGTGTGTGTGTGCCTCCCTTTCCCTCTGTGGGTGTTTCTCTCTCCCTCTGTCGGTGTGGGTGTCTGTCTCTCCCTCTGTCGGTGTGTGTCTCTCTCTCCCTCTGTCGGTGTGTGTGTCTCCATCTCACCCTCTTTCGGTGTGTGTGTCACTCGCTCCCTCTGTCGTGTCTGTGTGTCTCTCTCTCTCTCCCTCTCTCGGTGTTTGTGTCTCTCTCTCTCTCTCCCTCTGTCGGTGTGTCTCACTCTCTCTCCCTCTGTCGGTGTGTGTGTCTCTCTCTGTCCCTCTGACGGTGTGTGTGTCTCTCTCTCTCTCTCCCTCTGTCGGTGTGTGTGTCTCTCTCTCTCCCTCTGTCGGTGTGTGTGTCTCTCTCTCTCCCTCTGTCGGTGTGTCTCTCTCTCTCCCTCTGTCGGTGTGTGTCTCTCTCTCTCCCTCTGTCGGTGTGTGTCTCTCTCTCTCCCTATGTCGGTGTGTCTCTCTTTCTCCCTCTGTCAGTGTGTGTCTCTCTCTCTCCCTCTGTCAGTGTGTGGCTCTCTCTCTCCCTCTGTCAGTCTGTGTCTCTCTCCCTCTGTCGGTGTGTATGTGTCTCTCTCCCTCTGTCAGTGTGTGTGTGTCTCTCTCTCCCTCTGTCGGTGTGTGTCTCTCTCTCTCCCTCTGTCGGTGTGTGTGTCTCTCTCTCTCCCTCTGTCGGTGTGTGTGTGTCTCTCTCTCTCCCTCTGTCGGTGTGTGTCTCTCTCTCTCTCCCTCTGTCGGTGTGTGTGTCTCTCTCCCTCTGTCGGTGTGTGTGTCTCTCTCTCCCTCTGTCGGTGTCTCTCTCTCCCTCTGTCGGTGTGTCTCTCTCTCCCTCTGTCGGCATCTCTCACTCTCCCTCTGTCGGTGTGTCTCTCTCTCTCCCTCTGTCGGTGTGTGTCTCTCTCTCTCCCTATGTCGGTGTGTCTCTCTCTCTCCCTCTGTCAGTGTGTGTCTCTCTCTCTCCCTCTGTCAGTGTGTGTCTCTCTCTCTCCCTCTGTCAGTGTGTGTCTCTCTCTCTCCCTCTGTCAGTGTGTGTCTCTCTCACTCCCTCTGTCGGTGTGTGTCTCTCTCCCTCTGTCAGTGTGTGTGTCTCTCTCCCTCTGTCGGTGTGTCTCTCTCCCTCTGTCGGTGTGTCTCTCTCCCTCTGTCGGTGTGTCTCTCTCTCCCTCTGTCGGTGTGTGTGACTCTCTCTCCCTCTGTCGGTGTGTGTCTCTCTCTCTCCCTCTGTCGGTGTGTGTGTCTCACTCTCCCTCTGTCGGTGTGTCTCTCTCTCCCTCTGTCGGTGTGTGTGTCTCTCTCTCCCTCTGTCGGTGTGTGTCTCTCTCTCCCTCTGTCGGTGTGCGTGTCTCTCTCTCTCTGTCGGTGTGCGTGTGTCTCTCCCTCTGTCGGTGTGTGTCTCTCTCTCTCCCTCTGTCGGTGTGTGTCTCTCTCTCTCACTCTGTCGGTGTCTGTGTCTCTCTCTCCCTCTGTCGGTGTGTGGGTCTCTCTCTCCCTCTGTCGGTGTGTGGGTCTCTCTCTCCCTCTGTCGGGGTGTGTGTCTCTCTCTCTCCCTCTGTCGGTGTGTGTCTCTCTCTCCCTCTGTCGGTGTGTGTCTCTCTCTCCCTCTGTCGGTGTGTGTCTCTCTCTCCCTCTGTCAGTGTGCGTGTCTCTCTCTCTCCCTCTTTCGGTGTGTATGTGTCTCTCTCCCTCTGTCAGTGTGTGTGTCTCTCTCCCTCTGTCGGTGTGTCTCTCTCTCCCTCTGTCGGTGTGTCTCCCTCTCCCTCTGTCGGTGTGTCTCTCTCTCCCTCTGTCGGTGTGTGTGTCTCTCTCTGCCTCTGTAGGTGTGTCTCTCTCTCTCTCTCCCTCTGTCGGTGTGTGTGTCTCTCTCTCTCCCTCTGTCGGTGTGTGTCTCTCTCTCCCTCTGTCGATGTGTGTCTCTCTCTTTCCCTCTGTCGGTGTGTGTCTCTCTCTCCCTCTGTCGGTGTGTGTCTCTCTCTTTCCCTCTGTCGGTGTGTGTCTCTCTCTCCCTCTGTCGATGTGTGTCTCTCTCTTTCCCTCTGTCGGTGTGTGTCTCTCTCTCCCTCTGTCGGTGTGTGTGTCTCTCTCTGCCTCTGTAGGTGTGTCTCTCTCTCTCTCTCCCTCTGTCGGTGTGTGTGTCTCTCTCTCTCCCTCTGTCGGTGTGTGTCTCTCTCTCCCTCTGTCGGTGTGTGTGTCTCTCTCTCCCTCTGTCGGTATGTGTCTCTCTGTGCCTCTGTCGGTGTGTGTCTCTGTCTGCCTCTGTGGGTGTGTGCGTGTCTCTCTCTGCCTCTGTCGGTGTGTGTCTCTCTCTCCCTCTGTCGGTGTGTGTCTCTCTCTGCCTCTGTCAGTGTGTGTCTCTCTCTCCCTCTGTCGGTGTGTGTGTCTCTCTCTCCGTCTGTCGGTGTGTGTGTCTCTCTCTCCGTCTGTCGGTGTGTGTGTCTCTCTCTCCCTCTGTCAGTGTGTGTGTGTGTCTCTCTCTCCCTCTGTCGGTGTGTGTGTGTGTCTCTCTCTCCCTCTGTCGGTGTGTGTCTCTCTCTCCCTCTGTCGGTGTGTGTGTCTCTCTCTCCCTCTGTCGGTATGTGTCTCTCTGTGCCTCTGTCGGTGTGTGTCTCTGTCTGCCTCTGTGGGTGTGTGCGTGTCTCTCTCTGCCTCTGTCGGTGTGTGTCTCTCTCTCCCTCTGTCGGTGTGTGTCTCTCTCTGCCTCTGTCAGTGTGTGTCTCTCTCTCCCTCTGTCGGTGTGTGTGTCTCTCTCTCCGTCTGTCGGTGTGTGTGTCTCTCTCTCCGTCTGTCGGTGTGTGTGTCTCTCTCTCCCTCTGTCAGTGTGTGTGTGTGTCTCTCTCTCCCTCTGTCGGTGTGTGTGTGTGTCTCTCTCTCCCTCTGTCGGTGTGTGTGTGTCTCTCTCTCTCCCTCTGTCGGTGTGTGTGTCTCCCTCTGTCGGTGTGTGTGTCTCTCTCCCTCTGTCGGTGTGTGTGTCTCCCTCTGTCGGTGTATGTGTCTCCCTCTGTCGGTATGTGTGTCTCTCTCCCTCTGTCGGTGTGTGTGTCTCCCTCTCTCTCCCTCTGTCGGTGTCTCTCTCTCTCCCTCAGTCGGTGTGTGTCTCTCTCTCCCTCTATCGGTGTGTGTGTCTCTCTATCTCTCCCTCTGTCGGTGAGTGTGTCTCCCTCTCCCTCAGTCGGTGTGTGTCACTCTCTCTCCCTCTGTCGGTGTGTGTCTCTCTCTCCCTCTGTCGGTGTGTGTCTCTCTCTCCCTCTGTCGGGGTGTGACTCTCTCCCTCTGTCGGTGTGTGTGTCTCTCTCCCTCTGTCGGTGTGTGTGTCTCTCTCTGCCTCTGTCGGTGTGTGTCTCTCACTCCCTCTGTCGGTGTGTGTCTCTCTCTCTCTCCCACTGTCGGTGTGTGTCTCTCTCTCCCTCCCTCTGTCGGTGTGTGTCTCTCTCTCCCTCCCTCTGTCGGTGTGTGTGTCTCTCTCTCCCTCTGTCGGTGTGTGTGTGTCTCTCTCCCTCAGTTGGTGTGTGTCTCTCACTCCCTCTGTCAGTGTGTGTGTGTCTCTCTCTCCCTCTGTCGGTGTGTCTCTCTCTCCCTCTGTCGGTGTGTCTCTCTCTCCCTCTGTCGGTGTGTCTCTCTCTCCCTCTGTCGGTGTGTCTCTCTCTCCCTCCGTCGGTGTGTGTCTCTCTCTCCCTCTGTCGGTGTGTGTGTGTCTCTCTCTCCCTCTGTCGGTGTGTGTGTGTCTCTCTCTCCCTCTGTCGGTGTGTGTGTGTCTCTCTCTCCCTCTGTCGGTGTGTGTCTCTCTCTCTCCCTCTGTCGGTGTGTGTCTCTCTCTCCCTCTGTCGGTGTGTGTCTCTCTCTGCCTCTGTAGGTGTGTCTCTCTCTCTCTCCCTCTGTCGGTGTGTGTGTGTCTCTCTCTCTCCCTCTGTCGGTGTGTGTCTCTCTCTCCCTCTGTCGGTGTGTGTGTCTCTCTCTCCCTCTGTCGGTGTGTGTGTCTCTCTCTCCCTCTGTCGGTGTGTCTCTCTCTCTCTCCCTCTGTCAGTGTGTGTCTCTCTGTGCCTCTGTGGGTGTGTGCGTGTCTCTCTCTGCCTCTGTCGGTGTGTGTCTCTCTCTGCCTCTGTCGGTGTGTGTCTCTCTCTCTCCCTCTGTCGGTGTGTGTCTCTCTCTGCCTCTGTCAGTGTGTGTCTCTCTCTCCCTCTGTCAGTGTGTGTCTCTCTCTCCCTCTGTCGGTGTGTGTGTGTCTCTCTCCGTCTGTCGGTGTGTGTGTCTCTCTCTCCCTCTGTCGGTGTGTGTGTGTCTCTCTCTCCCTCTGTCAGTGTGTGTGTGTGTCTCTCTCTCCCTATGTCGGTGTGTGTGTGTCTCTCTCTCTCCCTCTGTCGGTGTGTGTGTGTCTCTCTCTCTCCCTCTGTCGGTGTGTGTGTCTCCCTCTGTCGGTGTGTGTGTCTCCCTCTGTCGGTGTGTGTGTCTCTCTCCCTCTGTCCGTGTGTGTGTCTCCCTCTCTCTCCCTCTGTCGGTGTCTCTCTCTCTCCCTCAGTCGGTGTGTGTCTCTCTCTCCCTCTATCGGTGTTTGTGTATCTCTATCTCTCCCTCTGTCGGTGAGTGTGTCTCCCTCTCCCTCAGTCGGTGTGTGTCACTCTCTCTCCCTCAGTCGGTGTGTGTCTCTCTCTCCCTCTGTCGGTGTGTGTCTCTCTCTCCCTCTGTCGGTGTGTGTCTCTCTCTCTCTCTGTCGGTGTGTGACTCTCTCCCTCTGTCGGTGTGTGTGTCTCTCTCCCTCTGTCGGTGTGTGTGTCTCTCTCTGCCTCTGTCGGTGTGTGTCTCTCACTCCCTCTGTCGGTGTGTGTCTCTCTCTCTCCCTCTGTCGGTGTGTGTCTCTCTCTCTCTCCCACTGTCGGTGTGTGTCTCTCTCTCCCTCCCTCTGTCGGTGTGTGTCTCTCTCTCTCCCTCTGTCGGTGTGTGTCTCTCTCTCCCTCCCTCTGTCGGTGTGTGTGTCTCTCTCTCCCTCTGTCTGAGTGTGTGTGTCTCTCTCCCTCAGTTGGTGTGTGTCTCTCACTCCCTCTGTCAGTGTGTGTGTGTCTCTCTCTCCCTCTGTCAGTGTGTGTGTGTGTCTCTCTTTCCCTCTGTCGGTGTGTCTCTCTCTCCCTCTGTCGGTGTGTCTCTCTCTCCCTCTGTCGGTGTGTCTCTCTCTCCCTCTGTCGGTGTGTCTCTCTCTCCCTCTGTCGGTGTGTCTCTCTCTCCCTCTGTCGGTGTGTGTGTCTCTCACTCCCTCTGTCGGTGAGTGTCTCTCTATCTCTCCCTCTGTCGGTGTGTGTCTCTCTCTCTCGGTCTGTCTCTCTCTCCCTCTGTCTGTGTGTCTCTCTCTCTCTCCCTCTGTCGGTGTGTCTCTCTCTCTCTCCCTCTCTCGGTGTGTGTGTCTCTCTCTCCCTCTGTCAGTGTGTGTCTCTCTCTCCCTCTGTCGGTGTGTCTCTCACTCTTCCTCTGTCAGTGTGTGTGTCTCTCTCTCCCTCTGTCGGTGTGTGTCTCTCTCTCCCTCTATCGGTGTTTGTGTATCTCTATCTCTCCCTCTGTCGGTGAGTGTCTCCCTCTCCCTCAGTCGGTGTGTGTCTCTCTCTCTCCCTCTGTCGGTGTGTGTGTGTTTCTGTCCCTCTGTCGGTGTGTCTCTCTCTCTCCCTCTGTCGGTGTGTGTCTCTCTCTCTCCCTATGTCGGTGTGTCTCTCTCTCTCCCTCTGTCAGTGTGTGTCTCTCTCTCTCCCTCTGTCAGTGTGTGTGACTCTCTCTCCCTCTGTCGGTGTGTGTCTCTCTCTCTCCCTCTGTCGGTGTGTGTGTCTCTCTCTCCCTCTGTCGGTGTGTCTCTCTCTCCCTCTGTCGGTGTGTGTCTCTCTCTCTCACTCTGTCGGTGTGTGTGTCTCTCTCTCCCTCTGTCGGTGTGTGTCTCTCTCTCCCTCTGTCGGTGTGTGGGTCTCTCTCACCCTCTGTCGGTGTGTGGGTCTCTCTCTCCCTCTGTCGGTGTGTCTTTCTCTCTCACTGTGTCGGTGTGTGTGTCTCTCTCTCCCTCTGTCGGTGTGTGTCTCTCTCTCCCTCTGTCGGTGTGTGTCTCTCTCTCCCTCTGTCGGTGTGTGTCTCTCTCTCCCTCTGTCAGTGTGCGTGTCTCTCTCTCTCCCTCTTTCGGTGTGTATGTGTCTCTCTCCCTCTGTCAGTGTGTGTGTCTCTCTCCCTCTGTCGGTGTGTGTCTCTCTCCCTCTGTCGGTGTGTCTCTCTCTCCCTCTGTCGGTGTGTCTCTCTCTCCCTCTGTCGGTGTGTCTCTCTCTCCCTCTGTCGGTGTGTGTGTGTCTCTCTCTCCCTCTGTCGGTGTCTGTGTCTCTCTCTCCCTCTGTCGGTGTGTGTCTCTCTCTCCCTCTGTCGGTGTGTGTCTCTCTCTCCCTCTGTCAGTGTGCGTGTCTCTCTCTCTCTGTCGGTGTGTCTCTCTCTCCCTCTGTCGGTGTGTGTATCTCTCTCTCCCTCTGTCGGTATGTGTCTCTCTGTGCCTCTGTCGGTGTGTGTCTCTGTCTGCCTCTGTGGGTGTGTGCGTGTCTCTCTCTGCCTCTGTCGGTGTGTGCCTCTCTCTCCCTCTGTCGGTGTGTGTCTCTCTCTGCCTCTGTCAGTGTGTGTCTCTCTCTCCCTCTGTCGGTGTGTGTGTCTCTCTCTCCATCTGTCGGTGTGTGTGTCTCTCTCTCCGTCTGTCGGTGTGTGTGTCTCTCTCTCCCTCTGTCAGTGTGTGTGTGTGTCTCTCTCTCCCTATGTCGGTGTGTGTGTGTGTGTCTCTCTCTCCCTCTGTCGGTGTGTGTGTGTCTCTCTCTCTCCCTCTGTCGGTGTGTGTGTCTCCCTCTGTCGGTGTGTGTGTCTCTCTCCCTCTGTCGGTGTGTGTGTCTCTCTATCTCTCCCTCTGTCGGTGAGTGTGTCTCCCTCTCCCTCAGTCGGTGTGTGTCACTCTCTCTCCCTCTGTCGGTGTGTGTCTCTCTCTCCCTCTGTCGGTGTGTGTCTCTCTCTCCCTCTGTCGGTGTGTGACTCTCTCCCTCTGTCGGTGTGTGTGTCTCTCTCTCTCCCTCTGTCGGTGTGTGTCTCTCTCTCTCTCCCACTGTCGGTGTGTGTCTCTCTCTCCCTCCCTCTGTCGGTGTGTGTCTCTCTCTCCCTCCCTCTGTCGGTGTGTGTGTCTCTCTCTCCCTCTGTCGGTGTGTGTGTGTCTCTCTCCCTCAGTTGGTGTGTGTCTCTCACTCCCTCTGTCAGTGTGTTTGTGTCTCTCTCTCCCTCTGTCGGTGTGTCTCTCTCTCCCTCTGTCGGTGTGTCTCTCTCTCCCTCTGTCGGTGTGTCTCTCTCTCCCTCTGTCGGTGTGTGTGTGTCTCTCTCTCCCTCTGTCGGTGTGTGTGTCTCTCTCTCTCCCTCTGTCGGTGTGTGTCTCTCTCTCTCCCTCTGTCGGTGTGTGTCTCTCTCTCCCTCTGTCGGTGTGTGTCTCTCTCTGCCTCTGTAGGTGTGTCTCTCTCTCTCTCCCTCTGTCGGTGTGTGTGTCTCTCTCTCTCCCTCTGTCGTTGTGTGTCTCTCTCTCCCTCTGTCGGTGTGTGTGTCTCTCTCTCCCTCTGTCGGTGTGTCCCTCTCTCTCTCCCTCTGTCAGTGTGTGTCTCTCTGTGCCTCTGTGGGTGTGTGCGTGTCTCTCTCTGCCTCTGTCGGTGTGTGTCTCTCTCTCCCTCTGTCGGTGTGTGTCTCTCTCTGCCTCTGTCAGTGTGTGTCTCTCTCTCCCTCTGTCAGTGTGTGTCTCTCTCTCCCTCTGTCGGTGTGTGTGTCTCTCTCTCCGTCTGTCGGTGTGTGTGTCTCTCTCTCCCTCTGTCGGTGTGTGTGTGTCTCTCTCTCCTTCTGTCAGTGTGTGTGTGTGTCTCTCTCTCCCTATGTCGGTGTGTGTGTGTCTCTCTCTCTCCCTCTGTCGGTGTGTGTGTGTCTCTCTCTCTCCCTCTGTCGGTGTGTGTGTCTCCCTCTGTCGGTGTGTGTGTCTCCCTCTGTCGGTGTGTGTGTCTCTCTCCCTCTGTCGGTGTGTGTGTCTCCCTCTCTCTCCCTCTGTCGGTGTCTCTCTCTCTCCCTCTGTCGGTGTGTGTCTCTCTCTCCCTCTGTCGGTGTGTGTCTCTCTCTCTCTCTGTCGGTGTGTGACTCTCTCCCTCTGTCGGTGTGTGTGTCTCTCTCCCTCTGTCGGTGTGTGTGTCTCTCTCTCCCTCTGTCTGTGTGTGTCTCTCTCTCCCTCTGTCTGTGTGTCTCTCTCTCTCTCCCTCTGTCGGTGTGTCTCTCTCTCTCTCCCTCTCTCGGTGTGTGTGTCTCTCTCTCCCTCTGTCAGTGTGTGTCTCTCTCTCTCGGTCTGTCTCTCTCTCCCTCTGTCTGTGTATCTGTCTCTCTCTCCCTCTGTCGTTGTGTCTCTCACTCTTCCTCTGTCAGTGTGTGTGTCTCTCTCTCCCTCTGTCGGTATGTCTCTCCCCCCCCCTCTGTCGGTGTGTCTCTCCCTCCCTCTGTCGGTGTGTCTCTCCCTCTCCCTCTGTCGGTGAGTGTGTCTCACCCTCCCTCTGTCGGTGTGTGTGTCTCTCTCTCCCTCTCTCGGTGTGTGTCTCCCTCTGTCGGTGTGTGTCTCTCTCTCCCTCTGTCGGTGTGTGTCTCTCTCTCCCTCTGTCGGTGTGTCTCTCACTCTCCCTCTGTCGGTGTGTGTGTCTCTCCCTCCCTCTGTCGGTGTGTGTGTCTCTCTCTCTCTCCCTCTGTCGGTGTGTGTCTCTCTCTCCCTCTCTCGGTGTGTGTCTCCCTCTGTCGGTGTGTGTCTCTCTCTTCCTCTGTCGGTGTCTCTCTCTCTCCCTCTGTCGGTGTGTGTCTCTCTCTCCCTCTGTCGGTGTGTCTCTCACTCTCCCTCTGTCGGTGTGTGTGTCTCTCCCTCCCTCTGTCGGTGTGTGTGTCTCTCCCTCCCTCTGTCGGTGTGTGTCTCTCTCTCTCTCCCTCTGTCGGTGTGTGTCTCTCTCTCCCTCTCTCGGTGTGTGTCTCCCTCTGTCGGTGTGTGTCTCTCACTCTCCCTCTGTCGGTGTGTGTGTCTATCTCTCCCTCTGTCAGTGTGTCTCTCTCTCCCTCTGTCGGTGTGTCTCTCTCTCCCTCTGTCGGTGTGTGTCTCTCTCTCTCACTCTGTCGGTGTGTGTATCTCTCTCTCCCTCTGTCGGTGTGTGTCTCTCTCTCCCTCTGTCGGTGTGTGGGTCTCTCTCACCCTCTGTCGGTGTGTGGGTCTCTCTCTCCCTCTGTCGGTGTGTCTTTCTCTCTCACTGTGTCGGTGTGTGTGTCTCTCTCTCCCTCTGTCGGTGTATGTCTCTCTCTCCCTCTGTCGGTGAGTGTCTCTCTCTCCCTCTGTCAGTGTGCGTGTCTCTCTCTCTCCCTCTTTCGGTGTGTATGTGTCTCTCTCCCTCTGTCAGTGTGTGTGTCTCTCTCCCTCTGTCGGTGTGTGTCTCTCTCCCTCTGTCGGTGTGTCTCTCTCTCCCTCTGTCGGTGTGTCTCTCTCTCCCTCTGTCGGTGTGTGTGTGTCTCTCTCTCCCTCTGTCGGTGTCTGTGTCTCTCTCTCCCTCTGTCGGTGTGTGTCTCTCTCTCCCTCTGTCGGTGTGTGTCTCTCTCTCCCTCTGTCGGTGTGTGGGTCTCTCTCACCCTCTGTCGGTGTGTGGGTCTCTCTCTCCCTCTGTCGGTGTGTCTTTCTCTCTCACTGTGTCGGTGTGTGTGTCTCTCTCTCCCTCTGTCGGTGTGTGTCTCTCTCTCCCTCTGTCGGTGAGTGTCTCTCTCTCCCTCTGTCAGTGTGCGTGTCTCTCTCTCTCCCTCTTTCGGTGTGTATGTGTCTCTCTCCCTCTGTCAGTGTGTGTGTCTCTCTCCCTCTGTCGGTGTGTGTCTCTCTCCCTCTGTCGGTGTGTCTCTCTCTCCCTCTGTCGGTGTGTCTCTCTCTCCCTCTGTCGGTGTGTGTGTGTCTCTCTCTCCCTCTGTCGGTGTCTGTGTCTCTCTCTCCCTCTGTCGGTGTGTGTCTCTCTCTCCCTCTGTCGGTGTGTGTGTCTCTCTCTCCCTCTGTCGGTATGTGTCTCTCTGTGCCTCTGTCGGTGTGTGTCTCTGTCTGCCTCTGTGGGTGTGTGCGTGTCTCTCTCTGCCTCTGTCGGTGTGTGTCTCTCTCTCCCTCTGTCGGTGTGTGTCTCTCTCTGCCTCTGTCAGTGTGTGTCTCTCTCTCCCTCTGTCGGTGTGTGTGTCTCTCTCTCCGTCTGTCGGTGTGTGTGTCTCTCTCTCCGTCTGTCGGTGTGTGTGTCTCTCTCTCCCTATGTCGGTGTGTGTGTGTGTCTCTCTCTCCCTCTGTCGGTGTGTGTGTGTCTCTCTCTCTCCCTCTGTCGGTGTGTGTGTCGTCCTCTGTCGTGTGTGTGTCTCTCTCCCTCTGTCGGTGTGTGTGTCTCTCTATCTCTCCCTCTGTCGGTGAGTGTGTCTCCCTCTCCCTCATTCGGTGTGTGTCACTCTCTCTCCCTCTGTCGGTGTGTGTCTCTCTCTCCCTCTGTCGGTGTGTGTCTCTCTCTCCCTCTGTCGGTGTGTGACTCTCTCCTCTGTCGGTGTGTGTGTCTCTCTCCCTCTGTCGGTGTGTGTGTCTCTCTCTGCCTCTGTCGGTGTGTGTCTCTCACTCCCTCTGTCGGTGTGTGTCTCTCTCTCTCCCTCTGTCGGTGTGTGTCTCTCTCTCTCTCCCACTGTCGGTGTGTGTCTCTCTCTCCCTCCTCTGTCGGTGTGTGTCTCTCTCTCCCTCCCTCTGTCGGTGTGTGTGTCTCTCTCTCCCTCTGTCGGTGTGTGTGTGCTCTCTTCCCTCAGTTGGTGTGTGTCTCTCACTCCCTCTGTCAGTGTGTGTGTGTCTCTCTCTCCCTCTGTCGGTGTGTCTCTCTCTCCCTCTGTCGGTGTGTCTCTCTCTCCTCTGTCGGTGTGTCTCTCTCTCCCTCTGTCGGTGTGTCTCTCTCTCCCTCTGTCGGTGTGTCTCTCTCTCCCTCTGTCGGTGTGTGTGTCTCTCTCTCTCCCTCTGTCGTGTGTGTCTCTCTCTCCCTCTGTCGGTGTGTGTCTCTCTCCCTCTGTCGGTGTGTGTGTGTCTCTCTCTGCCTCTGTCGGTGTGTGTCTCTCTCTCTCCCTCTGTCGGTGTGTGTCTCTCTCTCCCTCTGTCGGTGTGTGTCTCTCTCTGCCTCTGTAGGTGTGTCTCTCTCTCTCTCCCTCTGTCGGTGTGTGTGTCTCTCTCTCTCCCTCTGTCGGTGTGTGTCTCTCTCTCCCTCTGTCGGTGTGTGTGTCTCTCTCTCCCTCTGTCGGTGTGTCCCTCTCTCTCTCCCTCTGTCAGTGTGTGTCTCTCTGTGCCTCTGTGGGTGTGTGCGTGTCTCTCTCTGCCTCTGACGGTGATGTCTCTCTCTCCCTCTGTCGGTGTGTGTCTCTCTCTGCCTCTGTCAGTGTGTGTCTCTCTCTCCCTCTGTCAGTGTGTGTCTCTCTCTCCCTCTGTCGGTGTGCGTGTCTCTCTCTCTCTGTCGGTGTGTGTGTCTCTCTCTCCCTCTGTCGGTGTGTGTGTCTCTCTCTCCGTCTGTCGGTGTGTGTGTCTCTCTCTCCCTCTGTCGGTGTGTGTGTGTCTCTCTCTCCCTCTGTCAGTGTGTGTGTGTTGTCTCTCCTCTCCCTATGTCGGTGTGTGTGTGTCTCTCTCTCTCCCTCTGTCGGTGTGTGTGTGTCTCTCTCTCTCCCTCTGTCGGTGTGTGTGTCTCCCTCTGTCGGTGTGTGTGTCTCCCTCTGTCGGTGTGTGTGTCTCCCTCTGTCGGTGTGTGTGTCTCCCTCTGTCGGTGTGTGTGTCTCCCTCTGTCGGTGTGTGTGTCTCCTCTGTTGGTCGTGTGTGTCTCCCTCTGTCGGAGTGTGTGTCTCTCTCCCTCTGTCGGTGTGTGTGTCTCCCTCTCCCTCCCTCTGTCGGTGTCTCTCTCTCTCCCTCTGTCGGTGGGTGTCTCTCTCTCCCTCTGTCGGTGTGTGTCTCTCTCTCTCTCTGTCGGTGTGTGACTCTCTCCCTCTGTCGGTGTGTGTGTCTCTCTCCCTCTGTCGGTGTGTGTGTCTCTCTCTCCCTCTGTCTGTGTGTGTCTCTCTCTCCCTCTGTCTGTGTGTCTCTCTCTCTCTCTCCCTCTGTCGGTGTGTCTCTCTCTCTCTCCCTCTCTCTCGGTGGTGTGTGTCTCTCTCTCCCTCTGTCAGTGTGTGTCTCTCTCTCTCGGTCTGTCTCTCTCTCCCTCTGTCTGTGTGTCTCTCTCTCTCTCCCTCTGTCGTGTGTCTCTCACTCTTCCTCTGTCAGTGTGTGTGTCTCTCTCTCCCTCTGTCCGGTATGTCTCTCCCCCCTCCCCTCTGTCGGTGTGTCTCTCCCTCCCTCTGTCGGTGTGTCTCTCCCTCTCCCTCTGTCGGTGAGTGTGTCTCACCCTCCCTCTGTCGGTGTGTGTGTCTCTCTCTCCCTCTCTCGGTGTGTGTCCTTCCCTCTGTCGGTGTGTGTCTCTCTCTCCCTCTGTCGGTGTGTGTCCTCTCTCTCCCTCTCTGTCGGTGTGTGTCTCTCTCTCCCTCTGTCGGTGTGTCTCTCACTCTCCCTCTGTCGGTGTGTGTGTCTCTCTCCCCCTGTCGGTGTGTGTGTGTCTCTCTCTCCCTCTGTCGGTGTGTGTCTCTCCCTCCCTCTGTCGGTGTGTGTCTCTCTCTCTCTCCCTCTGTCGGTGTGTGTGTCTCTCTCTCTCCCTCTGTCGGTGTGTGTGTGTCTCTCTCTCCCTCTGTCGGTGTGTGTCTCTCCCTCCCTCTGTCGGTGTGTGTCTCTCTCTCCCTCCCTCTGTCGGTGTGTGTCTCTCTCTCTCTCCCTCTGTCGGTGTGTGTGTGTCTCTCTCTCCCTCTCTCGGTGTCTCTCTCTTTCCCTCTGTCGGTGTGTGTCTCTCACTCTCCCTCTGTCGGTGTGTGTCTCTCTCTCCCTCTGTCGGTGTGTCTATCTCTCCCTCTGTCAGTGTGTCTATCTCTCCCTCTGTCGGTGTGTCTCTCTCTCCCTCTGTCGGTGTGTGTCTCTCTCTCTCCCTCTGTCGGTGTGTGTGTCTATCTCTCCCTCTGTCGGTGTGTGTGTCTATCTCTCCCTCTGTCAGTGTGTCTCTCTCTCCCTCTGTCGGTGTGTATCTCTCTCCCTCTGTCGGTGTGTGTCTCTCTCTCTCCCTCTGTCGGTGTGTGTGTCTATCTCTCCCTCTGTCAGTGTGTCTCTCTCTCCCTCTGTCGGTGTGTATCTCTCTCCCTCTGCTCGTGTGTGTCTCTCTCTCCCTCTGTCGGTGTGTGTCTCTCTCTCTCCCTCTGTCGGTGAGTGTCTCACTCTCTCTCCCTCTGTCGGTGTCTCTCGCTCTCTCCCTCTGTCGGTGTGTCTCTCCCTCTCCCTCTGTCGGTGTGTGTGTCTCCCTCTCCCTCTGTCGGTGTGTCTCTCTCTCTCTCCCTCTGTCGGTGTGTCTCTCTCTCCCTCTGTCGGTGAGTGTCTCTCACTCTCCCTCTGTGTGTCTCTCTCCCTCAGTTGGTGTGTGTCTCTCTCTCCCTCTGTCGGTGTGTGTGTCTCTCTCTCCCTCTGTCGGTGTGTGTGTCTCTCTCTCCCTCTGTCGGTGTGTGTCTCTCTCTCTCCCTCTGTCGGTGTGTGTGTCTCTCTCTCCCTCTGTCGGTGTGTGTGTCTCTCTCTCCCTCTGTCGGTGTGTGTGTCTCTCTCTCTCCCTCTGTCAGTGTGTGTCTCTCTCTCTCCCTCTGTCAGTGTGTGTGTCTCTCTCTCTCTCCCTCTGTCGGTGTGTATGTGTCTCTCTCCCTCTGTCAGTGTGTGTGTCTCTCTCCCTCTGTCGGTGTGTCTCTATCTCCCTTTGTCGGTGTGTGTCTCTCTCTCCCTCTGTCGGGGTGTGTGTGTCTCTCTCTCCCTCTGTCGGTGTGTGTCTCTCTCTCTCACCCTGTCGGTGTGTGTGTCTCTCTCTCCCTCTGTCGGTGTGTGTGTCTCTCTCTCCCTCTGTCGGTGTGTGTGTGTCTCTCTCTCCCTCTCTCGGTGTGTGTGTTTCTCTCTCCCTCTGTCGGTGTGTATGTGTCTCTCTCCCTCTGTCGGGGTGTGTGTCTCTCTCTCCCTCTGTCGGTGTGTGTCTCTCTCTCCCTCTGTCGGTGTGTCTCTCTCTCTCCCTCTCTCGTGTCTCTCTCTCTCCCTCTGTCGGTGTGTGTCTCTCTCTCTCCCTATGTCGGTGTGTCTCTCTCTCTCTCCCTCTGTCAGTGTGTGTCTCTCTCTCTCCCTCTCAGTGTGTGTCTATCTCTCTCCCTCTGTCGGTGTGTATGTGTCTCTCTCCCTCTGTCGGTGTGTCTCTCTCTCCCTCTGTCGGTGTGCGTGTCTCTCTCTCTCCCTCTGTCGGTGTGTGTGTCTCTCTCTCCCTCTGTCGCTGTGTCTCTCTCTCTCCCTCTGTCAGTGTGTGTGTCTCTCTCTCCCTCTGTCGGTGTATGTGTCTCTCTCTCCCTCTGTCGGTCTATGTGTGTCTCTCTCTCTCCCTCTGTCGTTGTGTGTGTCTCTCTCTCCCTCTGTCAGTGTGTGAGTCTCTCTCTCCCTCTGTCAGTGTGTGTGTCTCTCTCTCCCTCTGTCGGTGTGTGTCTCTCTCATTCCCTCTGTCGGTGTGTGTGTGTCTCTCTCCCTCTGTCAGTGTGTGTGTCTCTCTCTCCCTCTGTCGGTGTGTGTCTCTCTCTCTCCCTCTGTCAGTGTGTGTGTCTCTCTCTCCCTCTGTCAGTGTGTGTGTGTCTCTCTCCCTCTGTCGGTGTGTCTCTCTCTCTCTCCCTGTGTCGGTGTGTCTCTCTCTGTCTCCCTCTGTCGGTGTGTGTGTCTCTCTCTGCCTCTGTCAGTGTGTGTCTCTCTCTCCCTCTGTCGGTGTGTGTGTGTGTCTCTCTCTCCCTCTGTCGGTGTGTGTGTCTCTCCCTCTGTCGGTGTGTGTGTGTCTCTCTCTCCCTCTGTCGGTGTGCGTGTCTCTCTGCCTCTGCCGGTGTGTGTGTGTCTCTCTCCCTCTGTCGGTGTGTGTGTCTCTCTCTCCCTCTGTCGGTGTGTGTGTCTCTCTCTCCCTCTGTCGGTGTGTGTCTCTCTCTCTCCCTCTCTCGGTGTGTCTCTCTCTCTCTCCCTCTGTCAGTGTGTGTGTCTCTCTCTCCCTCTGTCAGTGTGTGTGTCTCTCACTCCCTCTGTCGGTGTGTGTCTCTGCCTCTGTCAGTGTGTGTCTCTCTCTGCCTCTGTCGGTGTGTGTGTCTCTCCCTCTGTCGGTGTGTGTGTGTCGCTCTCTCCCTCTGTCGGTGTGCGTGTCTCTCTGCCTCTGCCGGTGTGTGTGTGTCTCTCTCCCTCTGTCGGTGTGTATGTCTCTCTCTGCCTCTGTCGGTGTGTGTGTCTCTCTCTCCCTCTGTCGGTGTGTCTCTCTCTGCCTCTGTCGGTGTGTCTGTCTCTCTCTCCCTCTGTCGGTGTGTGTCTCTCTCTCTCCCTCTGTCGGTGTGTGTCTCTCTGTGCCTCTGTCGGTGTGTGTCTCTCTGTGCCTCTGTCGGTGTGTGTCTCTCTGTGCCTCTGTCGGTGTGTGTCTCTCTCTGCCTCTGTCAGTGTGTGTCTCTCTCTACCTCTGTTAGTGTGTGTCTCTCCCTCTGTCGGTGTGTGTGTGCCTCCCTTTCCCTCTGTGGGTGTTTCTCTCTCCCTCTGTCGGTGTGGGTGTCTGTCTCTCCCTCTGTCGGTGTGTGTCTCTCTCTCCCTCTGTCGGTGTGTGTGTCTCCATCTCACCCTCTTTCGGTGTGTGTGTCACTCGCTCCCTCTGTCGTGTCTGTGTGTCTCTCTCTCTCTCCCTCTCTCGGTGTTTGTGTCTCTCTCTCTCTCTCCCTCTGTCGGTGTGTCTTACTCTCTCTCCCTCTGTCGGTGTGTGTGTCTCTCTCTGTCCCTCTGACGGTGTGTGTGTCTCTCTCTCTCTCTCCCTCTGTCGGTGTGTGTGTCTCTCTCTGTCCCTCTGACGGTGTGTGTGTCTCTCTCTCTCTCTCCCTCTGTCGGTGGGTGTCTCTCTCTCTCTCCCTCTGTCGGTGTGTGTGTCTCTCTCTCTCCCTCTGTCGTTGTGTCTCTCTCTCTCTCCCTCTGTCGGTGTGTGTCTCTCTCTCTCCCTCTGTCGGTGTGTGTCTCTCTCTCTCCCTATGTCGGTGTGTCACTCTTTCTCCCTCTGTCAGTGTGTGTCTCTCTCTCTCCCTCTGTCAGTGTGTGGCTCTCTCTCTCCCTCTGTCAGTGTGTGTCTCTCTCTCTCTCCCTCTGTCGGTGTGTATGTGTCTCTCTCCCTCTGTCAGTGTGTGTGTGTCTCTCTCTCCCTCTGTCGGTGTGTGTGTCTCTCTCTCCCTCTGTCGGTGTGTGTCTCTCTCTCTCCCTCTGTCGGTGTGTGTGTCTCTCTCTCTCCCTCTGTCGGTGTGTGTGTGTCTCTCTCTCTCCCTCTGTCGGTGTGTGTCTCTCTCTCTCTCCCTCTGTCGGTGTGTGTGTCTCTCTCCCTCTGTCGGTGTGTGTGTCTCTCTCTGCCTCTGTCGGTGTGTGTGTCTCTGTCTCCCTCTGTCGGTGTGTGTGTCTCTCTCTGCCTCTGTCGGTGTGTGTCTCTCTCTGCCTCTGTCGGTGTGTGTCTCTCTCTCCATCTGTCGGTGTGTGTCTCTCTCTCCCTCTGTCGGTGTGTGTGTGTCTCTCTCTCCATCTGTCGGTGTGTGTGTGTTTCTCTCTGCCTCTGTCAGTGTGTGTGTCTCTCTCCCTCTGTCAGTGTGTCTCTCTCTCCCTCTGTCAGTGTGTCTCTCTCTCCCTCTGTCGGTGTGTCTCTCTCTCCCTCTGTCAGTGTGTCTCTCTCTCCCTCTGTCGATGTGTCTCTCTCTCCCTCTGTCGGTGTGTCTCTCTCTCCCTCTGTCGGTGTGTCTCTCTCTCCCTCTGTCGGTGTGTCTCTCTCTCCCTCTGTCGGTGTGTCTCTCTCTCCCTCTGTCGGTGTGTCTCTCTCTCTCTCCCTCTGTCGGTGTGTGTGTCTCTCTCTCTCCCTCTGTCGGTGATTGTCTCTCTCTCTCGGTCTGTCTCTCCCTCCCTCTGTCGGTGTGTGTGTCTATCTCTCCCTCTGTCAGTGTGTCTCTCTCTCCCTCTGTCGGTGTCTCTCACTCTCCCTCTGTCGGTGTGTCTCTCTCTCTCTCCCTCTGTCGGTGTGTGTGTCTCTCTCTCTCCCTCTGTCGGTGATTGTCTCTCGCTCTCGGTCTGTCTCTCCCTCCCTCTGTCGGTGTGTGTGTCTATCTCTCCCTCTGTCAGTGTGTCTCTCTCTCCCTCTGTCGGTGTGTATCTCTCTCCCTCTGCTCGTGTGTGTATCTCTCTCCCTCTGCTCGTGTGTGTCTCTCTCTCCCTCTGTCGGTGTGTGTCTCTCTCTCTCCCTCTGTCGGTGAGTGTCTCACTCTCTCTCCCTCTGTCGGTGTCTCTCGCTCTCTCCCTCTGTCGGTGTGTCTCTCCCTCTCCCTCTGTCGGTGTGTGTGTCTCCCTCTCCCTCTGTCGGTGTGTCTCTCTCTCTCTCCCTCTGTCGGTGTGTGTCTCTCTCCCTCTGTCGGTGTGTCTCTCACTCTCCCTCTGTCGGTGTCTCTCACTCTCCCTCTGTCGGTGTGTGTGTCTCTCTCCCTCATTTGGTGTGTGTCTCTCTCTCCCTCTGTCGGTGTGTCTCTCTCTCTCCCTCTGTCGGTGTGTGTGTCTCTCTCTCCCTCTGTCGGTGTGTGTCTCTCTCTCTCCCTCTGTCGGTGTGTGTGTCTCTCTCTCCCTCTGTCGGTGTGTGTGTGTCTCTCTCTCCCTCTCTCGGTGTGTGTGTTTCTCTCTCCCTCTGTCGGTGTGTGTCTCTCTCTCTCACTCTGTCGGTGTGTGTGTCTCTCTCTCCCTCTGTCGGGGTGTGTGTCTCTCTCTCCCTCTGTCAGAGGATCAGTACTGAGGCAGTGCTGCACTGTCAGAGGGTCAGTACTGAGGGAGTGCTGCAATGTCAGAGGGTCAGTACTGATGGAGTGCTGCACTGTCAGAGGTGAGGACTGAGGGAGGGCTGCACTGTCAGAGGGTCAATACTGACGAGGTGCTGCACTGTCATAGGGTCAGTGCTCAGGAGACGCTGAACTGTCAGAGGGTCAGTAGTGAGGGAGTGCTGCACTGTCAGAGGGACAGTACTGAGGGAGTGCTACACTCTCAGAGGGTCAGTACTGAGGGAGTGCTGCACTGTCAGAGGGTCAGTACTGAGGGAATGCTGCACTGTCAGAGGGTAAGTACTGAGGGAGTGCTGCACTGTCAGAGGGTCAGTACTGAGGGAATGCTGCAATGTCAGAGGGTAAGTATTGAGGGAGTGCGGCACTGTCAGAGGGTCAGTACTGAGGGAGTGCTGCACTGTGAGATGGTCAGTACTGAGGGAGTGCTGCACTGTCAGAGGGTCAGTACTGAGGGAGTGCTGCACTGTCAGAGGGTCAGGACTGAGGGAGTGCTGCACTGTCAGAGGGTCAGTACTGAGGGAGTGCTGCACTGTCAGAGGGTCAGTACTGAGAGAGTGCTACACTGTCAGAGGGTCAGTACTGAGGGAGTGCTGCACTGTCAGAGGGTCAGTACTGAGGGAGTGCTGCACTGTCAGGGGGTCAGTACTGAGGGAGTGCTGCACTGTCAGAGGGTCAGGACTGAGGGAGTGCTGCACTGTCAGAGGGTCAGTACTGAGGGAGTGCTGCACTGTCAGAGGGTCAGTACTGAGGAAGTGCTGCACTGTCAGAGGGTCAGTACTGAGGGAGTGCTGCACTGTCAGAGGGTCCGTGCTCAGGAGACGCTGCACTGTCAGAGGGTCAGTACTGAGGGAGTGTTGCACTGTCAGAGGGACAGTACTGAGGGAGTGCTGCACTGTCAGAGGGTTAGTATTGAGGAAGTGCTGCACTGTCAGAGGGTCAGTAGTGAGGGAGTGATGCACTGTCAGAGGGTCAGTACTGAGGGAGTGCTACACTGTCAGAGGTTCAGTATTGCGGGAATGCTGCACTATCAGAGGGTAAATACTGAGGGAGTTCTGCACTGTCAGAGGGTCAGTAATGAGGGAATGCTGCACGGTCAGAGGGTCAGTACTGAGGGAGTGCTGCAATGTCAGAGGGTCAGTACTGAGGGAGTGCTGCACTGTCAGGGGGTCAGTAATGAGGGAGTGCTGCACTGTCAGACGGTCAGTACTGAGGGAGTGCTGAACTGTCAGAGGGTCAGTACTGAGGGAGTGCTGCACTGTCAGAGGGTCAGTACTGAGGGAGTGCTACACTGTCAGAGGGTCAGTACTGAGGGAGTGCTGCACTGTCAGAGGGTCAGTACTGAGAGAGTGCTACACTGTCAGAGGGTCAGTACTCAGGGAGTGCTGCACTGTCAGAGGGTCAGTCCTGAGGGAGTGCTGCACTGTCAGAGGGTCAGTAGTGAGGGAGTGCTGCACTGTTTGAGGGTCAGTACTGAGGGAGTGCTGCACTGTCAGAGGGTCAGTACTGAGGGAGTGCTGCACTATCAGAGGGTCAGTAGTGAGGGAGTGCTGAACTGTCAGAAGGTGAGGACTGAGGGAGGGCTACACTGTCAGAGGGTCAGTACTGAGGGAGTGCTGCACTGTCAGAGGGTCAATACTGAGGGAGTGCTGCACTATCAGCGGGTCAGTACTGAGGGAGTGCTGCACTGTCAGAGGGTCAGTACTGAGGGAGTTCTGCACTGTCAGAGGGTCAGTACTGAGGGAGTGCTGAACTGTCAGAAGGTGAGGACTGAGGGAGGGCTACACTGTCAGAGGGTCAGTACTCAGGGAGTGCTGCACTGTCAGAGGGTCAATACTGAGGGAGTGCTGCATTGTCAGAGGGTCAGGACTGAGGGAGTGCTGCACTGTCAGAGGGTCAGTACTGAGGGAGTGCTGCACTGTCAGAGGGTCAGTACTCAGGGAGTGCTGCACTGTCAGAGGGTCAGTACTCAGGGAGTGCTGCATTGTCAGAGGGTCAGTCCTGAGGGAGTGCTGTCACGTGCTCACTGTGTGGGTCAGTACTGAGGAAGTGCTGCACTGTCAGAGGATCAGTACTGAGGGAGTGATGCACTGTCAGAGGGTCAGTCCTGAGGAGTGCTGCACTGTCAGAGGGTCAGTACTGAGGGACTGCAGCACTGTCAGAGGTCAGTACTGAGGGAATGCTGCACTGTCAGAGGGTCAGTACTGAGGGAGTGCTGCACTGTCAGAGGGTCAGTACTGAGGGAGTGCTGCACTGTCAGAGTGTCAGTACTGAGGGAGTGCTGCACTGTCAGAGGGTCAGTACTGAGGGAGTGCTGCACTGTCAGAGGGTCAGTACTGAGGGAGTGCTTTACTGTCAGAGGATCAGTACTGACGGAGTGCTGCACTGTCAGAGGGTCAGTACTGTGGGAGTGCTGCACTGTCAGAGGGACAGTCCTGAGGGAGTGCTGCACTGTCAGAGGGTCAGTACTGAGGGACTGCAGCACTGTCAGAGGGTCAGTACTGAGGGAGTGCTGCACTGTCAGAGGGTCAGTACTGAGGGCGTGCTGCACTGTCAGAGGGTCAGTACTGAGGGAGTGCTGCACTGTCAGAGTGTCAGTACTGAGGGAGGGCTGCACTGTCAGACAGTCAGTACTGAGGGAGAGCTGCACTGTCAGAGGATCAATACTGAGGGAGTGCTGCATTGTCAGAGGGTCAGTACTCAGGGAGTGCTGCACTGTCAGAGGGTCAGTGCTCAGGAGGCGCTGCACTGTCAGGGGGTCAGTGCTGAGGGGGTGCTGCACTGTCAGAGGTTCAGTACTGAGGGAGTGCTGCACTGTCAAAAGGTGAGGACTGAGGGAGGGCTGCACTGTCAGAGGGTCAATACTGAGGGAGTGCTGCATTGTCAGAGGGTCAGTACTGAGGGAGTGCTGCACTGTCAGAGGGTCAGTACTGAGGGAGTGCTGCACTGTCAGAAGGCGAGGACTGAGGGAGGGCTGCACTGTCAGACAGTCAGTATCAGGGTGTGCTGCACTGTCAGAGGGTCAGTGCTCAGGAGGCGCTGCACTGTCAGGGGGTCAGTGCTGAGGGGGTGCTGCACTGTCAGAGGGTCAGTACTGAGGGAGTGCTGCACTGTCAAAAGGTGAGGACTGAGGGAGGGCTGCACTGTCAGAGGGTCAATACTGAGCGAGTGCTGCACTGTCAGAGGGTCAATACTGAGGGAGTGCTGCACTGTCAGAGGGTCAGTACTGAGGGACTGCTGCGCTGTCAGAGGGTCAGAACTGAGGAAATGCTGCACTGTCAGAGGGTCGGTACTGAGGGAGTGCTGCACTGTCAGAGGGTCAGTACTGAGGGAGTTCTGCACTGTAAGAAGGTGAGGACTGAGGGAGGGCTGCACTGTCAGAGGGTCAATACTGAGCGAGTGCTGCACTGTCAGAGGGTCAATACTGAGGGAGGGCAGCACTGTCAGAGGGTCAATACTGAGGGAGTGCTGCACTGTCAGAGGGTCAATACTGAGGGAGTGCTGCACTGTCAGAGGGTCAGTGCTGAGGGAGTGCTGCACTGTCAGATGGTCAGTACTGAGGGAGTGCTGAACTGTCAGAGGGTCTGTACTGAGGGAGTGCTGCACTGTCAGAGGGTCAGTACTAGGGAGTGCTGCACTGCCAAAGGGTCAGTACTGAGGGAGTGCTGCATTGTCAGAGGGTCAGTTCTGAGGGAGTGCTGCACTGTCAGAAGGTCAATACTGAGAGAGTGCTGCACTGTCAGAGGGACAGTACTGAGGGAGTGCTGCACTGTCAGGGGGTCAGTAATGAGGGAGTGCTGCACTGTCAGACGGTCAGTACTGAGGGAGTGCTGCACTGTCAGAAGGTCAGCACTGAGGGACTGCTGCACTGTCAGATCACGTGCTCACTGTGTGTCAGTGGGTCGCTACTGAGGGAGTGCTGCACTGTCAGAGGGTCAGTACTGAGGGAGTGCTACACTGTCAGAGGGTCAGTACTGAGGGAGTGCTGCACTGTCAGAGGGTCAGTACTGAGAGAGTGCTACACTGTCAGAGGGTCAGTACTCAGGGAGTGCTGCACTGTCAGAGGGTCAGTCTTGAGGGAGTGCTGCACTGTCAGAGGGTCAGTACAGAGGGAGTGCTGCATGTTTGAGGGTCAGTACTGAGGGAGTGCTGCACTGTCAGAGGGTCAGTACTGAGGGAGTGCTGCACTATCAGTCGGTCAGTACTGAGGGAGTGCTGCACTATCAGAGGGTCAGTACTGAGGGAGTGCTGCACTATCAGCGGGTCAGTACTGAGGGAGTGCTGCACTGTCAGAGGGTCAGTACTGAGTGAGTGCTGCACTGTCAGAGGGTCAGTACTGAGGGAGTGCTGCACTGTCAGAGGGTCCGTGCTCAGGAGGCGCTGCACTATCAGAGGGGTCAGTACTGAGGGAGTGCTGCACTGTCAGAGGGTCAGTACTGAGGGAGTGATGCACTGTCAGAGGGTCAGTACTGTGGGAGTGCTACACTGTCAGAGGTTCAGTATTGCGGGAATGCTGCACTGTCAGAGGGTAAATACTGAGGGAGTTCTGCACTATCAGAGGGTCAGTACTGAGGGAGTGCTGCACTGTCAGAGGGTAAGTACTGAGGGAGTGCTGCACTGTCAGAGGGTCAGTACTGAGGGAATGCTGCACTGTCAGAGGGTATGTACTGAGGGAGTGCCGCACTGTCAGAGGGTCATTACTGAGGGAGTGCCGCACTGTCAGAGGGTCAGTACTGAGGGAGTGCTGCACTGTCAGAGGGTCAGTACTGAGGGAGTGCTGCACTGTCAGAGGGTCAGTACTGAGGGAGTGCTGTACTGTCAGAGGGTCAGTACTGAGGGAGTGCTGCACTGTCAGGGGGTCAGTACTGTGGGAGTGCTCCACTGTCAGAGGGTCAGTCCTGAGGGAGTGCTGCACTGTCAGAGGGTCAGTACTGAGGGAGTGCTGCACTGTCAGAGGGTCAGTACTGAGGGAGTGCTGCACTGTCAGAGGGTCAGTACTGAGGGTGTGCTGCACTGTCAGAGGGTCAGTACTGAGGGAGTGCTGCACTGTCAGAGGGTCAGTATTCAGGGAGAGCTGCACAGTCAGAGGGTCAGTACTGAGGGAGTGCTGCACTGTCAGAGGGTCAGTACTGAGGGAGTGCTGCACTGTCAGAAGGTGAGGACTGAGGGAGGGCTGCACTGTCAGAGGGTCAGTACTGAGGGAGTGCTGCACTGTCAGAGGGTCCGTGCTCAGGAGGCGCTGCATTGTCAGAGGGTCAGTACTGAGGGAGTGTTGCACTGTCAGAGGGACAGTACTGAGGGAGTGCTGCACTGTCAGAGGGTCAGTACTGAGGAAGTGCTGCACTGTCAGAGGGTCAGTACTGAGGAATTGCTGCACTGTCAGAGGGTCAGTACTGAGGAAGTGCTGCACTGTCAGAGGGTCAGTACTGAGGGAGTGCTACACTGTCAGAGGTCCAGTATTGCGGGAATGCTGCACTATCAGAGGGTAAATACTGAGGGAGTTCTGCACTGTCAGAGGGTCAGTAATGAGGGAATGCTGCACTGTCAGAGGGTAAGTACTGAGGGAGTGCTGCACTGTCAGAGGGTCAGTACTGAGGGAATGCTGCACTGTCAGAGGGTATGTACTGAGGGGAAGTGCCGCACTGTCAGAGGGTCAGTACTGAGGGAGTGCCGCACTGTCAGAGGGTCAGTACTGAGGGAGTGCTGCTCTGTCAGAGGGTCAGTCCTGAGGGAGTGCTGCACTGTCAGAGGGTCAGTACTGAGGGAGTGCTGCACTGTCAGAGGGTCAGTACTCAGGGAGAGCTGTACAGTCAGAGGGTCAGAACTGAGGGAGTGCTGCACTGTCAGAGGGTCAGTACTGAGGGAGTGCTGCACTGTCAGAAGGTGAGGACTGAGGGAGTGCTGCACTGTCAGAGGGTCAGTACTGAGGGAGTGCTGAACTGTCAGAGGGTCAGTACTGAGGCAGCGCTGCACTGTCAGAGGTTCAGTACTGAGGGAGTGCTGCACTGTCAGAGAGGGTCAATACTGAGAGAGTGCTGCACTGTCAGAGGGACAGTACTGAGGGAGTGCTGCACTGTCAGAGGGTCAGTACTGAGGGAGTGCTGCACTGTCAGAGGTTCAGTACTGAGGGAGTGCTGCACTCTCAGAGGGTCCGTACTGAGGGAGTGCTGCACTGTCAGAGGGTCAGTACTGAGGGGTGCTGCACTGTCAGAGGGTCAGTACTGAGGGAGTGCTGCACTGTCACAGGCTCAGTACAGAGGGACTGCTGCACTGTCAGAGGATCAGTACTGAGGCAGTGCTGCACTGTCAGCGGGTCAGTACTGAGGGAGTGCTGCAATGTCAGAGGGTCAGTACTGAGGGAGTGCTGCACTGTCAGAGGTGAGGACTGAGGGAGGGCTGCACTGTCAGAGGGTCAATACTGAGGGAGTGCTGCACTGTCAGAGGGACAATACTGAGGGAGTGCTGCACTGTCAGAGGGGTCAGTAATGAGGAGGTGCTGCACTGTCAGAGGGTCAGTGCTCAGGAGGCGCTGAACTGTCAGAGGGTCAGTAGTGAGGGAGTGCTGCACTGTCAGAGGGACAGTACTGAGGGAGTGCTACACTCTCAGAGGGTCAGTACTGAGGGAGTGCTGCACTGTCAGAGGGTCAGTACTGAGGGAATGCTGCACTGTCAGAGGGTAAGTACTGAGGGAGTGCTGCACTGTCAGAGGGTCAGTACTGAGGGAATGCTGCAGTGTCAGAGGGTAAGTATTGAGGGAGTGCGGCACTGTCAGAGGGTCAGTACTGAGGGAGTGCTGCACTGTCAGAGGGTCAGGACTGAGGGAGTGCTGCACTGTCAGAGGGTCAGTACTGAGGGAGTGCTGCACTGTCAGAGGGTCAGTACTGAGAGAGTGCTACACTGTCAGAGGGTCAGTACTGAGGGAGTGCTGCACTGTCAGAGGGTCAGTACTGAGGGAGTGCTGCACTGTCAGAGGGTCAGTACTGAGGAAGTGCTGTACTGTCAGAGGGTCAGTACTGAGGGAGTGCTGCACTGTCAGAGGGTCAGTACTGAGGGTGTGCTGCACTGTCAGAGGGTCAGTACTGAGGGAGTGCTGCACTGTCAGAGGGTCAGTATTCAGGGAGAGCTGCACAGTCAGAGGGTCAGTACTGAGGGAGTGCTGCACTGTCAGAGGGTCAGTACTGAGGGAGTGCTGCACTGTCAGAAGGTGAGGACTGAGGGAGTGCTGCACTGTCAGAGGGTCAGTACTGAGGGAGTGCTGCACTGTCAGAGGGGTCAGTACTGAGGGAGTGCTGAACTGTCAGAGGGTCAGTACTGAGGGAGCGCTGCACTGTCAGAGGTTCAGTACTGAGGGAGTGCTGCACTGTCAGAGAGGGTCAATACTGAGAGAGTGCTGCACTGTCAGAGGGTCAGTACTGAGGGAGTGCTGCACTGTCAGAGGGTCAGTACTGAGGGAGTGCTGAACTGTCAGAGGGTCAGTACTGTGGGAGTGCTACACTGTCAGAGGTTCAGTATTGCGGGAATGCTGCACTGTCAGAGGGTAAATACTGAGGGAGTTCTGCACTATCAGAGGGTCAGTACTGAGGGAGTGCTGCACTGTCAGAGGGTAAGTACTGAGGGAGTGCTGCACTGTCAGAGGGTCAGTACTGAGGGAATGCTGCACTGTCAGAGGGTATGTACTGAGGGAGTGCCGCACTGTCAGAGGGTCATTACTGAGGGAGTGCCGCACTGTCAGAGGGTCAGTACTGAGGGAGTGCTGCACTGTCAGAGGGTCAGTACTGAGGGAGTGCTGCACTGTCAGAGGGTCAGTACTGAGGGAGTGCTGTACTGTCAGAGGGTCAGTACTGAGGGAGTGCTGCACTGTCAGGGGGTCAGTACTGTGGGAGTGCTCCACTGTCAGAGGGTCAGTCCTGAGGGAGTGCTGCACTGTCAGAGGGTCAGTACTGAGGGAGTGCTGCACTGTCAGAGGGTCAGTACTGAGGGAGTGCTGCACTGTCAGAGGGTCAGTACTGAGGGTGTGCTGCACTGTCAGAGGGTCAGTACTGAGGGAGTGCTGCACTGTCAGAGGGTCAGTATTCAGGGAGAGCTGCACAGTCAGAGGGTCAGTACTGAGGGAGTGCTGCACTGTCAGAGGGTCAGTTACTGAGGGAGGTGCTGCACTGTCAGAAGGTGAGGACTGAGGGAGGGCTGCACTGTCAGAGGGTCAGTACTGAGGGAGTGCTGCACTGTCAGAGGGTCCGTGCGCAGGAGGCGCTGCATTGTCAGAGGGTCAGTACTGAGGGAGTGTTGCACTGTCAGAGGGACAGTACTGAGGGAGTGCTGCACTGTCAGAGGGTCAGTACTGAGGAAGTGCTGCACTGTCAGAGGGTCAGTACTGAGGAATTGCTGCACTGTCAGAGGGTCAGTACTGAGGAAGTGCTGCACTGTCAGAGGGTCAGTACTGAGGGAGTGCTACACTGTCAGATGTCCAGTATTGCGGGAATGCTGCACTATCAGAGGGTAAATACTGAGGGAGTTCTGCACTGTCAGAGGGTCAGTAATGAGGGAATGCTGCACTGTCAGAGGGTAAGTACTGAGGGAGTGCTGCACTGTCAGAGGGTCAGTACTGAGGGAATGCTGCACTGTCAGAGGGTATGTACTGAGGGACACGTGCTCACTGTGTGTGCCGCACTGTTCAGAGGGGTCAGTACTGAGGGAGTGCTGCTCTGTCAGAGGGTCAGTCCCTGAGGGAGTGCTGCACTGTCAGAGGGTCAGTACTGAGGGAGTGCTGCACTGTCAGAGGGTCAGTACTCAGGGAGAGCTGTACAGTCAGAGGGTCAGAACTGAGGGAGTGCTGCACTGTCAGAGGGGTCAGTACTGAGGGAGTGCCTGCACTGTCAGAAGGGTGAGGACTGAGGGAGTGCTGCACTGTCAGAGGGTCAGTACTGAGGGAGTGCTGCACTGTCAGAGGGACAGTACTGAGGGAGTGCTGCACTGTCAGAGGGTCAGTAACTGAGGGAGTGCTGCACTGTCAGAGGTTCAGTACTGAGGGAGTGCTGCACTCTCAGAGGGTCCGTACTGAGGGAGTGCTGCACTGTCAGAGGGTCAGTACTGAGGGGTGCTGCACTGTCAGAGGGTCAGTACTGAGGGAGTGCTGCACTGTCCACAGGGCTCAGTACTGAGGGACTGCTGCACTGTCAGAGGATCAGTACTGAGGCAGTGCTGCACTGTCAGCGGGTCAGTACTGAGGGAGTGCTGCAATGTCAGAGGGTCAGTACTGAGGGAGTGCTGCACTGTCAGAGGTGAGGACTGAGGGAGGGCTGCCACTGTCAGAGGGACAATACTGAGGGAGTGCTGCACTGTCAGAGGGTCAGTAATGAGGAGGTGCTGCACTGTCAGAGGGTCAGTGCTCAGGAGGCGCTGAACTGTCAGAGGGTCAGTAGTGAGGGAGTGCTGCACTGTCAGAGGGACAGTTACTGAGGGGAGTGCTACACTCTCAGAGGGTCAGTACTGAGGGAGTGCTGCACTGTCAGAGGGTCAGTACTGAGGGAATGCTGCACTGTCAGAGGGTAAGTACTGAGGGAGTGCTGCACTGTCAGAGGGTCAGTACTGAGGGAATGCTGCAGTGGTCAGAGGGTAAGTATTGAGGGAGTGCGGCACTGTCAGAGGGTCAGTACTGAGGGAGTGCTGCACTGTCAGAGGGTCAGGACTGAGGGAGTGCTGCACTGTCAGAGGGTCAGTACTGAGGGAGTGCTGCACTGTCAGAGGGTCAGTACTGAGAGAGTTGCTACACTGTCAGAGGGTCAGTACTGAGGGAGTGCTGCACTGTCAGAGGGTCAGTACTGAGGGAGTGCTGCACTGTCAGAGGGTCAGTACTGAGGAAGTGCTGTACTGTCAGAGGGGTCAGTACTGAGGGAGTGCTGCACTGTCAGAGGGTCAGTACTGAGGGTGTGCTGCACTGTCAGAGGGTCAGTACTGAGGGAGTGCTGCACTGTCCAGAGGGTCAGTATTCAGGGAGAGCTGCACAGTCAGAGGGTCAGTACTGAGGGAGTGCTGCACTGTCAGAGGGTCAGTACTGAGGGAGTGCTGCACTGTCAGAGGGTCAGTACTGAGGGGAGTGCTGCACTGTCAGAGGGTCCATGCCTCAGGAGGCGCTGCATTGTCAGAGGGTCAGTACTGAGGGAGTGTTGCACTGTCAGAGGGACAGTACTGAGGGAGTGCTGCACTGTCAGAGGGTCAGTACTGAGGAAGTGCTGCACTGTCAGAGGGTCAGTACTGAGGAATTGCTGCACTGTCAGAGGGTCAGTACTGAGGAAGTGCTGCACTGTCAGAGGGTCAGTACTGAGGGAGTGCTACACTGTCAGAGGTTCAGTATTGCGGGAATGCTGCACTATCAGAGGGTAAATACTGAGGGAGTTCTGCACTGTCAGAGGGTCAGTAATGAGGGAATGCTGCACTGTCAGAGGGTAAGTACTGAGGGAGTGCTGCACTGTCAGAGGGTCAGTACTGAGGGAATGCTGCACTGTCAGAGGGTATGTACTGAGGGAGTGCCGCACTGTCAGAGGGTCAGTACTGAGGGAGTGCCGCACTGTCAGAGGGTCAGTACTGAGGGAGTGCTGCACTGTCAGACGGTCAGTCCTGAGGGAGTGCTGCACTGTCAGAGGGTCAGTACTGAGGGAGTGCTGCACTGTCAGAAGGTGAGGACTGAGGGAGTGCTGCACTGTCAGAGGGTCAGTACTGAGGGAGTGCTGCACTGTCAGAGGGTCAGTACTGAGGGAGTGCTGAACTGTCAGAGGGTCAGTACTGAGGGAGCGCTGCACTGTCAGAGGTTCAGTACTGAGGGAGTGCTGCACTGTCAGAGAGGGTCAATACTGAGAGAGTGCTGCACTGTCAGAGGGTCAGTACTGAGGGAGTGCTGCAATGTCAGAGGGTCAGTACTGAGGGAGTGCTGCACTGTCAGAGGTGAGGACTGAGGGAGGGCTGCACTGTCAGAGGGTCAATACTGAGGGAGTGCTGCACTGTCAGAGGGACAATACTGAGGGAGTGCTGCACTGTCAGAGGGTCAGTACTGAGGAGGTGCTGCACTGTCAGACGGTCAGTGCTCAGGAGGCGCTGAACTGTCAGAGGGTCAGTAGTGAGGGAGTGCTGCACTGTCAGAGGGACAGTACTGAGGGAGTGCTACACTCTCAGAGGTTCAGTACTGAGGGAGTGCTGCACTGTTTGAGGGTCAGTACTGAGGGAATGCTGCACTGTCAGAGGGTAAGTACTGAGGGAGTGCTGCACTGTCAGAGGGTCAGTACTGAGGGAATGCTGCAGTGTCAGAGGGTAAGTATTGAGGGAGTGCGGCACTGTCAGAGGGTCAGTACTGAGGGAGTGCTGCACTGTCAGAGGGTCAGGACTCAGGGAGTGCTGCACTGTCAGAGGGTCAGTACTGAGGGAGTGCTGCACTGTCAGAGGGTCAGTACTGAGAGAGTGCTACACTGTCAGAGGGTCAGTACTGAGGGAGTGCTGCACTGTCAGAGGGTCAGTACTGAGGGAGTGCTGCACTGTCAGAGGGTCAGTACTGAGGAAGTGCTGTACTGTCAGAGGGTCAGTACTGAGGGAGTGCTGCACTGTCAGGGGGTCAGTACTGGGGAAGTGCTGCACTGTCAGAGGGTCAGTACTGAGGGAGTGCTACCCTGTCAGAGGGTCAGTACTGAGGGAATGCTGCACTGTCAGAGGGTATGTACTGAGGGAGTGCCGCACTGTCAGAGGATCAGTACTGAGGGGTGTGCTGCACTGTCAGAGGGTCAGTACTGAGGGAGTGCTGCACAGTCAGAGGGTCAGTACTCAGGGAGAGCTGCACAGTCAGAGGGTCAGTACTGAGGGAGTGCTGCACTGTCAAAGGGTCAGTACTGAGGGAGTGCTGCACTGTCAGAAGGTGAGGACTGAGGGAGGGCTGCACTGTCAGAGGGTCAATACTGAGGGAGTGCTGCACTGTCAGAGGGTCAGTATTCAGGGAGAGCTGCACAGTCAGAGGGTCAGTACTGAGGGAGTGCTGCACTGTCAGAGGGTCAGTACTGAGGGAGTGCTGCACTGTCAGAAGGTGAGGACTGAGGGAGGGCTGCACTGTCAGAGGGTCAGTACTGAGGGAGTGCTGCACTGTCAGAGGGTCCGTGCGCAGGAGGCGCTGCATTGTCAGAGGGTCAGTACTGAGGGAGTGTTGCACTGTCAGAGGGACAGTACTGAGGGAGTGCTGCACTGTCAGAGGGTCAGTACTGAGGAAGTGCTGCACTGTCAGAGGGTCAGTACTGAGGAATTGCTGCACTGTCAGAGGGTCAGTACTGAGGAAGTGCTGCACTGTCAGAGGGTCAGTACTGAGGGAGTGCTACACTGTCAGATGTCCAGTATTGCGGGAATGCTGCACTATCAGAGGGTAAATACTGAGGGAGTTCTGCACTGTCAGAGGGTCAGTAATGAGGGAATGCTGCACTGTCAGAGGGTAAGTACTGAGGGAGTGCTGCACTGTCAGAGGGTCAGTACTGAGGGAATGCTGCACTGTCAGAGGGTATGTACTGAGGGAGTGCCGCACTGTCAGAGGGTCAGTACTGAGGGAGTGCCGCACTGTCAGAGGGTCAGTACTGAGGGAGTGCTGCTCTGTCAGAGGGTCAGTCCTGAGGGAGTGCTGCACTGTCAGAGGGTCAGTACTGAGGGAGTGCTGCACTGTCAGAGGGTCAGTACTCAGGGAGAGCTGTACAGTCAGAGGGTCAGAACTGAGGGAGTGCTGCACTGTCAGAGGGTCAGTACTGAGGGAGTGCTGCACTGTCAGAAGGTGAGGACTGAGGGAGTGCTGCACTGTCAGAGGGTCAGTACTGAGGGAGTGCTGCACTGTCAGAGGGACAGTACTGAGGGAGTGCTGCACTGTCAGAGGGTCAGTACTGAGGGAGTGCTGCACTGTCAGAGGTTCAGTACTGAGGGAGTGCTGCACTCTCAGAGGGTCCGTACTGAGGGAGTGCTGCACTGTCAGAGGGTCAGTACTGAGGGGTGCTGCACTGTCAGAGGGTCAGTACTGAGGGAGTGCTGCACTGTCACAGGCTCAGTACTGAGGGACTGCTGCACTGTCAGAGGATCAGTACTGAGGCAGTGCTGCACTGTCAGCGGGTCAGTACTGAGGGAGTGCTGCAATGTCAGAGGGTCAGTACTGAGGGAGTGCTGCACTGTCAGAGGTGAGGACTGAGGGAGGGCTGCACTGTCAGAGGGACAATACTGAGGGAGTGCTGCACTGTCAGAGGGTCAGTAATGAGGAGGTGCTGCACTGTCAGAGGGTCAGTGCTCAGGAGGCGCTGAACTGTCAGAGGGTCAGTAGTGAGGGAGTGCTGCACTGTCAGAGGGACAGTACTGAGGGAGTGCTACACTCTCAGAGGGTCAGTACTGAGGGAGTGCTGCACTGTCAGAGGGTCAGTACTGAGGGAATGCTGCACTGTCAGAGGGTAAGTACTGAGGGAGTGCTGCACTGTCAGAGGGTCAGTACTGAGGGAATGCTGCAGTGTCAGAGGGTAAGTATTGAGGGAGTGCGGCACTGTCAGAGGGTCAGTACTGAGGGAGTGCTGCACTGTCAGAGGGTCAGGACTGAGGGAGTGCTGCACTGTCAGAGGGTCAGTACTGAGGGAGTGCTGCACTGTCAGAGGGTCAGTACTGAGAGAGTGCTACACTGTCAGAGGGTCAGTACTGAGGGAGTGCTGCACTGTCAGAGGGTCAGTACTGAGGGAGTGCTGCACTGTCAGAGGGTCAGTACTGAGGAAGTGCTGTACTGTCAGAGGGTCAGTACTGAGGGAGTGCTGCACTGTCAGAGGGTCAGTACTGAGGGTGTGCTGCACTGTCAGAGGGTCAGTACTGAGGGAGTGCTGCACTGTCAGAGGGTCAGTATTCAGGGAGAGCTGCACAGTCAGAGGGTCAGTACTGAGGGAGTGCTGCACTGTCAGAGGGTCAGTACTGAGGGAGTGCTGCACTGTCAGAGGGTCAGTACTGAGGGAGTGCTGCACTGTCAGAGGGTCCATGCTCAGGAGGCGCTGCATTGTCAGAGGGTCAGTACTGAGGGAGTGTTGCACTGTCAGAGGGACAGTACTGAGGGAGTGCTGCACTGTCAGAGGGTCAGTACTGAGGAAGTGCTGCACTGTCAGAGGGTCAGTACTGAGGAATTGCTGCACTGTCAGAGGGTCAGTACTGAGGAAGTGCTGCACTGTCAGAGGGTCAGTACTGAGGGAGTGCTACACTGTCAGAGGTTCAGTATTGCGGGAATGCTGCACTATCAGAGGGTAAATACTGAGGGAGTTCTGCACTGTCAGAGGGTCAGTAATGAGGGAATGCTGCACTGTCAGAGGGTAAGTACTGAGGGAGTGCTGCACTGTCAGAGGGTCAGTACTGAGGGAATGCTGCACTGTCAGAGGGTATGTACTGAGGGAGTGCCGCACTGTCAGAGGGTCAGTACTGAGGGAGTGCCGCACTGTCAGAGGGTCAGTACTGAGGGAGTGCTGCACTGTCAGACGGTCAGTCCTGAGGGAGTGCTGCACTGTCAGAGGGTCAGTACTGAGGGAGTGCTGCACTGTCAGAAGGTGAGGACTGAGGGAGTGCTGCACTGTCAGAGGGTCAGTACTGAGGGAGTGCTGCACTGTCAGAGGGTCAGTACTGAGGGAGTGCTGAACTGTCAGAGGGTCAGTACTGAGGGAGCGCTGCACTGTCAGAGGTTCAGTACTGAGGGAGTGCTGCACTGTCAGAGAGGGTCAATACTGAGAGAGTGCTGCACTGTCAGAGGGTCAGTACTGAGGGAGTGCTGCAATGTCAGAGGGTCAGTACTGAGGGAGTGCTGCACTGTCAGAGGTGAGGACTGAGGGAGGGCTGCACTGTCAGAGGGTCAATACTGAGGGAGTGCTGCACTGTCAGAGGGACAATACTGAGGGAGTGCTGCACTGTCAGAGGGTCAGTACTGAGGAGGTGCTGCACTGTCAGACGGTCAGTGCTCAGGAGGCGCTGAACTGTCAGAGGGTCAGTAGTGAGGGAGTGCTGCACTGTCAGAGGGACAGTACTGAGGGAGTGCTACACTCTCAGAGGTTCAGTACTGAGGGAGTGCTGCACTGTTTGAGGGTCAGTACTGAGGGAATGCTGCACTGTCAGAGGGTAAGTACTGAGGGAGTGCTGCACTGTCAGAGGGTCAGTACTGAGGGAATGCTGCAGTGTCAGAGGGTAAGTATTGAGGGAGTGCGGCACTGTCAGAGGGTCAGTACTGAGGGAGTGCTGCACTGTCAGAGGGTCAGGACTCAGGGAGTGCTGCACTGTCAGAGGGTCAGTACTGAGGGAGTGCTGCACTGTCAGAGGGTCAGTACTGAGAGAGTGCTACACTGTCAGAGGGTCAGTACTGAGGGAGTGCTGCACTGTCAGAGGGTCAGTACTGAGGGAGTGCTGCACTGTCAGAGGGTCAGTACTGAGGAAGTGCTGTACTGTCAGAGGGTCAGTACTGAGGGAGTGCTGCACTGTCAGGGGGTCAGTACTGGGGAAGTGCTGCACTGTCAGAGGGTCAGTACTGAGGGAGTGCTACCCTGTCAGAGGGTCAGTACTGAGGGAATGCTGCACTGTCAGAGGGTATGTACTGAGGGAGTGCCGCACTGTCAGAGGATCAGTACTGAGGGTGTGCTGCACTGTCAGAGGGTCAGTACTGAGGGAGTGCTGCACAGTCAGAGGGTCAGTACTCAGGGAGAGCTGCACAGTCAGAGGGTCAGTACTGAGGGAGTGCTGCACTGTCAAAGGGTCAGTACTGAGGGAGTGCTGCACTGTCAGAAGGTGAGGACTGAGGGAGGGCTGCACTGTCAGAGGGTCAATACTGAGGGAGTGCTGCACTGTCAGAGGGTCAGTACTGAGGGAGTGCTGCACTGTCAGAGGGTCAGTACTGAGGGAGTGCTGAACTGTCAGTGGGTCAGTACTGAGGGAGCGCTGCACTGTCAGAGGGTCAGTACTGAGGGAGTGCTGCACTGTCAGAGGGTCAATACTGAGAGAGTGCTGCACTGTCAGAGGGACAGTACTGAGGGAGTGCTGCACTGTCAGAGGTTCAGTACTGAGGGCGTGCTGCACTGTCAGAGGGTACGTACTGAGGGAGTGCTGCACTGTCAGAGGGTCAGTACTGAGGGGTGCTGCACTGTCAGAGGGTCAGTACTGAGGGAGTGCTGCACTGTCACAGGCTCAGTACTGAGGGACTGCTGCACTGTCAGAGGATCAGTACTGAGGCAGTGCTGCACTGTCAGAGGGTCAGTACTGAGGGAGTGCTGCAATGTCAGAGGGTCAGTACTGAGGGAGTGCTGCACTGTCAGAGGTGAGGACTGAGGGAGGGCTGCACTGTCAGAGGGTCAATACTGAGGGAGTGCTGCACTGTCAGAGGGACAATACTGAGGGAGTGCTGCACTGTCAGAGGGTCAGTACTGAGGAGGTGCTGCACTGTCAGAGGGTCAGTGCTCAGAAGACGCTGAACTGTCAGAGGGTCAGTAGTGAGGGAGTGCTGCACTGTCAGAGGGACAGTACTGAGGGAGTGCTACACTCTCAGAGGGTCAGTACTGAGGGAGTGCTGCACTGTCAGAGGTCAGTACTGAGGGAATGCTGCACTGTCAGAGGGTAAGTACTGAGGGAGTGCTGCACTGTCAGAGGGTCAGTACTGAGGGAATGCTGCAATGTCAGAGGGTAAGTATTGAGGGAGTGCGGCACTGTCAGAGGGTCAGTACTGAGGGAGTGCTGCACTGTGAGATGGTCAGTACTGAGGGAGTGCTGCACTGTCAGAGGGTCAGTACTGAGGGAGTGCTGAACTGTCAGAGGGTCAGTACTGAGGGAGTGCTGCACTGTCAGAGGGTCAGTACTGATGGAATGCTGCACTGTCAGAGGGTATGTACTGAGGGAGTGCCGCACTGTCAGAGGTTCAGTACTGAGGGAGTGCCGCACTGTCAGAGGGTCAGTACTGAGGGAGTGCTGCACTGTCAGAGGCTCAGTACTGAGGGAGTGCTGGACTGTCAGAGGGTCAGTACTGAGGGAGTGCTGTACTGTCAGAGGGTCAGTACTGAGGGACTGCTGCACTGTCAGGGGGTCAGTACTGTGGGAGTGCTGCACTGTCAGAGGGTCAGTCCTGAGGGAGTGCTGCACTGTCAGAGGGTCAGTACTGAGGGAGTGCTGCACTGTCAGAGGGTCAGTACTGAGGGAGTGCTGCACTGTCAGAGGGTCAGTACTGAGGGTGTGCTGCACTGTCAGAGGGTCAGTACTGAGGGAGTGCTGCACAGTCAGAGGGTCAGTACTCAGGGAGAGCTGCACAGTCAGAGGGTCAGTACTGAGGGAGTGCTGCACTGTCAGAGGGTCAGTACTGAGGGAGTGCTGCACTGTCAGAAGGTGAGGACTGAGGGAGGGCTGCACTGTCAGAGGGTCAATACTGAGGGAGTGCTGCACTGTCAGAGGGTCAGTACTGAGGGAGTGCTGCACTGTCAGAGGGACAGTACTGAGGGAGTGCTGCACTGTCAGAGGGTCAGTACTGAGGGAATGCTGCACTGTCAGAGGGTATGTACTGAGGGAGTGCGGCACTGTCAGAGGGTCAGTACTGAGGGAGTGCTGCACTGTGAGATGGTCAGTACTGAGGGAGTGCTGCACTGTCAGAGGGTCAGTACTGAGGGAGTGCTGAACTGTCAGAGGGTCAGTACTGAGGGAGTGCTGCACTGTCAGAGGGTCAGTACTGATGGAATGCTGCACTGTCAGAGGGTATGTACTGAGGGAGTGCCGCACTGTCAGAGGTTCAGTACTGAGGGAGTGCCGCACTGTCAGACGGTCAGTACTGAGGGAGTGCTGCACTGTCAGAGGCTCAGTACTGAGGGAGTGCTGGACTGTCAGAGGGTCAGTAGTGAGGGAGTGCTGTACTGTCAGAGGGTCAGTACTGAGGGACTGCTGCACTGTCAGGGGGTCAGTATTGTGGGAGTGCTGCACTGTCAGAGGGTCAGTCCTGAGGGAGTGCTGCACTGTCAGAGGGTCAGTACTGAGGGAGTGCTGCACTGTCAGAGGGTCAGTACTGAGGGAGTGCTGCACTGTCAGAGGGTCAGTACTGAGGGTGTGCTGCACTGTCAGAGGGTCAGTACTGAGGGAGTGCTGCACAGTCAGAGGGTCAGTACTCAGGGAGAGCTGCACAGTCAGAGGGTCAGTACTGAGGGAGTGCTGCACTGTCAGAGGGACAATACTGAGGGAGTGCTGCACTGTCAGAGGGTCAGTGCTCAGGAGACGCTGAACTGTCAAAGGGTCAGTAGTGAGGGAGTGCTGCACTGTCAGAGGGACAGTACTGAGGGAGTGCTACACTCTCAGAGGGTCAGTACTGAGGGAGTGCTGCACTGTCAGAGGGTCAGTACTGAGGGAATGCTGCACTGTCATAGGGTAAGTACTGAGGGAGTGCTGCACTGTCAGAGGTTCAGGACTGAGGGAGTGCTGCACTGTCAGAGGGTCAGTACTGAGGGAGTGCTGCACTGTCAGAGGGTCAGTACTGAGAGAGTGCTACACTGTCAGAGGGTCAGTACTGAGGGAGTGCTGCACTGTCAGAGGGTCAATACTGAGGGAGTGCTGCACTGTCAGAGGGTCAGTACTGAGGGAGTGCTGCACTGTCAGAGGGTCAGTACTGAGGAAGTGCTGCACTGTCAGTGCGTCAGTACTGAGGGAGTGCTGCACTGTCAGAGGGTCCGTGCTCAGGAGGTGCTGCACTGTCAGAGGGTCAGTACTGAGGGAGTGTTGCACTGTCAGAGGGACAGTACTGAGGGAGTGCTGCACTGTCAGAGGGTCAGTACTGAGGGAGTGCTACACTGTCAGAGGGTCAGTACTGAGGGAGTGCTGCACTGTCAGAGGGTCAATACTGAGGGAGTGCTGCACTGTCAGAGGGTCAGTACTGAGGGAGTGCTGCACTGTCAGAGGGTCAGTACTGAGGAAGTGCTGCACTGTCAGAGGGTCAGTACTGAGGGAGTGCTGCACTGTCAGAGGGTCCGTGCTCAGGAGGCGCTGCACTGTCAGAGGGTCAGTACTGAGGGAGTGTTGCACTGTCGGAGGGACAGTACTGAGGGAGTGCTGCACTGTCAGAGGGTTAGTATTGAGGAAGTGCTGCACTGTCAGAGGGTCAGTACTGAGGGAGTGCTGCACTGTCAGAGGGTCAGTACTGAGGGAGTGCTACACTGTCAGAGGTTCAGTATTGCGGGAATGCTGCACTATCAGAGGGTAAATACTGAGGGAGTTCTGCACTGTCAGAGGGTCAGTAATGAGGGAGGGCTGCACTGTCAGAGGGTCAGTACTGAGGGAGTGCTGCACTGTCAGAGGGTCCGTGCTCAGGAGGCGCTGCATTGTCAGAGGGTCAGTACTGAGGGAGTGCTGCACTGTCAGAGGGTCAGTACTGAGGAAGTGCTGCACTGTCAGAGGGTCAGTACTGAGGAAGTGCTGTACTGTCAGAGGGTCAGTACTGAGGGAGTGCTGCACTGTCAGAGGGTCAGGACTGAGGAAGTGCTGCACTGTCAGAGGGTCAGTACTGAGGGAGTGCTACACTGTCAGAGGTTCAGTATTGCGGGCATGCTGCACTATCAGAGGGTCAGTACTGAGGGAGTTCTGCACTGTCAGAGGGTCAGTAATGAGGGAATGCTGCACTGTCAGAGGGTCAGTACTGAGGGAGTGCTGCACTGTCAGGGGGTCAGTACTGAGGGAATGCTGCACTGTCAGAGGGTATGTACTGAGGGAATGCTGCACTGTCAGAGGGTATGTACTGAGGGAGTGCCGCACTGTCAGAGGGTCAGTACTGAGGGAGTGCCGCACTGTCAGAGGGTCAGTACTGAGGGAGTGCTGCACTGTCAGAGGGTCAGTACTGAGGGAGTGCTGCACTGTCAGAGGGTCAGTACTGAGGGAGTGCTGTACTGTCAGAGGGTCAGTACTGAGGGAGTGCTGCACTGTCAGGTGGTTAGTACTGTGGGAGTGCTGCACTGTCAGAGGGTCAGTCCTGAGGGAGTGCTGCACTGTCAGAGGGTCAGTACTGAGGGAGTGCTGCACTGTCAGAGGGTCAGTACTGAGGGAGTGCTGCACTGTCAGAGGGTCAGTACTGAGGGAGTGCTGAACTGTCAGAGGGTCAGTACTGAGGGAGCGCTGCACTGTCAGAGGTTCAGTACTGAGGGAGTGCTGCACTGTCAGAGATGGTCAATACTGAGAGAGTGCTGCACTGTCAGAGGGACAGTACTGAGGGAGTGCTGCACTGTCAGAGGGTCAGTACTGAGGGAGTGCTGCACTGTCAGAGGTTCAGTACTGAGGGAGTGCTGCACTGTCAGAGGGTCCGTACTGAGGGAGTGCTGCACTGTCAGAGGGTCAGTACTGAGGGAGTGCTGCACTGTCAGAGGGTCAGGACTGAGGAAGTGCTGTACTGTCAGAGGGTCAGTACTGAGTGAGTGCTGCACTGTCAGGGGGTCAGTACTGGGGAAGTGCTGCACTGTCAGAGGGTCAGTACTGAGGGAGTGCTACCCTGTCAGAGGGTCAGTACTGAGGGAATGCTGCACTGTCAGAGGGTATGTACTGAGGGAGTGCCGCACTGTCAGAGGATCAGTACTGAGGGTGTGCTGCACTGTCAGAGGGTCAGTACTGAGGGAGTGCTGCACAGTCAGAGGGTCAGTACTCAGGGAGAGCTGCACAGTCAGAGGGTCAGTACTGAGGGAGTGCTGCACTGTCAGAGGGTCAGTACTGAGGGAGTGCTGCACTGTCAGAAGGTGAGGACTGAGGGAGGGCTGCACTGTCAGAGGGTCAATACTGAGGGAGTGCTGCACTGTCAGAGGGTCAGTACAGAGGGAGTGCTGCACTGTCAGAGGGTCAGTACTGAGGGAGTGCTGAACTGTCAGAGGGTCAGTACTGAGGGAGCGCTGCACTGTCAGAGGTTCAGTACTGAGGGAGTGCTGCACTGTCAGAGGGTCAATACTGAGAGAGTGCTGCACTGTCAGAGGGACAGTACTGAGGGAGTGCTGCACTGTCAGAGGTTCAGTACTGAGGGCGTGCTGCACTGTCAGAGGGTACGTACTGAGGGAGTGCTGCACTGTCAGAGGGTCAGTACTGAGGGGTGCTGCACTGTCAGAGGGTCAGTACTGAGGGAGTGCTGCACTGTCACAGGCTCAGTACTGAGGGACTGCTGCACTGTCAGAGGATCAGTACTGAGGCAGTGCTGCACTGTCAGAGGGTCAGTACTGAGGGAGTGCTGCAATGTCAGAGGGTCAGTACTGAGGGAGTGCTGCACTGTCAGATGTGAGGACTGAGGGAGGGCTGCACTGTCAGAGGGTCAATACTGAGGGAGTGCTGCACTGTCAGAGGGACAATACTGAGGGAGTGCTGCACTGTCAGAGGGTCAGTACTGAGGAGGTGCTGCACTGTCAGAGGGTCAGTGCTCAGAAGACGCTGAACTGTCAGAGGGTCAGTAGTGAGGGAGTGCTGCACTGTCAGAGGGTCAGTACTGAGGGAGTGCTGCACTGTCAGAGGTCAGTACTGAGGGAATGCTGCACTGTCAGAGGGTAAGTACTGAGGGAGTGCTGCACTGTCAGAGGGTCAGTACTGAGGGAATGCTGCAATGTCAGAGGGTAAGTATTGAGGGAGTGCGGCACTGTCAGAGGGTCAGTACTGAGGGAGTGCTGCACTGTGAGATGGTCAGTACTGAGGGAGTGCTGCACTGTCAGAGGGTCAGTACTGAGGGAGTGCTGCACTGTCAGAGAGTCAGTACTGAGGGAGTGCTGCACTGTCAGAGGGTCAGTACTGAGGGAATGCTGCACTGTCAGAGGGTATGTACTGAGGGAGTGCGGCACTGTCAGAGGGTCAGTACTGAGGGAGTGCTGCACTGTGAGATGGTCAGTACTGAGGGAGTGCTGCACTGTCAGAGGGTCAGTACTGAGGGAGTGCTGCACTGTCAGAGGGTCAGTACTGAGGGAGTGCTGCACTGTCAGAGGGTCAGTACTGAGGGAATGCTGCACTGTCAGAGGGTATGTACTGAGGGAGTGCCGCACTGTCAGAGGTTCAGTACTGAGGGAGTGCCGCACTGTCAGACGGTCAGTACTGAGGGAGTGCTGCACTGTCAGAGGCTCAGTACTGAGGGAGTGCTGGACTGTCAGAGGGTCAGTACTGAGGGAGTGCTGTACTGTCAGAGGGTCAGTACTGAGGGACTGCTGCACTGTCAGGGGGTCAGTACTGTGGGAGTGCTGCACTGTCAGAGGGTCAGTCCTGAGGGAGTGCTGCACTGTCAGAGGGTCAGTACTGAGGGAGTGCTGCACTGTCAGAGGGTCAGTACTGAGGGAGTGCTGCACTGTCAGAGGGTCAGTACTGAGGGTGTGCTGCACTGTCAGAGGGTCAGTACTGAGGGAGTGCTGCACAGTCAGAGGGTCAGTACTCAGGGAGAGCTGCACAGTCAGAGGGTCAGTACTGAGGGAGTGCTGCACTGTCAGAGGGTCAATTCTGAGGGAGTGCAGCACTGTCAGAGGGTCAGTACTGAGGGAGTGCTGCACTGTCAGAGGGACAGTACTGAGGGAGTGCTGCACTGTCAGAGGGTCAGGACTGAGGGAGTGCTGCACTGTCAGAGGGTCAGTACTGAGGGAGTGCTGCAATGTCAGAGGGTCAGTACTGAGGGAGTGCTGCACTGTCAGAGGTGAGGACTGAGGGAGGGCTGCACTGTCAGAGGGTCAATACTGAGGGAGTGCTGCACTGTCAGAGGGTCAGTACTGAGGAGGTGCTGCACTGTCAGAGGGTCAGTGCTCAGGAGACGCTGAACTGTCAGAGGGTCAGTAGTGAGGGAGTGCTGCACTGTCAGAGGGACAGTACTGAGGGAGTGCTACACTCTCAGAGGGTCAGTACTGAGGGAGTGCTGCACTGTCAGAGGGTCAGTACTGAGGGAATGCTGCACTGTCATAGGGTAAGTACTGAGGGAGTGCTGCACTGTCAGAGGGTCAGGACTGAGGGAGTGCTGCACTGTCAGAGGGTCAGTACTGAGGGAGTGCTGCACTGTCAGAGGGTCAGTACTGAGAGAGTGCTACACTGTCAGAGGGTCAGTACTGAGGGAGTGCTGCACTGTCAGAGGGTCAATACTGAGGGAGTGCTGCACTGTCAGAGGGTCAGTACTGAGGGAGTGCTGCACTGTCAGAGGGTCAGTACTGAGGAAGTGCTGCACTGTCAGAGGGTCAGTACTGAGGGAGTGCTGCACTGTCAGAGGGTCGTGCTCAGGAGGTGCTGCACTGTCAGAGGGTCAGTACTGAGGGAGTGTTGCACTGTCAGAGGGACAGTACTGAGGGAGTGCTGCACTGTCAGAGGGTCAGTACTGAGGAAGTGCTGCACTGTCAGAGGGTCAGTACTGAGGGAGTGATGCACTGTCAGAGGGTCAGTACTGAGGGAGTGCTACACTGTCAGAGGTTCAGTATTGCGGGAATGCTGCACTATCAGAGGGTAAATACTGAGGGAGTTCTGCACTGTCAGAGGGTCAGTAATGAGGGAATGCTGCACTGTCAGAGGGTAAGTACTGAGGGAGTGCTGCACTGTCAGAGGGTCAGTACTGAGGGAATGCTGCACTGTCAGAGGGTATGTACTGAGGGAGTGCCGCACTGTCAGAGGGTCAGTACTGAGGGAGTGCCGCACTGTCAGAGGGTCAGTACTGAGGGAGTGCTGCACTGTCAGAGGGTCAGTACTGAGGGAGTGCTGCACTGTCAGAGGGTCAGTACTGAGGGAATGCTGTACTGTCAGAGGGTCAGTACTGAGGGAGTGCTGCACTGTCAGGGGGTCAGTACTCAGGGAGAGCTGCACAGTCAGAGGGTCAGTACTGAGGGAGTGCTGCACTGTCAGAGGGTCAGTACTGAGGGAGTGCTGCACTGTCAGAAGGTGAGGACTGAGGGAGGGCTGCACTGTCAGAGGGTCAGTACTGAGGGAGTGCTGCACTGTCAGAGGGTCCGTGCTCAGGAGGCGCTGCATTGTCAGAGGGTCAGTACTGAGGGAGTGTTGCACTGTCAGAGGGACAGTACTGAGGGAGTGCTGCACTGTCAGAGGGTCAGTACTGAGGAAGTGCTGCACTGTCAGAGGGTCAGTACTGAGGAAGTGCTGCACTGTCAGAGGGTCAGTACTGAGGAAGTGCTGCACTGTCAGAGGGTCAGTACTGAGGGAGTGCTACACTGTCAGAGGTTCAGTATTGCGGGAATGCTGCACTATCAGAGGGTAAATACTGAGGGAGTTCTGCACTGTCAGAGGGTCAGTAATGAGGGAATGCTGCACTGTCAGAGGGTAAGTACTGAGGGAGTGCTGCACTGTCAGAGGGTCAGTACTGAGGGAATGCTGCACTGTCAGAGGGTATGTACTGAGGGAGTGCCGCACTTTCAGAGGGTCAGTACTGAGGGAGTGCCGCACTGTCAGAGGGTCAGTACTGAGGGAGTGCTGCACTGTCAGAGGGTCAGTACTGAGGGAGTGCTGCACTGTCAGAGGGTCAGTACTGAGGGAGTGCTGTACTGTCAGAGGGTCAGTCCTGAGGGAGTGGTGCACTGTCAGAGGGTCAGTACTGAGGGAGTGCTGCACTGTCAGAGGGTCAGTACTGAGGGAGTGCTGCACTGTCAGAGGGTCAGTACTGAGGGAGTGCTGCACTGTCAGAGGGTCAGTACTGAGGGAGTGCTGAACTGTCAGAGGGTCAGTACTGAGGGAGCGCTGCACTGTCAGAGGTTCAGTACTGAGGGAGTGCTGCAATGTCAGAGAGGGTCAATACTGAGGGAGTGCTGCACTGTCAGAGGGACAGTACTGAGGGAGTGCTGCACTGTCAGAGGGTCAGTACTGAGGGAGTGCTGCACTGTCAGAGGTTCAGTACTGAGGGAGTTCTGCACTCTCAGAGGGTCCGTACTGAGGGAGTGCTGCACTGTCAGAGGGTCAGTACTGAGGGGTGCTGCACTGTCAGAGGGTTAGTACTGAGGGAGTGCTGCACTCTCACAGGCTCAGTACTGAGGGACTGCTGCACTGTCAGAGGATCAGTACTGAGGCAGTGCTGCAATGTCAGAGGGTCAGTACTGAGGGAGTGCTGCACTGTCAGAGGTGAGGACTGAGGGAGGGCTGCACTATCAGAGGGTCAATACTGAGGGAGTGCTGCACTGTCAGAGGGACAATACTGAGGGAGTGCTGCACTGTCAGAGGGTCAGTACTGAGGAGGTGCTGCACTGTCAGAGGGTCAGTGCTCAGGAGGCGCTGAACTGTCAGAGGGTCAGTAGTGAGGGAGTGCTGCACTGTCAGAGGGACAGTACTGAGGGAGTGCTACACTCTCAGAGGGTCAGTACTGAGGGAGTGCTGCACTGTCAGAGGGTCAGTACTGAGGGAATGCTGCACTGTCAGAGGGTAAGTACAGAGGGAGTGCTGCACTGTCAGAGGGTCAGTACTGAGGGAATGCTGCAGTATCAGAGGGTAAGTATTGAGGGACTGCGGCACTGTCAGAGGGTCAGTACTGAGGGAGTGCTGCACTGTCAGAGGGTCAGGACTGAGGGAGTGCTGCACTGTCAGAGGGTCAGTACTGAGGGAGTGCTGCACTGTCAGAGGGTCAGTACTGAGAGAGTGCTACACTGTCAGAGGGTCAGTACTGAGGGTGTGCTGCACTGTCAGAGGGTCAGTACTGAGGGAGTGCTGCACTGTCAGAGGGTCAGTACTGAGGGAGTGCTGCACTGTCAGAGGGTCCGTGCTCAGGAGGCGCTGCACTGTCAGAGGGTCAGTACTGAGGGAGTGTTGCACTGTCAGAGGGACAGTACTGAGGGAGTGCTGCACTGTCAGAGGGTCAGTACTGACGAAGTGCTGCACTGTCAGAGGGTCAGTACTGAGGAAGTGCTGCACTGTCAGAGGGTCAGTACTGGGGAAGTGCTGCACTGTCAGAGGGTCAGTACTGAGGGAATGCTGCACTGTCAGAGGGTATGTACTGAGGGAGTGCCGCACTGTCAGAGGGTCAGTACTGAGGGAGTGCCGCACTGTCAGAGAGTCAGTACTGAGGGAGTGCTGCACTGTCAGAGGGTCAGTACTGAGGGAGTGCTGTACTGTCAGAGGGTCAGTACTGAGGGAGTGCTGCACTGTCAGGGGGTCAGTACTGTGGGAGTGCTGCACTGTCAGAGGGTCAGTACTGAGGGAGTGCAGCACTGTCAGAGGGTCAGTACTGAGGGAGTGCTACACTGTCAGAGGGTCAGTACTGAGGGAGTGCTGCACTGTCAGAGGGTCAGTACTGAGGGAGTGCTGCACTGTCAGAGGGTCAGTACTGAGGGAGTGCTGCACTGTCAGAGGGTCAGTACTGAGGGAATGCTGCACTGTCAGAGGGTATGTACTGAGGGAGTGCCGCACTGTCAGAGGTTCAGTACTGAGGGAGTGCCGCACTGTCAGAGGGTCAGTACTGAGGGAGTGCTGCACTGTCAGAGGGTCAGTACTGAGGGAGTGCTGCACTGTCAGAGGGTCAGTACTGAGGGAGTGCTGCACTGTCAGAGGGTCAGTACTGAGGGAGTGCTGTACTGTCAGAGGGTCAGTACTGTGGGACTGCTGCACTGTCAGGGGGTCAGTACTGTGGGAGTGCTGCACTGTCAGAGGGTCAGTCCTGAGGGAGTGCTGCACTGTCAGAGGGTCAGTACTGAGGGAGTGCTGCACTGTCAGAGGGTCAGTACTGAGGGAGTGCTGCACTGTCAGAGGGTCAGTACTGAGGGAGTGCTGCACAGTCAGAGGGTCAGTACTCAGGGAGAGCTGCACAGTCAGAGGGTCAGTACTGAGGGAGTGCTGCACTGTCAGAGGGTCAGTACTGAGGGAGTGCTGCACTGTCAGAAGGTGAGGACTGAGGGAGGGCTGCACTGTCAGAGGGTCAATACTGAGGGAGTGCTGCACTGTCAGAGGGTCAGTACTGAGGGAGTGCTGCACTGTCAGAGGGTCAGTACTGAGGGAGTGCTGAACTGTCAGAGGGTCAGTACTGAGGGAGCGCTGCACTGTCAGAGGGTCAGTACTGAGGGAGTGCTGCACTGTCAGAGGGTCAATACTGAGAGAGTGCTGCACTGTCAGAGGGACAGTACTGAGGGAGTGCTGCACTGTCAGAGGTTCAGTACTGAGGGCGTGCTGCACTGTCAGAGGGTACGTACTGAGGGAGTGCTGCACTGTCAGAGGGTCAGTACTGAGGGCTGCTGCACTGTCAGAGGGTCAGTACTGAGGGAGTGCTGCACTGTCACAGGCTCAGTACTGAGGGACTGCTGCACTGTCAGAGGATCAGTACTGAGGCAGTGCTGCACTGTCAGAGGGTCAATACTGAGGGAGTGCTGCACTGTCAGAGGGTCAGTACTGAGGAGGTGCTGCACTGTCAGAGGGTCAGTGCTCAGAAGACGCTGAACTGTCAGAGGGTCAGTAGTGAGGGAGTGCTGCACTGTCAGAGGGACAGTACTGAGAGAGTGCTACACTCTCAGAGGGTCAGTACTGAGGGAGTGCTGCACTGTCAGAGGGTCAGTACTGAGGGAATGCTGCACTGTCAGAGGGTAAGTACTGAGGGAGTGCTGCACTGTCAGAGGGTCAGTACTGAGGGAATGCTGCAATGTCAGAGGGTAAGTATTGAGGGAGTGCGGCACTGTCAGAGGGTCAGTACTGAGGGAGTGCTGCACTGTGAGATGGTCAGTACTGAGGGAGTGCTGCACTGTCAGAGGGTCAGTACTGAGGGAGTGCTGCACTGTCAGAGGGTCAGTACTGAGGGAGTGCTGCACTGTCAGAGGGTCAGTACTGAGGGAATGCTGCACTGTCAGAGGGTATGTACTAAGGGAGTGCGGCACTGTCAGAGGGTCAGTACTGAGGGAGTGCTGCACTGTGAGATGGTCAGTACTGAGGGAGTGCTGCACTGTCAGAGGGTCAGTACTGAGGGAGTGCTGCACTGTCAGAGGGTCAGTACTGAGGGAGTGCTGCACTATCAGAGGGTCAGTACTGAGGGAGTGCTGTACTGTCAGAGGGTCAGTACTGAGGGAGTGCTGCACTGTCAGGGGGTCAGTACTGTGGGAGTGCTGCACTGTCAGAGGGTCAGTCCTGAGGGAGTGCTGCACTGTCAGAGGGTCAGTACTGAGGGAGTGCTGCACTGTCAGAGGGTCAGTACTGAGGGAGTGCAGCACTGTCAGAGGGTCAGTACTGAGGGAGTGCTGCACTGTCAGAGGGTCAGTACTGAGGGAGTGCTGCACTGTCAGAGGGTCAGTACTGAGGGAGTGCTGCACTGTCAGAGGGTCAGTACTGAGGGAGTGCTGCACTGTCAGAGGGTCAGTACTGAGGGAGTGCTGCACTGTCAGAGGGTCAGTACTGAGGGACTGCTGCACTGTCAGGGGGTCAGTACTGTGGGAGTGCTGCACTGTCAGAGGGTCAGTCCTGAGGGAGTGCTGCACTGTCAGAGGGTCAGTACTGAGGGAGTGCTGCACTGTCAGAGGGTCAGTACTGAGGGAGTGCTGCACTGTCAGAGGGTCAGTACTGAGGGTGTGCTGCACTGTCAGAGGGTCAGTACTGAGGGAGTGCTGCACAGTCAGAGGGTCAGTACTCAGGGAGAGCTGCACAGTCAGAGGGTCAGTACTGAGGGAGTGCTGCACTGTCAGAGGGTCAGTACTGAGGGAGTGCTGCACTGTCAGAAGGTGAGGACTGAGGGAGGGCTGCACTGTCAGAGGGTCAATACTGAGGGAGTGCTGCACTGTCAGAGGGTCAGTACTGAGGGAGTGCTGCACTGTCAGAGGGTCAGTACTGAGGGAGTGCTGAACTGTCAGAGGGTCAGTACTGAGGGAGCGCTGCACTGTCAGAGGGTCAGTACTGAGGGAGTGCTGCACTGTCAGAGGGTCAATACTGAGAGAGTGCTGCCCTGTCAGAGGGACAGTACTGAGGGAGTGCTGCACTGTCAGAGGGTCAGTACTGAGGGAGTGCTGCACTGTCAGAGGTTCAGTACTGAGGGAGTGCTGCACTGTCAGAGGGTACGTACTGCAGGAGTGCTGCACTGTCAGAGGGTCAGTACTGAGGGGTGCTGCACTGTCAGAGGGTCAGTACTGAGGGAGTGCTGCAATGTCAGAGGGTCAGTACTGATGGAGTGCTGCACTGTCAGAGGTGAGGACTGAGGGAGGGCTGCACTGTCAGAGGGTCAATACTGAGGGAGTGCTGCACTGTCAGAGGGACAATACTGAGGGAGTGCTGCACTGTCAGAGGGTCAGTACTGAGGAGGTGCTGCACTGTCAGAGGGTCAGTGCTCAGGAGACGCTGAACTGTCAGAGGGTCAGTAGTGAGGGAGTGCTGCACTGTCAGAGGGACAGTACTGAGGGAGTGCTACACTCTCAGAGGGTCAGTACTGAGGGAGTGCTGCACTGTCAGAGGGTCAGTACTGAGGGAATGCTGCACTGTCAGAGGGTAAGTACTGAGGGAGTGCTGCACTGTCAGAGGGTCAGTACTGAGGGAATGCTGCAATGTCAGAGGGTAAGTATTGAGGGAGTGCGGCACTGTCAGAGGGTCAGTACTGAGGGAGTGCTGCACTGTGAGATGGTCAGTACTGACGGAGTGCTGCACTGTCAGAGGGTCAGTACTGAGGGAGTGCTGTACTGTCAGAGGGTCAGTACTGAGGGAGTGCTGCACTGTCAGAGGGTCAGGACTGAGGGAGTGCTGCACTGTCAGAGGGTCAGTACTGAGGGAGTGCTGCACTGTCAGAGGGTCAGGACTGAGGGAGTGCTGCACTGTCAGAGGGTCAGTACTGAGGGAGTGCTGCACTGTCAGAGGGTCAGTACTGAGAGAGTGCTACACTGTCAGAGGGTCAGTACTGAGGGAGTGCTGCACTGTCAGAGGGTCAATACTGAGGGAGTGCTGCACTGTCAGAGGGTTAGTACTGAGGGAGTGCTGCACTGTCAGAGGGTCAGTACTGAGGAAGTGCTGCACTGTCAGAGGGTCAGTACTGAGGGAGTGCTGCACTGTCAGAGGGTCCGTGCTCAGGAGGCGCTGCACTGTCAGAGGGTCAGTACTGAGGGAGTGTTGCACTGTCGGAGGGACAGTACTGAGGGAGTGCTGCACTGTCAGAGGGTTAGTATTGAGGAAGTGCTGCACTGTCAGAGGGTCAGTACTGAGGGAGTGCTACACTGTCAGAGGTTCAGTATTGCGGGAATGCTGCACTATCAGAGGGTAAATACTGAGGGAGTTCTGCACTGTCAGAGGGTCAGTAATGAGGGAATGCTGCACGGTCAGAGGGTCAGTACTGAGGGAGTGCTGCACTGTCAGAGGGTATGTAGTGAGGGAGTGCCGCACTGTCAGAGGGTCAGTACTGAGGGAGTGCCGCACTGTCAGAGGGTCAGTACTGAGGGAGTGCTGCACTGTCAGAGGGTCAGTACTGAGGGAGTGCTGCACTGTCAGAGGGTCAGTACTGAGGGAGTGCTGTACTGTCAGAGGGTCAGTACTGAGGGAGTGCTGCACTGTCAGAGGGTCAGTACTGAGGGAATGCTGCACTGTCAGAGGGTAAGTACTGAGGGAGTGCTGCACTGTCAGAGGGTCAGTACTGAGGGAATGCTGCAATGTCAGAGGGTAAGTATTGAGGGAGTGCGGCACTGTCAGAGGGTCAGTACTGAGGGAGTGCTGCACTGTGAGATGGTCAGTACTGAGGGAGTGCTGCACTGTCAGAGGGTCAGTACTGAGGGAGTGCTGCACTGTCAGAGGGTCAGTACTGAGGGAGTGCTGCACTGTCAGAGGGTCAGTACTGAGGGAATGCTGCACTGTCAGAGGGTATGTACTAAGGGAGTGCGGCACTGTCAGAGGGTCAGTACTGAGGGAGTGCTGCACTGTGAGATGGTCAGTACTGAGGGAGTGCTGCACTGTCAGAGGGTCAGTACTGAGGGAGTGCTGCACTGTCAGAGGGTCAGTACTGAGGGAGTGCTGCACTGTCAGAGGGTCAGTACTGAGGGAGTGCTGCACTATCAGAGGGTCAGTACTGAGGGAGTGCTGTACTGTCAGAGGGTCAGTACTGAGGGAGTGCTGCACTGTCAGGGGGTCAGTACTGTGGGAGTGCTGCACTGTCAGAGGGTCAGTCCTGAGGGAGTGCTGCACTGTCAGAGGGTCAGTACTGAGGGAGTGCTGCACTGTCAGAGGGTCAGTACTGAGGGAGTGCAGCACTGTCAGAGGGTCAGTACTGAGGGAGTGCTGCACTGTCAGAGGGTCAGTACTGAGGGAGTGCTGCACTGTCAGAGGGTCAGTACTGAGGGAGTGCTGCACTGTCAGAGGGTCAGTACTGAGGGAGTGCTGCACTGTCAGAGGGTCAGTACTGAGGGAGTGCTGCACTGTCAGAGGGTCAGTACTGAGGGAGTGCTGCACTGTCAGAGGGTCAGTACTGAGGGACTGCTGCACTGTCAGGGGGTCAGTACTGTGGGAGTGCTGCACTGTCAGAGGGTCAGTCCTGAGGGAGTGCTGCACTGTCAGAGGGTCAGTACTGAGGGAGTGCTGCACTGTCAGAGGGTCAGTACTGAGGGAGTGCTGCACTGTCAGAGGGTCAGTACTGAGGGTGTGCTGCACTGTCAGAGGGTCAGTACTGAGGGAGTGCTGCACAGTCAGAGGGTCAGTACTCAGGGAGAGCTGCACAGTCAGAGGGTCAGTACTGAGCGAGTGCTGCACTGTCAGAGGGTCAGTACTGAGGGAGTGCTGCACTGTCAGAAGGTGAGGACTGAGGGAGGGCTGCACTGTCAGAGGGTCAATACTGAGGGAGTGCTGCACTGTCAGAGGGTCAGTACTGAGGGAGTGCTGCACTGTCAGAGGGTCAGTACTGAGGGAGTGCTGAACTGTCAGAGGGTCAGTACTGAGGGAGCGCTGCACTGTCAGAGGGTCAGTACTGAGGGAGTGCTGCACTGTCAGAGGGTCAATACTGAGAGAGTGCTGCCCTGTCAGAGGGACAGTACTGAGGGAGTGCTGCACTGTCAGAGGGTCAGTACTGAGGGAGTGCTGCACTGTCAGAGGTTCAGTACTGAGGGAGTGCTGCACTGTCAGAGGGTACGTACTGCGGGAGTGCTGCACTGTCAGAGGGTCAGTACTGAGGGAGTGCTGCACTGTCACAGGCTCAGTAATGAGGGACTGCTGCACTGTCAGAGGATCAGTACTGAGGCAGTGCTGCACTGTCAGAGGGTCAGTACTGAGGGAGTGCTGCAATGTCAGAGGGTCAGTACTGATGGAGTGCTGCACTGTCAGAGGTGAGGACTGAGGGAGGGCTGCACTGTCAGAGGGTCAATACTGAGGGAGTGCTGCACTGTCAGAGGGACAATACTGAGGGAGTGCTGCACTGTCAGAGGGTCAGTACTGAGGAGGTGCTGCACTGTCAGAGGGTCAGTGCTCAGGAGACGCTGAACTGTCAGAGGGTCAGTAGTGAGGGAGTGCTGCACTGTCAGAGGGACAGTACTGAGGGAGTGCTACACTCTCAGAGGGTCAGTACTGAGGGAGTGCTGCACTGTCAGAGGGTCAGTACTGAGGGAATGCTGCACTGTCAGAGGGTAAGTACTGAGGGAGTGCTGCACTGTCAGAGGGTCAGTACTGAGGGAATGCTGCAATGTCAGAGGGTAAGTATTGAGGGAGTGCGGCACTGTCAGAGGGTCAGTACTGAGGGAGTGCTGCACTGTGAGATGGTCAGTACTGACGGAGTGCTGCACTGTCAGAGGGTCAGTACTGAGGGAGTGCTGTACTGTCAGAGGGTCAGTACTGAGGGAGTGCTGCACTGTCAGAGGGTCAGGACTGAGGGAGTGCTGCACTGTCAGAGGGTCAGTACTGAGGGAGTGCTGCACTGTCAGAGGGTCAGGACTGAGGGAGTGCTGCACTGTCAGAGGGTCAGTACTGAGGGAGTGCTGCACTGTCAGAGGGTCAGTACTGAGAGAGTGCTACACTGTCAGAGGGTCAGTACTGAGGGAGTGCTGCACTGTCAGAGGGTCAATACTGAGGGAGTGCTGCACTGTCAGAGGGTCAGTACTGAGGGAGTGCTGCACTGTCAGAGGGTCAGTACTGAGGAAGTGCTGCACTGTCAGAGGGTCAGTACTGAGGGAGTGCTGCACTGTCAGAGGGTCCGTGCTCAGGAGGCGCTGCACTGTCAGAGGGTCAGTACTGAGGGAGTGTTGCACTGTCGGAGGGACAGTACTGAGGGAGTGCTGCACTGTCAGAGGGTTAGTATTGAGGAAGTGCTGCACTGTCAGAGGGTCAGTACTGAGGGAGTGCTACACTGTCAGAGGTTCAGTATTGCGGGAATGCTGCACTATCAGAGGGTAAATACTGAGGGAGTTCTGCACTGTCAGAGGGTCAGTAATGAGGGAATGCTGCACGGTCAGAGGGTCAGTACTGAGGGAGTGCTGCACTGTCAGAGGGTATGTAGTGAGGGAGTGCCGCACTGTCAGAGGGTCAGTACTGAGGGAGTGCCGCACTGTCAGAGGGTCAGTACTGAGGGAGTGCTGCACTGTCAGAGGGTCAGTACTGAGGGAGTGCTGCACTGTCAGAGGGTCAGTACTGAGGGAGTGCTGTACTGTCAGAGGGTCAGTACTGAGGGAGTGCTGCACTGTCATAAAGAACAAAGAACAAAGAACAAAACAGCACGGGAAACAGGCCCTTCGGCCCAACGAGCCTATTAATAATTAATCCATTCGGTGATATGCAGGGTAGAATAGGTGCAGGGTGATGTGGCGGCGCGGGCTCGTTGGGCCGAAGGGCCTGTTTCCCGTGCTGGGTTGTTCTTTGTTCTTTGTTCTTTGAGCCCGCGCCGCCGTCCCATGGTCAGTGACCTATTCATGACTCTAGTCTATGCCTACTGTGTGAGGATCAGGGAGGTCCAATATAGGGACAATTTGTTACCCAATCAATCAGCCTAAAAGCACATTTTTGGGATGTGGGAGGAAACCGGAGCACCCGGAGGAAACCCACGCAACCACGGGGAGAACGCACAAACTCCCACGGACACAGGCCCAACTCCATGTGTCCGCACAGCAACAGAGATAACCTCTGTGCTGCCATGATGCCCTCGAGATGGTAAGTGCCTGTGGATAAAAATTTCATTATTAAAGACTCTATACCCCTGAGACTAAACTGACCCCAAACCTACAATGCTTAATAAGGCCTGCTATATCCCCCTATATGTAAACTGCTCATGTGGCTGTCCAAGTGACTCTTGAACAACCCTAGCGTGCCTGCTTCCACCACCTCACTCGGCAGTGCATTCCACATCCCCACTACCCTTTGTGTGAAAAACTGCCCTCTAACATTAGTCTTATATCTAGCCCCCCTCACCCTAAGCCCGTGACCCCTCGTTCTATCCATTTCTAATAGCGGAAAAAGCTTATCACCATCTACTCTATCTGTCCCCTTCATTATCTTATAAACCTCTATCAAATCCCCCCTCAGCCGACGTCTCTCAAGGGAAAACAGCCCAAGTGCGTTCAATCTTTCCTCGTAAGACAGCCCTTCCATACCAGGCAACATCCTGGTAAATCTCCTCTGCACTCTCTCCAGGATCTCTACATCCTTCCGGTAGTACGGCGACCAGAACTGGACGCAGTACTCCAGGTGAGGCCTAACCAACGTTCTATACAACTGCAACATCAGACTCCTACTCTTATATTCTATACCCCTTCCTATGAAGGCTAACATGCCATACGCTTTCCTCATCACATTCTGCACCTGCACCGACACCTTCAGGGACTTGTGTACCTGCACCCCCAGGTCTCTCTGCGTATCTATACTCCGGATAGTTCTACCTTTTATCATATAACTCCCTTCCACATTATTCCGGCCAAAGTGCATCACCTCGCATTTCTCCGGATTAAATTCCATTTGCCATCTATCTGCCCAATCTACCAGCCTATCTATGTCCTGTTGCATTGCCAGGCACTGCTCCTCAGTACCCGCCAATCCAACCAACTTAGTGTCATCAGCAAATTTGCTGATCACACCACCTACCCCCTCTTCCAAGTCATTAATGTATACTACAAATAGTAGAGGTCCTAGTACCGAGCCCTGCGGCACCCCACTGGTGACAGACCTCCAATTGGAAAAGGAGCCCTCCACTACTACCCGCTGTCTTCTCCTCCCAAGCCAGTTCTTCACCCATCTACATACCTGGCCTTGTATCCCATGAGCCTTCACCTTTTCTATCAGCCTACCGTGAGGGACCTTGTCAAACGCCTTACTGAAATCCATATAGACAACATCAACGGCTTGTCCTTCGTCAACCGTTTTTGTCACCTCTTCAAAAAATTCCAACAGATTCGTAAGGCACGACCTCCCTGTAACGAAGCCATGCTGCGTATCCCTGATCAGATTGCAGCGCTCCAGATGCTCATACATCCTATCCTTGAGGATCCTCTCCATTATCTTGCCTATAACTGAAGTCAAGCTCACTGGCCTATAGTTCCCTGGGTTATCCCTCTGACCCTTCTTAAACAACGGTACAACATTTGCAATCCGCCAATCCTCTGGGACCTCACCTGTGTCCAAAGAAGAGACAAAGATTTGCGTCAGAGGCCCAGCAATTTCATCCCTCACCTCCCTTAGCAGCCTAGGATAGATGCCATCAGGCCCCGGAGATTTGTCTGTCTTTATAGTGTCTAAAAGTCCCAACACCTCTTCCCTCGTGATGACTATTTGTAGTGGTCTATATGTAGGACTATATGTAGTCCCATACATTTATAATTCTCCTCGCTTTCCTTCTTTGATGAGATATCAGTGTGATATGCTATTAGAACACTACTTTGGAATGATGCTCCCCTAGTATGGGATTGGGATGTTAAGGCAAGAAGACAAAGAATGGTGGCACAGTGGTTAGCACTGCAGCCTCACAATGCCAGGGACCCGGGTTCGATTCCTGGCTTGGGTGACGATGTGCGTGTGGAGTTTGCATATTCTCCCCGTGTCTGCGCGGGTTTCCTCCGGGTGCTCTAGTTTCCCCTCACAGTCCAAAGATGTGCGGGTTAGATTGTTGGGCTGTGCTAAATTGCCAGTTAGTGTCAGGAGAACCAGCAAGGTAAATGCATGGGCTATGGTGGGGGGATGTGGTCGGTGCAGATTCAATGGGCTAAATGACCTCCTTTTGTACGTAGGGGTTCTATCACAATAATCTAATATCAATCCTGGAAAAAGTTGTCAGTGATACAGCCTTACTGAACTCAGTGATGAGATAGTTGCTACGCACGCTGTGATATTTCAGCATCGTATGGCACTGGACTTTATCTTGGTAGCCAAGGGTGGAACATATGTTGTAATTGGGTCAGAGTGTTGCGCATATATACCGGATAATTCAGAGTCCATAACTAATCCAGCAGCTCACATTAAAAAGAATTTGAGAAACTCAAGCAGGCTTAAACCATCAGGCTCGGGGGTTGGACTTCAGGCTGGCGAGGGGTCCCTGGGAACGTCAATGACACAAGAACTTGTATTATATTTTCATCGTGATCCTAGCATTCACTGTAATTCTGTACCTGCTCAAATGCTGCTGTGCACAAGTGTACACGGGGGGTGGGGGGGGGCGGCTACAATAATAAGTGTGCGATAAGTGTGGAGAAAAGAGGATCCTGAATGCCAAATAACTATTCAAGAGTCGACAATATTTACTTAAAAACATGGCCTAATCTTGGGCTGGCCAAGGGCCAAGATTGGGGGTTGTGGGGAATATATTTGCAGGGTTTAGGATAACCTGGGACTAAAAAGACTAAAGATTAAGATAAACTAATAGCGAGTGAATATAATATTGAAAAAGTACAAAGTACCTGGAGTTACAAAGGTACAGTTGGCATAGAAACACACAACCACTGTTAGAGAATTTAAACATTTTTGTTTGAAAATCATATTGTATCCTGTATTAAAGGCATACACCTTGGCTAATGACACTCTAGGCCATGATGGGATACAGCTGAACAAGAAGAACCACATTCCTTGAAAACAATACAGCGACTGAGAACTATCTTATCAGCTTTACAAAGTACAAGCTTCCCGGACTGTAGAATGAATAGAATAATTCAAATTAACTGATAAAGGCTTGCAAAGTAGACAGTGGAAAAGGAACTTTTGAACTCTATCGACCTACGTATTTGGATTGCTAGGAGGCAGTGGGGAAAGAACTTTTAAACCCTACAAACTCTCATGTTGCCAGATGAGAGTCGGCCAAGGTAAATGATTCATACTAGTAAGTGGCTCACATCCGGCTAGGATGAGCAAACATCTGGGTAAATGACTTTTGAAAAACTGTAATTGTACGACGATAAACAATGCAATTTAGAATCAGTTGGGCTGCCCCAAATCATTCTCCTACTTGTGTGAACCAGGCCAGGGAAACAATAAAGTATGTCTTCCACCAGAATTACTGTCACCGTGAAATCTTTGTATTTGCTAAGCTGTAATTAATAAAGAGAAATCTCTCACAAGAAATCCAGCGTAATACATATGTCTCTGAAAAACGCCAACAGAAATTGGCATTGCGAGCAGGGTCATTTATCGGATTCCAATCGCAAGACACGTCACCTAGATGGGTGAGTATTATTTTGTTTAACCCAATAGTTAGAGAAGATACATGTCAGGCTTTCAGAACCATAAGTTGAGCAACCCAACAAAAATAAGGGCGCTACGGACAATAGTATTTCTTAAGTGAAGTCATGTGAATGTGTATGGGGATGGGTGGGGATGGGGTTTTGGGGGGGGAGGGGGGGGTGCGGCAAAGACATACTTTTGCACTACCCTGAGTAGCAGAACTAAATAGCCACGCAAAGGGCCCTTGCTGTTTGTCATTTTCATAAATGACCTGGATGAGGAAGTGGAGGGATGGGTTAGTAAGTTCGCCGACGATATGAAGGTTGGTGGTGTTGTGGATGGTCTTGAGGGATGTCAGAACTTGCAGCGAGACATAGATAGGATGCAAGACTGGGCGGAGAAGTGGCAGATGGACTTCAATGTGGATAAATGTGTAGTGGTCCATTTTGGCAGGACCAACAGGGTGTAGGAGTACAATATCAAGGGTAGGAGTCTTAGCTGTGTTGAAGAGCAGAAGGACCTTGGGGTCCGGGTCCACAGGACTCTTAAATCAGCCTCGCAAGTGGAGGATGTGGTCAAGAAGGCGTATGGTGTACTGGCCTTCATTAATCAAGGGATTGAGTTTAGGAGTTGGGAGGTAATGCTGCAACTTTATAAGACCCTTGTCAGGCCCCACTTGGAGTACTGTGCGCAGTTCTGGTTGCCTCACTACAGGAAGGATGTGGAAGCTATTGAGAGAGTGCAGAGGAGATTTACAAGGATGTTGCCTGGACTGGGAGGCATGCCTTATGAAGATAGGTTGAGGGAGCTGGGATTCTTCTCCCTGGAGAGACGAAGGTTGAGAGGTGACCTGATAGAGGTCTATAAAATGTTGAGAGGAATAGATAGGGTGGATTCTCAGAGGCTATTTCCCAGGGCTGAAATGGTCGCTATGAGAGGACACAGATTTAAGGTGCTGGGGAGCAGGTACAGAGGAGATGTTAGGGGTAAGTTTTTCACTCAGAGGGTGATGAGTGAGTGGAATCGGCTGCCGTCGGTGGTGGTAAAGGCGAACTCGCTGGGGTCTTTTAAAAGACTTCTGGATGAGTACATGGGATCTAATGGGATTGGGGGTTCAAGATAGGTCTATGGCTTAGTAGGTATAGATGTGATCGGCGCAACTTGTGGGCCGAAGGGCCTGTTTGCGCTGTAGTGTTCTATGTTCTATGAAAGAAGAGTTAGGTAGCGTTTGTAAATACAGAGTGAAGTTAGGGAGCATTTGCAAATAGAGAATGTAATTAAGGAGTGTGTGTAAATAGTGTGTGGAGTTAGAGTACGTGTGTAAATAGAGAGTGAAATTATGGAGTGTCTGTAAGCAAAGTGGTTTTAGAGAGCTTCTGTAAATAATCAAGGAGTATATGTAAATAGACAGTGAACTTTCTATTTACCATAGAAAGCTACCATAACTAATTTCCCATTGCAGGCCACTCACCAAACAATACAATTAAAAGGGGTAACAGTACTGCAGTATTTATTAAATACTGCATTAGAGATTGGGGATCGCGGGGAATGGGCCCAGACACATTCCAAACAAATCTTCTTCAAAACAAAACCTCCACAGAAAATATAAATGCTCGCACGATGCTGGAACTTAGTCCTTTTGTTTGGAGAATTGAAACTCTGGCTGGCCAGCAACTTTCAAGGTAGAGAGAATGCCATCACTGGCCTCCAGCTTTCAGCCAGAGACAGAATTCTCACCCTGGAAAGTTAAGAAGATCTGCTTCCTGCTAGCCAGCGGAATTTACAATACCAGGGAGAGAGAGAGAAACACTGCCATTCATCCTAATGTTCAAACACCTTCTAAACTAAAACAGCCCAAACAGGACTGAAAGAACTGTCACCTGGCCTGTCAATCATTGTTCCCCCAACAAAGCAAAAGGTCATAAAATACAGGCACTGCATAAGGCCCAGAGTAAAAATAAACAAACCCCCATTTAAACCATTGAAGCAGCAATATAAGGATTCTAAGCAGACAACTTGGCAACAGTGAAATAAACAAAGCTGCTTATAACAGCAGACAGCATGATTAAAAATACAGTAGCACAGCAGTGTCACAACACAATCCCTAATTACACTCTTTATTTTAGCACATGCTGTTATTCCACCCTGAATTTGTACACATTTCATAATGCCTCTTTCGATTTACACATGCTCCCTAGATTCACTCCCTGTTTAAGACCACTTCCTATTTACAGGCCTTCTAAAAGTTCACTGTCTATTTACACATGCTCCTTGATTATTTACAGAAGCTCTCTAAAACCACTTTGCTTACAGACGCTCCATAATTTCACTCTCTATTTACACACGTACTCTAACTCCACACACTATTTACACACACTCCTTAATTACATTCTCTATTTGCAAATGCTCCCTAACTTCACTCTGTATTTACACAAACTACCTAACTCTTCTTTGCACGCACTCCCTAATTCCACTATCTATTTACACACACTCCCCGTTTCTGCACTCCCGTATCAGATCCATTCTATTTACTCACGCTTCTTATTTCACTTCCTATTTACACACACTCCCTATTTTCACTGCCTATTTACACACATTCCCGAGTTCAACTCTCAATTTACAGATGCTTCCTAATTCCACTAGCTATTTACAGATGCTCCCTAAGTCCAGTCTCTATTTACACACAAACCCTAACTCCACTCTTTAAGTATACATGCTCCCTAATTCCATTTTATTTACAAATGCTCCCTAAGTGCACTCTCTCTTTACACATGCTCCCACATCCCTCACTCTTTTTACTCACGCATACTAATTCCACTTTCTGTTAACACACATACCCTTACTCCACTCTGTCTTTACACACACTCCCTAATCGACTTTCTATTTATACACACTCTCTAATTTACTCTCATTTTAAACAGACACACTAATTCCACTCTCTGTATTTACATACTTCTTAATTTCTCTCTCTTTTACACATTCCACTCTCTATTAATACACATCCCATAATATTGCCTTTGATTTACACATGCTCCCCAAGTCCATTCCCTATTTACACACATTCTCTAATTCTCACTCAATTTATAGACGCTCCCTAATTCCACTCTCTATTTACAGATTGCTCCCTAATTATATTTCAAATGCAACAAATGCAATTTATTGCACTCTCTTTTCAGGCATGCTCCCTAGTTCCTCTTTCAATTTACACACACTCCCTAATTCTGCTCTCTACTTACACATGCTTCCTTAGTCAACTCCCTTTTTACACATGTCCTTAATTTCAAGTTCCATTTACACACATACTTAATTCCCCCTTTGCTTGATACACACTCCCTATTTCCACTCTCTATTTACACACACTCCCAAATTCCTCACTATATTTACTCACCTTCGTTAATTCATCTTTCTGTTAACACACATTCCCTTATCCCACCCACTCTTTACACACACTCCCTAATTCCATTCTATCTACATCCACTCCCTAATTCCACTTTCTATTTACACACACTCCCTAATTCCACTCACTCTTTCCACACACTCCCTAATTCCATTCTATCTATAGCCACTCCCTCATTCCACTTTCTATTTACACACACTCCCTAATTCCACTCACTCTTTACACACACTCCTCAATTTCACTTTCTATTTACACACACTCCCTGATTACACTCATTCTTTACACACACTCCCTAATTCCCCTTTCTATTTACACATGTTCCCTAGTTTCACTGTCTCTTTACACACATTCCCGAATTCCACCCTCAATTTCACACATTCCATAATAACACTGTGAATGGTTTTGGTCCCCTTACCTAAGGGAAAGATATACTGGCAATAAGAGGCAGTCCAGACAAGGTTCACTGGGTTGATTCTGGGTGTGGAGGGATTTTCTTTTGAGGCAAGTAGTTGGGCCTGAACTTATTGGAGTTTAGAAGAATGAGGGGTGATCTTAGTGAGGGATAAGGGGGCGGCACGCTGCTGCTTCACAGCTCCAGGGTCCTGAGTTCGATTCCCGGCTCAGGTCACTGTCTGTGTGGAGTTTGCACATTCTCCTCGTGTCTGCGTGGGTTTCCTCCGGGTGCTCCGGTTCACTCCCACTGTACAAAGATGTGCGGGTTAGGTTGATTGGCCATGCTAAGAAATGGCCCCTTAGTGTCCAGGGATGTGGAGGTTAAAGGGATTAGTGGGTCTAATATGGAGGGATATGGGGGTGGGGCCTGGGTGGGATTGTGTTTGGTGCAGACTCGATGGGCTGAAGGGCCTCTTTCTACCCTGTAGGGTTCTGTGATTCTAAAGGATTCTCAGGGGGATTGTCAGGGTAGTTGCTGAGAGGTTGTTTCCTCTTGGGAGAGAGTCTAGGACCAGAGGGCAGTATCTCAGAGTCAGGCGTCGCCCGTTTAAGATAGAGTTGAGGAAGAATTTCTTCTCTCAGAGGGTGGTAAATCTGTGGAATTCTTTACTGCAGAGATTTATACTGTCTGCGTCGTTAAGTGTGTTCAAGGCTGAGATAGCAAGAAGTCTCACAACACCAGGTTAGGAGGATTTTCAATCAGGAAGGAAACCAAAGGTTATGGGGATAAGGTGGGAAAACAGAGTTGATCACCCACTACACTCAGAGGGTGGTGGAATTGGCTGCCGTCGGTAGAGGCGAACTTGCTGGGGTCTTTTAAGAGACTTCTGGATGAGTACATGAGATTTAAGGTCATAGATAGGCCTGATAGGTGTGGATATGATCAGTGCAACTTGTGGGCCGAAGGGCCTGTCTGAGCTGTGGTGTTCATAGAACACGACAGTGCAGAAAGAGGCCCTTCAGCCCATCGAGTCTGCACTGAGAACAATCCCACACAAGCCCCACCCCCATATCCCTACAGTTTATACCCACTAATCCGTCGAACCTACTCATTCCAGGACACTAAGGGGCAATTTCTTAGCGTGGCCAATCAACCTAACCCGCACATCTTTGGACTGTGGGAGGAAACTGGAGTACCCGGAGGAAACCCATGCAGACACGAGGAGAATGTGCAAACTCCACACAGACAGTGACCCCAGCTGGGAATCGAACCCAGGACCCTGGAGCTGTGAAGCAGCAGTGCTAACCACTGTGCTACCGTGCCGCCCATGTTCTACGTTCTATGTTCTACATCAGATCAGTCATGATCTCACTGAATGACAGAGCAGACCTGGTGAACTAAATGGCCTACTTCTGCTCCTGTTCCTTATGGTTGACTACCCATCATTACTTTTCAGGATGGTGGAAAGAGATTTTGTGTATGGGGAGGGCAGGGTGTGTCTGAATACAGATTTCTGATAGACAGGGGAATTGAGGGTTATGGGGAGAAGGCGGGAAAGCGATCCACTTCAGATCAGCCATGATCTTATTGAATGGCGGGGCAGGCTTAAAGGGCTAGATGGCCTCCTCCTGCTCCCATTTCTTATGTTCTTAATATAAGCAGGTTCAGGCATTGCGGGGGGTGGGGGGGGGGAGGAGAGGGGCAGGAAGGTGGTCTCCTGCATCAGCAGTCCCTGCTTAACTGCACTCGCCTGCCATGGATGTGGAGGCTTTGGAGAGGGTGCAGAGGAGGTTTACCAGGATGTTGCCTGGTATGGAGGGGAGATCCTATGAGGAGAGACTGAGAGATTTGGGGTTGTTTTCGCTGGAAAGAAGGCGGCTAAGAGGGGACCTCATTGAAACATATAAGATGATTAGAGGTTTAGACAGGGTAGATAGTGATAGCCTTTTTCCTAGGATGGAGAAAGCTAGCACGAGGGGGCACGACTTTAAATTAAGGGGGGGTAGTTATAGGACTGATGTCAGGGGTAGGTTCTTTACCCAGAGAGTGGTGAGGGACTGGAATGCCCTGCCTGCTGCAGTTGTAAATGCACCTAGTTTGGGGGCGTTTAAGAGATCTGTGGATAGGTTTATGGATGAAAAGGGATTGGTTTAGGCTAGTGGGTCATTGTTTTTGTAACTGGTCGGCGCAACATCGTGGGCCGAAGGGCCTGTTCTGCGCTGTAATGTTCTATGTTCTATGTCCCCCTCCCCCCACCCACAAATCCACCCCCTTTAATGTCTGGTGAGTGCCAGGCCTTCCATTCCAGACCATTTTTGCAGAGAGCCCCCACCCCACGATGTTCCCCACCCCCACCATCAAACTTTTGTATTCCAGAAATGACAAGAAAGCGCTGACCTCAGTAGCAAAGAAGTCCATAGAACCATAGAACATTACAGCTCAGAAACAGGCCTTTTGGCCCTTCTTGTCTGTGCCGAACCATTTTTTGCCTAGTCCCACTGACCTGCTCTTGGACCATATCCCTCCTCACCCCTCTCATCCATGAACCCCTCCAAGTTTTTCTTAAATGTTAAAAGTGACCCTGCATTTACCACTTTATCCGGCAGCTCATTCCACACTCCCACCACTCTCTGTGTGAAGAAGCCCCCCCTAATATTCCCTTTAAACTTTCCTCCTTTCACCCCTAACCCATGCCCTCTGGTTTTTTTCTCCACTAGCCTCAGTGGAAAAAGCCTGCTTTGCATTCACTGTATTTGTAACCATCAAAATCTTATACACCTCTATCAAATCTCCCCTCATTCTTCGACACTGCAGGGAATAAAGTCCTAACCTATTCAATCTCTCTCTGTAATTCAGCTTCTCAAGTCCCAGCAACATCCTTGTGAACCTTCTCTGCATTCTTTGTAATAGTAACACTTTGGGGAATTTGATAAAGAAGGGAAAAACTTAGTAAAAAAGGGAAGATACAAACGCACAAGATTACAGTTACACAGTTAAAATTGTACTAAAGAACTTTGCTATACAGATGTATAAGTAAACATCCCAGGTCATGACCCCTTCCAGGTGTTTAACTATACACCCATAACATGATAAAAATCTGGTAATATTACAGGAGGAAAAATGCTGTCGCAGTCATTAGGTTCATAACTTCTCTAACCTGCAGTCTACTGTGGAATGCAACAATGCTGGAGGGTCAGTACTGAGGGAGTGCTGCACTGTCAGAGGGTCATTACAGAGGGAGTGCTGCACTGTCAGAGGGTCAGTACTGAGGGAGTGCTGCACTGTCAGAGGGTCAGTACTGAGGGAGTGCCGCACTGTCAGAGGGTCATTACTGAGGGAGTGCTGCACTGTCAGAGGGTCAGTACTGAGGGAGTGCTGCACTGTCAGAGGGTCATTACAGAGGGAGTGCTGCACTGTCAGAGGGTCAGTACTGAGGGAGTGCTGCACTGTCAGAGGGTCAGTACTGAGGGAGTGCCGCACTGTCAGAGGGTCATTACTGAGGGAGTGCTGCACTGTCAGAGGGTCAGTACTGAGGGAGTGCTGCACTGTCAGAGGGTCAGTAATGAGGGAGTGCTGCACTGTCAGGGGGTCAGTACTGAGGGAGTGCTTCACTGTCAGAGGGTCATTACGGAGGGAGTGCTGCACGGTCAGAGGGTCAGTACTGAGGGAGTGCTGCACTGTCAGAGGGTCAGTACTGAGGGAGTGCTGCACTGTCAGAGGGTCATTACAGAGGGAGTGCTGCACTGTCAGAGGGTCAGTACTGAGGGAGTGCTGCACTGTCAGAGGGTCAGTACTGAGGGAGCGCTGCACTTTCAGATGGTCAGTACTGAGGGAGTGCTGCACTGTCAGATGGTCAGTACTGAGGGAGTGCTGCACTGTCAGAGGGTCAGTAATGAGGGAACGCTGAACTGTCAGGAGGTCACTACTGAGGGAGTGCTGGACTGTCAGAGGGTCAGTACTGAGGCAGTGCCGGACTGGCGGAGGATAAGTGCTGAGGGAGTGCCGCACTGTCAGAGGGTCAGTACTAAGTGAGTGCTGCATTGTCAGACAGTCAGTACTGAGGGAGTACTGCGCTGTCAGAGGGTCAGTACTGAGGGAGTGCCGCACTGTCAGAGGGTCAGTATTGAGGGAGTGCTGCACTGTCAGACGGTTCGGACTGAGGGAGTGCTGCACTGTCAGAGGGTCAGTACTGAGGGAGTGCCGCACTGTCGGAGGGTCAGTACTGAGGGAGTGCTGCACTGTCAGACAGTTCGGACTGAGGGAGTGCTGCACTGTTAGAGGGTCAGTACTGGGGGAGTGCGGCACTGTCAGAGGGTCTACACTGAGGGAGTGCTGCACTGTCAGAGTGTCAGTACTGAGGGAGTGCTGCACGTTCAGATGGTCAGTACTGAGGGAGTGCTGCACTGTAAAGGGTCAGTACTGACGGAGCGCTGCACTGTCAGAGGGTCAGTACTGAGGGAGTGCTGCACTGTAAAGGGTCAGTACTGAGGGAGTGCTGCACTGTCAGAGGGTCAGGACTGAGGGGGTTCTGCACTGTCAGACGGTGAGTACCGAGGGAGTGCTGCACTGTCAGAGGGTCAGGACTGAGGGAGTGATGAACTGGCAGAGAGTCAGTACTGATGGAGTGCTGCACTGTCAGAGGGTCAGTACTGATGGAGCACTCCACTGTCAGAGGGTCAGTACTGAGGGGGTTCTGCACTGTCAGACGGTCAGTACTGAGGGAGTGATGCACTGTCAGAGGGTCAGTACTGAGAGAATGCTGCACTGTCAGAGGGTCAGTACTGAGGGAGTGCTGCACTGTCAGAAGGTCAGTACTGAGGGAGTGCTGCACTGTCAGAGGATCATTACTGAGGGAGTGTTGCACTGTCAGAGGGTCAGTACTGAGGGAGTGCTGCACTGTCAGAGGGTCATTACTGAGGGAGTCTTGCACTGTCAGAGGTTCAGTACTGAGGGAGTGCTGCACTGTTTGAGAGTCGTACTGAGGGAGTGCTGCACTGTCAGAGGGACAGTACTGAGGGAGTGCTGCTCTGTCAGAGGGTCAGAACTGAGGGAGTGCTGAACTGTCAGAGGGTCAGTACTGAGGGAGTGCTGCACTGTCAGTGAGTCAGTACTGAGGGAGTGCTGCACTGTCAGAGGGTCAGTACTGAGGGAGTGCTGCACTGTCAGAGGGTCAGAACTGAGGGAGTGCTGAACTGTCAGAGGGTCAGTACTGAGGGAGTGCTGCACTGTCAGAGAGTCAGTACTGAGGGAGTGCTGCACTGTCAGAGGGTCAGTACCGAGGGAGTGCTGCAATGTCAGAGGGTCAGTACTGAGGGAGTGCTGCACTGTCAGAGAGTCAGTACTGAGGGAGTGCTGCACTGTCAGAGGGTCAGTACTGAGGGAGTGCTGCACTGTCAGAGGGTCAGTACTGAGGGAGTGCTGCACTGTCAGAGGGTCAGTACTGAGGGAGTGCTGCACTGTCAGAGGGTCAGTACTGAGGGAGTGCTGCACTGTCACAGGGTCAGTACTGAGGGAGTGCTGCACTGTCAGAGAGCAGTACTGAGAGAGTGTTGCACTGTCAGAGCGTCAGTACTGAGGGAGTGCTGCACTGTCAGAGGGTCAGTACTGAGGGAGTGCTGCACTGTCAGACAGTCAGTACTGAGGGAGTACTGCGCTGTCAGAGGGTCAGTACTGAGGGAGTGCCGCACTGTCAGAGGGTCAGTACTGAGGGATTGCTGCACTGTCAGACGGTTCGGACTGAGGGAGTGCTGCACTGTCAGAGGGTCAGTACTGAGGGAGTGCTGCACTGTCAGACAGTTCGGACTGAGGGAGTGCTGCACGGTCAGAGGGTCAGTACTGACGGAGCGCTGCACTGTCAGAGGGTCAGTACTGAGGGAGTGCTGCACTGTCAGAGGGTCAGTACTGAGGGAGTGCTGCCCTGTCAGAGGGTCAGGACTGAGGGGGTTCTGCACTGTCAGATGGTGAGTACCGAGGGAGTGCTGCACTGTCAGAGGGTCAGTACTGAGGGGGTTCTGCACTGTCAGATGGTGAGTACCGAGGGAGTGCTGCACTGTCAGAGGGTCAGTACTGAGGGGGTTCTGCACTGTCAGAGGGTCAGTACTGAGGGAGTGATGCACTGTCAGAGGGTCAGTACTGAGGGAGTGCTGCACTGTCAGAGGGTCAGTACTGAGGGAGTCTTGCACTGTCAGAGGGTCAGTACTGAGGGAGTGCTGCACTGTCAGAGAGTCAGTAACTGCAGGAGGGCTGCTCTGTCTGAGGGTCAGTACTGAGGGAGTGCTGCACTGTCAGAGGGTCAGTACTGAGGGAGTGCTGCACTGTCACAGGGTCAGTACTGAGGGAGTGCCGGACTGTCGGAGGATAAGTGCTGAGGGAGTGCCGCACTGTCAGAGGGTCAGTACTAAGTGAGTGCTGCATTGTCAGACAGTCAGTACTGAGGGAGTACTGCGCTGTCAGAGGGTCAGTACTGAGGGAGTGCCGCACTGTCAGAGGGTCAGTACTGAGGGAGTGCTGCACTGTCAGACGGTTTGGACTGAGGGACTGCTGCACTGTCAGAGGGTCAGTACTGAGGGAGTGCTGCACTGTCAGACGGTTCGGACTGAGGGACTGCTGCACTGTCAGAGGGTCAGTACTGAGGGAGTGCCGCACTGTCGGAGGGTCAATACTGAGGGAGTGCTGCACTGTCAGACAGTTCGGACTGAGGGAGTGCTGCACTGTTAGAGGGTGAGTACTGAGGGAGTGCTGCACTGTCAGGGGGTCAGTACTGAGGGAGTGCTGCACGTTCAGATGGTCAGTACTGAGGGAGTGCTGCACTGTCAGAGGGTCAGTACTGAGGGGGTGCTGCACTGTCAGGGGGTCAGTACTGAGGGAGTGCTGCACGTTCAGATGGTCAGTCCTGGGGGAGTGCGGCACTGTCAGAGGGTCTACACTGATGGAGTGCTGCACTGTCAGAGTGTCAGTACTGAGGGAGTGCTGCACTGTAGAGGGTCAGTACTGATGGAGCGCTGCACTGTCAGAGGGTCAGTACTGAGGGAGGGCTGCACTGTCAGAGGGTCAGTACTGAGGGAGTGCTGCCCTGTCAGAGGGTCAGGACTGAGGGGGTTCTGCACTGTCAGACGGTGAGTACCGAGGGAGTGCTGCACTGTCAGAGGGTCAGGAGTGAGGGAGTGATGCACTGGCAGAGAGTCAGTACTGATGGAGTGCTGCACTGTCAGAGGGTCAGTACTGATGGAATGCTCCACTGTCAGACGGTCAGTACTGGGGGAGTGATGCACTGTCAGAGGGTCAGTACTGAGGGATTGCTGCACTGTCAGAGGGTCAGTACTGAGGGAGTGCAGCACTGTCAGAAGGTCAGCACTGAGGGAGTGTTGCACTGTCAGAGGGTCAGTACTGAGGGAGTGCTGCACTGTCAGAGGGTCAGTACTGAGGGAGTGCTGCACTGTTTGAGAGTCGTACTGAGGGAGTGCTGCACTGTCAGAGGGTCAGTACTGAGGGAGTGCTGCTCTGCCAGAGTGTCAGTACTGAGGGAGTGCTACACTGACAGAGGGTCAGTATTGAGGGAGTGCTGAACTGTCAGAGAGTCAGTACTGAGGGAGTGCTGCACTGTCAGAAGGTCAGTACTGAGGGAGTGCAGCACTGTTTGAGAGTCGTACTGAGGGAGTGCTGCACTGTCAGAGGGTCAGTACTGAGGGAGTGCTGCTCTGTCAGAGTGTCAGTACTGAGGGAGTGCTGCACTGTCAGAGGGTCAGTATTGAGGGAGTGCTGAACTGTCAGGGTCAGTAATGAGGGAGTGCTGCACTGTCAGAGAGTCAGTACTGAGGGAGTGCTCCACTGTCAGAGGGTCAGTACTGAGGGGGTTCTGCACTGTCAGACGGTCAGTACTGAGGGAGTGATGCACTGTCAGAGGGTCAGTACTGAGAGAATGCTGCACTGTCAGAGGGTCAGTACTGAGGGAGTGCTGCACTGTCAGAAGGTCAGTACTGAGGGAGTGCTGCACTGTCAGAGGATCATTACTGAGGGAGTGTTGCACTGTCAGAGGGTCAGTACTGAGGGAGTGCTGCACTGTCAGAGGGTCATTACTGAGGGAGTCTTGCACTGTCAGAGGTTCAGTACTGAGGGAGTGCTGCACTGTTTGAGAGTCGTACTGAGGGAGTGCTGCACTGTCAGAGGGACAGTACTGAGGGAGTGCTGCTCTGTCAGAGGGTCAGAACTGAGGGAGTGCTGAACTGTCAGAGGGTCAGTACTGAGGGAGTGCTGCACTGTCAGTGAGTCAGTACTGAGGGAGTGCTGCACTGTCAGAGGGTCAGTACTGAGGGAGTGCTGCACTGTCAGAGGGTCAGAACTGAGGGAGTGCTGAACTGTCAGAGGGTCAGTACTGAGGGAGTGCTGCACTGTCAGAGAGTCAGTACTGAGGGAGTGCTGCACTGTCAGAGGGTCAGTACCGAGGGAGTGCTGCAATGTCAGAGGGTCAGTACTGAGGGAGTGCTGCACTGTCAGAGAGTCAGTACTGAGGGAGTGCTGCACTGTCAGAGGGTCAGTACTGAGGGAGTGCTGCACTGTCAGAGGGTCAGTACTGAGGGAGTGCTGCACTGTCAGAGGGTCAGTACTGAGGGAGTGCTGCACTGTCAGAGGGTCAGTACTGAGGGAGTGCTGCACTGTCACAGGGTCAGTACTGAGGGAGTGCTGCACTGTCAGAGAGCAGTACTGAGAGAGTGTTGCACTGTCAGAGCGTCAGTACTGAGGGAGTGCTGCACTGTCAGAGGGTCAGTACTGAGGGAGTGCTGCACTGTCAGACAGTCAGTACTGAGGGAGTACTGCGCTGTCAGAGGGTCAGTACTGAGGGAGTGCCGCACTGTCAGAGGGTCAGTACTGAGGGATTGCTGCACTGTCAGACGGTTCGGACTGAGGGAGTGCTGCACTGTCAGAGGGTCAGTACTGAGGGAGTGCTGCACTGTCAGACAGTTCGGACTGAGGGAGTGCTGCACGGTCAGAGGGTCAGTACTGACGGAGCGCTGCACTGTCAGAGGGTCAGTACTGAGGGAGTGCTGCACTGTCAGAGGGTCAGTACTGAGGGAGTGCTGCCCTGTCAGAGGGTCAGGACTGAGGGGGTTCTGCACTGTCAGATGGTGAGTACCGAGGGAGTGCTGCACTGTCAGAGGGTCAGTACTGAGGGGGTTCTGCACTGTCAGATGGTGAGTACCGAGGGAGTGCTGCACTGTCAGAGGGTCAGTACTGAGGGGGTTCTGCACTGTCAGAGGGTCAGTACTGAGGGAGTGATGCACTGTCAGAGGGTCAGTACTGAGGGAGTGCTGCACTGTCAGAGGGTCAGTACTGAGGGAGTCTTGCACTGTCAGAGGGTCAGTACTGAGGGAGTGCTGCACTGTCAGAGAGTCAGTAACTGCAGGAGGGCTGCTCTGTCTGAGGGTCAGTACTGAGGGAGTGCTGCACTGTCAGAGGGTCAGTACTGAGGGAGTGCTGCACTGTCACAGGGTCAGTACTGAGGGAGTGCCGGACTGTCGGAGGATAAGTGCTGAGGGAGTGCCGCACTGTCAGAGGGTCAGTACTAAGTGAGTGCTGCATTGTCAGACAGTCAGTACTGAGGGAGTACTGCGCTGTCAGAGGGTCAGTACTGAGGGAGTGCCGCACTGTCAGAGGGTCAGTACTGAGGGAGTGCTGCACTGTCAGACGGTTTGGACTGAGGGACTGCTGCACTGTCAGAGGGTCAGTACTGAGGGAGTGCTGCACTGTCAGACGGTTCGGACTGAGGGACTGCTGCACTGTCAGAGGGTCAGTACTGAGGGAGTGCCGCACTGTCGGAGGGTCAATACTGAGGGAGTGCTGCACTGTCAGACAGTTCGGACTGAGGGAGTGCTGCACTGTTAGAGGGTGAGTACTGAGGGAGTGCTGCACTGTCAGGGGGTCAGTACTGAGGGAGTGCTGCACGTTCAGATGGTCAGTACTGAGGGAGTGCTGCACTGTCAGAGGGTCAGTACTGAGGGGGTGCTGCACTGTCAGGGGGTCAGTACTGAGGGAGTGCTGCACGTTCAGATGGTCAGTCCTGGGGGAGTGCGGCACTGTCAGAGGGTCTACACTGATGGAGTGCTGCACTGTCAGAGTGTCAGTACTGAGGGAGTGCTGCACTGTAGAGGGTCAGTACTGATGGAGCGCTGCACTGTCAGAGGGTCAGTACTGAGGGAGGGCTGCACTGTCAGAGGGTCAGTACTGAGGGAGTGCTGCCCTGTCAGAGGGTCAGGACTGAGGGGGTTCTGCACTGTCAGACGGTGAGTACCGAGGGAGTGCTGCACTGTCAGAGGGTCAGGAGTGAGGGAGTGATGCACTGGCAGAGAGTCAGTACTGATGGAGTGCTGCACTGTCAGAGGGTCAGTACTGATGGAATGCTCCACTGTCAGACGGTCAGTACTGGGGGAGTGATGCACTGTCAGAGGGTCAGTACTGAGGGATTGCTGCACTGTCAGAGGGTCAGTACTGAGGGAGTGCAGCACTGTCAGAAGGTCAGCACTGAGGGAGTGTTGCACTGTCAGAGGGTCAGTACTGAGGGAGTGCTGCACTGTCAGAGGGTCAGTACTGAGGGAGTGCTGCACTGTTTGAGAGTCGTACTGAGGGAGTGCTGCACTGTCAGAGGGTCAGTACTGAGGGAGTGCTGCTCTGCCAGAGTGTCAGTACTGAGGGAGTGCTACACTGACAGAGGGTCAGTATTGAGGGAGTGCTGAACTGTCAGAGAGTCAGTACTGAGGGAGTGCTGCACTGTCAGAAGGTCAGTACTGAGGGAGTGCAGCACTGTTTGAGAGTCGTACTGAGGGAGTGCTGCACTGTCAGAGGGTCAGTACTGAGGGAGTGCTGCTCTGTCAGAGTGTCAGTACTGAGGGAGTGCTGCACTGTCAGAGGGTCAGTATTGAGGGAGTGCTGAACTGTCAGGGTCAGTAATGAGGGAGTGCTGCACTGTCAGAGAGTCAGTACTGAGGGAGTGCTGCACTGTCAGAGGGTCAGAACTGAGGGAGTGCTGAACTGTTGAGAGTCAGTACTGAGGGAGTGCTGCACTGTCAGATGGTCAGTACTGAGGGAGTGCTGCACTGTCAGAGGGTCAGAACTGAGGGAGTGCTGAACTGTCAGAGGGTCAGTACTGAGGGAGTGCTGCACTGTTGAGAGTCAGTACTGAGGGAGTGCTGCACTGTCAGAGGGTCAGTACTGAGGGAGTGCTGCACTGTCAGAGGGTCAGTACTGAGGGAGTGCTGCACTGTCAGAGGGTCAGTACTGAGGGAGTGCTGCACTGTCAGAGGGTCAGTACTGAGGGAGTGCTGCACTGTCACAGGGTCAGTACTGAGGGAGTGCTGCACTGTCAGAGAGCAGTACTGAGAGAGTGTTGCACTGTCAGAGCGTCAGTACTGAGGGAGTGCTGCACTGTCAGAGGGTCAGTACTGAGGGAATGCTGCACTGTCAGAGGGTCAGTACTGAGGGAGTGCTGCACTGTCAGAGAGTCAGTAACTGCAGGAGGGCTGCTCTGTCAGAGGGTCAGTACTGAGGGAGTGCTGCACTGTCAGAGGGTCAGTACTGAGGGAGTGCTGCACTGTCACAGGGTCAGTACTGAGGGAGTGCCGGACTGTCGGAGGATAAGTGCTGAGGGAGTGCCGCACTGTCAGAGGGTCAGTACTAAGTGAGTGCTGCATTGTTCGGACTGAGGGACTGCTGCACTGTCAGAGGGTCAGTACTGAGGGAGTGCCGCACTGTCAGAGGGTCAGTACTGAGGGAGTGCTGCACTGTCAGACGGTTCGGACTGAGGGAGTGCTGTACTGTTAGAGGGTGAGTACTGAGGGAGTGCTGCATTGTCAGGGGGTCAGTACTGAGGGAGTGCCGCACTGTCAGAGGGTCAGTACTGAGGGAGTGCTGCACTGTCAGACGGTTCGGACTGAGGGATTGCTGCACTGTCAGAGGGTCAGTACTGAGGGAGTGCTGCACTGTCAGGGGGTCAGTACTGAGGGAGTGCTGCACGTTCAGATGGTCAGTACTGAGGGAGTGCTGCACTGTCAGAGTGTCAGTACTGAGGGGGTGCTGCACTGTCAGGGGGTCAGTACTGAGGGAGTGCTGCACGTTCATATGGTCAGTACTGGGGGAGTGCGGCACTGTCAGAGGGTCTACACTGATGGAGTGCTGCACTGTCAGAGTGTCAGTACTGAGGGAGTGCTGCACTGTCAGAGGGTCAGTACTGACGGAGCGCTGCACTTTCAGAGGGTCAGTACTGAGGGAGTGCTGCACTGTCAGAGGGTCAGTACTGAGGGAGTGCTGCCCTGTCAGAGGGTCAGGACTGAGGGGGTTCTGCACTGTCAGACGGTGAGTACCGAGGGAGTGCTGCACTGTCAGAGGGTCAGGAGTGAGATAGTGATGCACTGGCAGAGAGTCAGTACTGATGGAGTGCTGCACTGTCAGAGGGTCAGTACTGAGGGAGTGCTGCACTGACAGAGGGTCAGTACTGATGGAATGCTCCACTGTCAGACGGTCAGTACTGGGGGAGTGATGCACTGTCAGAGGGTCAGTACTGAGGGATTGCTGAACTGTCAGAGGGTCAGTACTGAGAGAATGCTGCACTGTCAGAGGGTCAGTACTGAGGGAGTGCAGCACTGTCAGAAGGTCAGCACTGAGGGAGTGTTGCACTGTCAGAGGGTCATTACTGAGGGAGTGCTGCACTGTCAGAGGGTCAGTACTGAGGGAGTGCTGCACTGTTTGAGAGTCGTACTGAGGGAGTGCTGCACTGTCAGAGGGTCAGTACTGAGGGAGTGCTGCTCTGCCAGAGTGTCAGTATTGAGGGAGTGCTACACTGTCAGAGGGTCAGTATTGAGGGAGTGCTGAACTGTCAGAGGGTCAGTACTGAGGGAGTGCTGCACTGTCAGAGGGTCAGAACTGAGGGAGTGCTGAACTGTCAGAGGGTCAGAACTGAGGGAGTGCTGAACTGTCAGAGAGTCAGTACTGAGGGATTGCTGCACTGTCAGAAGGTCAGTACTGAGGGAGTGCAGCACTGTTTGAGAGTCGTACTGAGGGAGTGCTGCACTGTCAGAGGGTCAGTACTGAGGGAGTGCTGCTCTGTCAGAGTGTCAGTACTGAGGGAGTGCTGCACTGTCAGAGGGTCAGTATTGAGGGAGTGCTGAACTGTCAGAGGGTCAGTACTGAGGGAGTGCTGCACTGTCAGAGGGTCAGAACTGAGGGAGTGCTGAACTGTCACAGGGTCAGTACTGAGGGAGTGCTGCACTGTCAGAGAGTCAGTACTGAGGGAGTGCTGCACTGTCAGAGGGTCAGTACTGAGGGAGTGCTGCACTGTCAGAGGGTCAGTACTGAGGGAGTGCTGCACTGTCAGAGGGTCAGTACTGAGGGAGTGCTGCACTGACAGAAGGTCAGTACTGAGGGAGTGCTGCACTGTCAGAGGGTCAGTACGGAGGGAGTGCTGCACTGTCAGAGGGTCAGTACTGAGGGAGTGCTGCACTGTCAGAGAGCAGTACTGAGAGAGTGTTGCACTGTCAGAGCGTCAGTACTGAGGGAGTGCTGCACTGTCAGAGGGTCAGTACTGAGGGAATGCTGCACTGTCAGACGGTCAGTACTGAGGGAGTGCTGCACTGTCAGAGAGTCAGTACTGAGGGAGTGCTGCACTGTCACAGGGTCAGTACTGAGGGAGTGCCGGACTGTCGGAGGATAAGTGCTGAGGGAGTGCCGCACTGTCAGAGGGTCAGTACTAAGTGAGTGCTGCATTGTCAGACAGTCAGTACTGAGGGAGTACTGCGCTGTCAGAGGGTCAGTACTGAAGGAGTGCCGCACTGTCAGAGGGTCAGTACTGAGGGAGTGCTGCACTGTCAGACGGTTCGGACTGAGGGACTGCTGCACTGTCAGAGGGTCAGTACTGAGGGAGTGCCGCACTGTCGGAGGGTCAGTACTGAGGGAGTGCTGCACTGTCAGAGGGTCAGTACTGAGGGAGTGCTGCCCTGTCAGAGGGTCAGGACAGAGGGGGTTCTGCACTGTCAGACGGTGAGTACCGAGGGAGTGCTGCAATGTCAGAGGGTCAGGACTGAGGGAGTGATGCACTGGCAGAGAGTCAGTACTGATGGAGTGCTGCACTGTCAGAGGGTCAGTACTGATGGAATGCTCCACTGTCAGACGGTCAGTACTGGGGGAGTGATGCACTGTCAGAGGGTCAGTACTGAGGGATTGCTGAACTGTCAGAGGGTCAGTACTGAGAGAATGCTGCACTGTCAGTGGGTCAGTACTGAGGGAGAGCAGCACTGTCAGAAGGTCAGCACTGAGGGAGTTTTGCACTGTCAGAGGGTCAGTACTGAGGGAGTGCTGCACTGTCAGAGGGTCAGTACTGAGGGAGTGCTGCACTGTTTGAGAGTCGTACTGAGGGAGTGCTGCACTGCCAGAGGGTCAGTACTGAGGGAGTGCTGCTCTGCCAGAGTGTCAGTACTGAGGGAGTGCTGCACTGTCAGAGGGTCAGAACTGAGGGAGTGCTGAACTGTCAGAGGGTCAGTACTGAGGGAGTGCTGCACTGTCAGAGAGGCAGTACTGAGGGAGTGCTGCACTGTCAGAGGGTCAGTACTGAGGGAGTGCTGCACTGTCAGAGGGTCAGAACTGAGGGAGTGCTGAACTGTCAGAGAGTCAGTACTGAGGGAGTGCTGCACTGTCAGAGGGTCAGTACTGAGGGAGTGCTGCACTGTCAGAGGGTCAGTACTGAGGGAGTGCTGCACTGTCAGAGGGTCAGTACTGAGGGAGTGCTGCACTGTCACAGGGTCAGTACTGAGGGAGTGCTGCACTGTCAGAGAGCAGTACTGAGAGTGTGTTGCACTGTCAGAGCGTCAGTACTGAGGGAGTGCTGCACTGTCAGAGGGTCAGTACTGAGGGAGTGCTGCACTGTCAGAGGGTCAGTACTGAGGGAGTGCTGCACTGTCAGAGGGTCAGTACTGAGGGAGTGCTGCACTGTCACAGGGTCAGTACTGAGGGAGTGCTGCATTGTCAGAGGGTCAGTACTGAGGCAGTGCTTCACAGTCAGATGGTCAGTACTGAGAGAGTGCAGCACTGTCAGAGGTTCAGTACTGAGGGAGTGCTGCACTGTCAGAGGGTGAGTACTGAGGGAGTGCTGCACTGTCAGGGGGTCAGTACTGAGGGAGTGCTGCACTGTCAGAGGGTCAGTACTGAGGGAGTGCTGCACTGTCAGAGTTTCAGTACTGAGGGAGTGCTGCAATGACAGAGAATCAGTATTGAGGGAGTGCTGCACTGTCAGAGGGTCAGTACTGAGAGAGTGCTGCACTGTCAGAGGGTCATTGCTGAGGGAGTGCTGCAATGTCAGAGAATCAGTACTGAGGGAGTGCTGCACTGTTAGAGGGTCATTGCTGAGGGAGTGCTGCAATGTCAGAGAATCAGTACTGAGGGAGTGCTGCACTGTCAGTGGGTCAGTACTGAGGGAGTGCTGCACTGTCAGAGAATCAGTACTGAGGGAGGGCTGCACTGTCAGAAGGTCAGTACTGGGAGAGTGCTGCACTGTCAGAAGGTCAGTACTGAGGGGGTGCTGCAATGTCAGAGAATCAGTACTGAGGGAGTGCTGCACTGTCAGAGGGTCATTGCTGAGGGAGTGCTGCAATGTCAGAGAATCAGTACTGAGGGAGTGCTGCACTGTCAGTGGGTCAGTACTGAGGGAGTGCTGCACTGTCAGAGGGTCAGTACTGAGGGAGTGCTGCACTGTCAGAGGATCAGTACTGAGGGAGTGCTGCACTGTCAGAGGGTCATTGCTGAGGGAGTGCTGCAATGTCAGAGGATCAGTGCTGAGGGAGTGCTGCACTGTCAGAGGGTCAGTACTGCGAGAGTGCTGGACTGCCAGAGGGTGAGTACTGATGGAGTGCTGCACTGTCAGAGGGTCAGTACTGAGAGAGCTCTGCACTGTCAGAGGGTCAGTACTGAGAGAGTGCCGCACTGTCAGAGGGTCAGTATTGAGGAGGTGCTGCAGTGTTGGAGGGTTAGTACCGAACGTTTGCTGCACAGCCAGAGAGTTAGTACTGAGGGAGTGCTGCAACTTCAGATGGTCATTACTGAGGGAGTGTCGCATTGTCAGAGGGTCAGTACTGAGGGAGTGCCCCACTGTCAGAGGGTCAGTAATGAGGGAGTGCTGCACTGTCAGAGATCAGTACTGAGAGAGTGCTGCACTGTCAGAGGGTCATTGCTGAGGGAGTGCTGCAATGTTAGAGAATCAGTACTGAGGGAGTGCCCCACTGTCAGAGGGTCAGGACTGAGGGACTGCTGCACTGTCAGAGGGTCAGTACTGAGGGAGTGCTGCACTGTCAGAGGGTCAGTACTGAGGGAGTGCTGCACTGTCAGAGGGTCAGGACTGAGGGACTGCTGCACTGTCAGAGGGTCAGTACTGAGGGAGTGCTGCACTGTCAGAGGGTCAGTACTGAGGGAGTGCTGCACTGTCAGAGGGTCAGTCCTGAGGGAGTGCTGCACTGTCAGAGGGTCAGTACTGAGGGAGTGCTTCACTGTCAGAGGGTCATTACTGAGGGAGTGCTGCACTGTCAGAGGGTCAGTACTGAGGGAGTGCTGCAAGTTCAGATGGTCAGTACTGAGGGAGTGTCGCACTGTCAGACATCAGTACTGAGGGAGTGCTGCACTGTAGAGGGTCAGTACTGAGGGAGTGCTGCACTGTCAGAGAGTCAGTACTGAGGGAGTGCTGCACTGTCAGAGGGTCAGTACTGAGGGAGTACTGCACTGTCAGAGGGTCAGTACTGAGGGAGTGTTGCACTGTCAGAGGGTCAGTACTGAGGGAGTGTTGCACTGTCAGAGGGTCAGTACTGAGGGAGTGCTGCACTGTCAGAGGGTCAGTACTGAGGGAGTGCTGCACTGTCAGAGAGTCAGTACTGAGGGAGTGCTGCACTGTCAGAGGGTCAGTACTGAGGGAGTGATGCTCTGTCAGAGTGTCAGTACTGAGGGAGTGCTGCACTGTAGAGGGTCAGTACTGAGGGAGTGCTGCACTGTCAGAGAGTCAGTACTGAGGGAGTGCTGCACTGTCAGAGGGTCAGTACTGAGGGAGTGCTGCACTGTCAGAGGGTCAGTACTGAACGAGTATTGCACTGTCAGAGCGTCAGTACTGAGGGAGTGCTGCACTGTCAGAGGGTCAGTACTGAGGGAGTGCTGCACTGTCAGAGGGTCAGTATTGAGGGAATGCTGACCTGTCAGATTGTCAGTACTGAGGGAGTGCTGCACTGTCAGAGGGTCAGTACTGAGGGAGTGCTGCACTGTCAGAGGGTCAGTACTGAGGGAGTGCTTCACTGTCAGAGGGTCATTACTGAGGGAGTGCTGCACTGACAGAGGGTCAGTACTGAGGGAGTGCTGCACTATCAGAGGGTCAGTACTGAGGGAGTGCTGCACTGTTTGAGAGTCGTACTGAGGGAGTGCTGCACTGTCAGAGGGTGAGTACTGAGGGAATGCTGCTCTGTCAGAGTGTCAGTACTGAGGGAGTGCTGAACTGTCAGAGGGTCAGTACTGAGAGAGTGCTGCATTGTCAGAGGATCAGTACTGAGGGAGTGCCCCACAGTCAGAGGGTCAGTACTCAGGGAGTGCTGCACTGTCAGAGGGTCAGTGCTGAGGCATTGCTGAACAGTCAGAGGGTCAGTACTGAGGGAGTGCTGCACTGTCAGAGGGTCAGTACTGAGGGAGTGCTGCACTGTCAAAGAGTCAGTACTGAGGGAGCGCTGCACTGTCAGAGGGTCAGTACTGAGGGAGTGCTGCACTGTCGGAGGGTCAGTATTGATGGAGTGCTGCACCGCCAGAGGGTCAGTACTGAGGGAGTGCTGCACTGTTACAGGGTTAGTACTGAGAGAGTGCTGCACTGTCAGAGAGTCAGTACTGAGGGAGTGCTGCACTGTCAGAGGGTCAGTACTGAGGGTGTGCTGCACTATCAGATGGTCAGCACTGAGGGAGTGCTGCACTGTCAGAGGGTCAGTACTGAGTGGGTGCTGCACTGTCAGAGAGTCAGTACTGAGAGAGTGCTGCAGTGTCAGAGGGTCAGTACTGAGTGAGTGCTACACGGTCACTGAGTCAGTACTGAGGGAGTGCTGCACTGTCACAGAGTCAGTACTGAGAGAGTGCTGCACTGTCAGAGGGTCAGTACTGAGGGAGTGCTGCACTGTTACAGGGTTAGTACTGAGAGAGTGCTGCACTGTCAGAGAGTCAGTACTGAGGGAGTGCTGCACTGTCAGAGGGTCAGTACTGAGGGAGTGCTGCACTGTCGGAGGGTCAGTATTGATGGAGTGCTGCACTGTCAGAGGGTCAGTACTGAGTGGGTGCTGCACTGTCAGAGAGTCAGTACTGAGGGAGTGCTGCACTGTCAGAGGGTCACAACTGAGGGAGTGCTCCACAGCAAGAGGGTCAGTCCTGAGGGAGTGCTGCACTGTCAGAGGGTGAGTACTGAGTGAGTGCTGCACTGTCAGAGGTTCAGTACTGAGAGAGTGCTGCAGTGTCAGAGGGTCAGTACTGAGTGAGTGCTACATGGTCACTGAGTCAGTACTGAAGGAGTGCTGCACTGTCAGAGGGTCAGTACTGAGGGAGTGCTGCACTGTCACAGAGTCAGTACTGAGAGAGTGCTGCACTGTCAGAGGGTCAGTACTGAGGGAGTGCTGCACTGTTACAGGGTTAGTACTGAGAGAGTGCTGCACTGTCAGAGAGTCAGTACTGAGGGAGTGCTGCACTGTCAGAGGGTCAGTACTGAGGGTGTGCTGCACTGTCAGAGGGTCAGTACTGAGGGAGTGCTGCACTGTCAGAGGGTCAGTACTGAGTGGGTGCTGCACTGTCAGAGAGTCAGTACTGGGGGAGTGCTGCACTGTCAGAGGGTCACAACAGAGGGAGTGCTCCACAGCCAGAGGGTCAGTCCTGAGGGAGTGCTGCACTGTCATAGGGTCAGTACTGAGGGAATGCTGCAAAGTCAGAGGCTCAGTACTGAGGGAGTGCTGCACTGTCAGAGGGTCAGTACTGAGGGAGTGCTGCACTGTCAGAGGGTCAGTACTGAGGGAATGCTGCACCGTCAGAGGCTCAGTACTGAGGGGGTGCTGCACTGTCAGGGAGTCAGTACTGAGGGAGTGCTGCACTGTCAGAGGGTCAGTGCTGTGGTATCGCTGCACAGTCAGAGGATCAGTACTGAGGGAGTGCTGCACTGTCAGAGGGTCAGTTCTTAGGGAGTCCTGCACTGTCAGAGGGTCAGTACTGAGGGAGTGCTGCACTATCAGAGAGTCAGTACTGAGGGAGTGCTGCACTATCAGAGGGTCAGTACTGAGGCAGTGCTGCACTGTCAGAGGGTCAGTACTGAGGGAGTGCTTCACTGTCAGAGGGTCAGTACTGAGGGAGTGCTGCATTGTCAGAGGGTTTGTACTGAGGGAGTGCTGCACAGTCAGAGGGTCAGTACTGAGGGAGTGCTGCAGTGTCAGAGGGTCAGTAATGAGGGAGTGCTGCACTGTCAGAGGGTCAGTACTGAGGCCGAGCTGCACTGTCAGATGGTCAGTACTGAGGGAGTGCTGCACTGTCAGAGGGTCGGTACTGAGGGAGTGCTGCATGTCAAAATCTGGAGTTTATCCTGAATGGGTTGACAAGTGACAAGTAACAGAAGTGTCGGACAGTGACAACGTCAAAGACAGAATCTAATCACTGTCAATCTTCAGTGTTATTCCCCTCACTGAATTCCCTACTATCAACATCCTGAGGGTTATTACTGACCAGAAACTGAAGTGTTACAGCCATACAAATAGTGTTGTTGCCAGAGGAGGTCAGTGATTGGGAATTCTGGAAAGAACAACTCATCTCCTGACTCCCCAGAATCTATCCACCATCTACAAAGAGTGTGATGAAATATTCTCCACTTGTCTAAATGAGTGCAGCTCCGACAACACTCAAGAAGCTCACACTATCTGGGACAAAGCAGCGCACTTGATCAACGCCCTGTCCACAAACATTCATCTCCTCCATCACTGACACACAATGGCAGCATCTACAAGATGCATTGCAGCATCTTAATGATGTTTCTAAGGCAGTACCTTCCAAATCCATGACTACTACCATCTAGAGGGACAAAAGCAGCAGATACCCGAGGACATCACCACCTGCAGGTTCCCCTCCAAGTAACTCACCATCCTGAGTGGGAAATATGTCACTGTTCCTTCACTGTTGCTGAGTCAAAATCCTCTAATTCCCTCCTTAACAGCACTTGTGGGCTTTAAGAGGAAACTGTTCAGCGACACACACACACACACACACACACATTGCACAAGTGTGTGCATGGCACAGTAGCACAGTGGTTACCACTGCAGCCATGAATTGGGCCTTGGTTCTATCTTGGAGTCTCATATGTGTGGTGTCTTCACGTTCTCCCCATGTCTGCGTGGGTTTCCTCCAGTTACACCCCCCCCCCCACCCACCCACCCCCAACACTCCAAGAAGAACAGGTTAGGTTGATTGAATACGCAAGGTTACGGGGATAGAGTCTGGTAAGATACTCTGTCGGAAAGTAGGTGCAGCCTTAACGGGCCGAATGGCCTGCTTATGCTCTGTAGGGGTTCTACTCTTAACAGTAAAATGTCCTTGCAACAGAGAGCAATGTATTATGATGATGTATTGTGGTGATATTATGGTTTGCAGATTGCAGATGGGGTCAGAAGATGGTTTGTTTTTCAAAATGCGTAAAGTGCCTTTTCCTGTTTGTCTCCTGTTGCTATGAAAACAAACTTTTTATAAAACTTCAAACGGCTTTTCATGCAATTTTCACGATTGGGCAGAATCCAGGTATATGGTAGTTATTAAATCTAGAGGGAATGAAATTCCCAGAATTTTAGGCAGTGACAAAAGATAATTTGACAAGGCAGTGACCCCCACGTCAGACTCCTATTTATTGACCACAGCTCAGCCTCCAATACCTTATTTCCATGAAACTCATCTCCAAACTCCGAGGCCTGGGCCTCAACACCTCCCTCTGCAACTTTCCTAAACTTTCTAACTCACAGACTACAATCAGTAAGGATAGGCAACAACACCTCCTCCACAATCATTCTCAGCACCTACAAGGCTGTGTTCACAGCCCCCCACTAATACCCCTTATACACCTATGACTGTGCAGCCAAATTCCCTCCAATTCGATTTTCAAGTTTGCTGACGACACCACTGTAGTGGGTCGGATCTCAAACCATGATGAGACAGAGTACAGGAATGAGATAGAGAATCTGGTGAACTTGTGCGTTAACAATAATCTCTCCCTCAATGTCAACAAAACAAAGGAGATTGTCATCAACTTCAGGGAGTGTAAAGGAGAACTTGCCCCTGTCTACATCAACGGGAGTAGTCATGGTCTGGGTATGCCGGCGTTGGACTGGCGTAAACACAGTAAAAAGTCTGACAACACCAGGTTTTAGTCTAACCGATTTATTTGATAATATTCTCACAAGCTTTAGAGGGGGCTGCCTCTTCGTCAGGTGAATGGAGAGTTCTGGCCTCAGACAGAGCATATAAAGCACAGACAGTTTAGAGATTACTGATTAGAATGCGAATCCTTACACCTAACCTGCTGTTCAAGTCTTAAAGTGGCTGATAATGTGAGTGGAAGGAGCACTGATCACAGGTTACAGAGATGTGTATTGTCTCCAGACAGCACAGTGAGTGAGGTTTTGCAAACCCAGGCAAGTCACGGGGGTTACAGACAGTGCGACATGAACCCAAGATCCCTGTTGAGACCGTCCTCATGTGTGCGAAACTTGGCTATCAGTCTCTGTTCAGCGACTCTGCGCTGTCGTGTGTCATGAAGGCCGCCTTGGAGAATGCTTACCCGAAGGTCAGAGGCTGAATGCCCGTGACCGCTGAAGTGTTCGCCAACAGGAAGGGAACAGTCTTGCCTGGTGACTGTCGAGCGATGTTCATTCATCCGTTGTCGTAGCGTCTGCATGGTCTCCCCAATGTACCATGCTTCGGGACATCCTTTCTTGCAACGTATCAGGTAGACAATGTTGGCCGAGTTGCAAGAGTATTTACCATGTACCTGGTGGATGGTATTCTCACATGTGATGATGGTATCCATGTCGATGATCCGGCATGTCTTGCAGAGGTTGCTGTGACAGGGTTGTGTGGTATTGTGGTCACTGTTCTCCTGAAGGCTGGGTAGTTTGCTGCGAACAATGGTCTGTTTGAGGTTGTGTGGTTGTCTGAAAGCAAGAAGTGGGGGTGTGGGGATAGCCCTGGCGAGATGTTTGTCTTCATCAATGATATGTTGAAGACTCCGGAGAAGATGTCATAGCTTCTCCGCTCCGGGGAAGTACTGGACGACGAAGGGTACTCTGTCCATTGTGTCCTGTGTTTGCCTTCTGAGGAGATCGGTGCGGTTTTTCGCTGTGGCGCATCGGAACTGCCGATCTATGAGTCGAGATTCGCATTCTAATCAGCAATCTCTAAACTGTCTGTGCTTTATATGCTCTGTCTGAGGCCAGAACTCTCCATTCACCTGACGAAGAGGCAGTCCCCTCGAAAGCTTGCTTGCTTGTGAGAATATTATCAAATAAATCGGTTGGACTAAAACCTGGTGTTGTCAGACTTTTTACTACATCAACGGGAACAAAGTAGAAAGGGTCGAGAGTTTCAAGTTTTTAGGTGTCCAGATCACCAACAACCTGGCCTGGTCTCCCCATGCCAACACTATAGTTAAGAAAGCCCACCAATGCCTCTACCTTCTCAGAAGACTAAGGAAATTTGGCATGTCAGCGACGACTCTCACCAACTTTTACAAATGCGCCATCGAAAGCATTCTTTCTGGTTTGTATCACAGCTTGTTATGGCTCCTGCTCTGCCCAAGATCACAAGAAACTACGAAAGGTCATGAATGTAGCCCAATCCAACATGCAACCAGTCTCCCAACCATTGACTCTGTCTACACTTCCTGTTACCTCAGCAAAGTAGCCAGCATAATTAAGGACCCCGTGAGCCCCGGACATTCCCTCTTCCACTTTCTCCTTTTGGGAAAAAGATACAAAAGTCTGAGGTTACATACCAACCTACTCAAGAACAGCTTCTTCCCTGCTTCTGTTAGACTTTTGAATGGACTTACCTTGCTTTACGTTGACTGTTCTCCACACCCTAGCTATGAGTGTAATACTACATTCTGCACTCTTTTGTTTCCTTCTCTATGAACGGTATGTTTTGTCTGTATAGCGCGCAAGAGACAATACTTTTCACTGTATACTATTACATGTGACAATAATAAATCAAATCAAATTTAAAAAAAAGTCCCAGCCTATCCAGCTTCTCCTTGTAAGTGAAACCATCAAGTCCTGGTAACAACCTAGTGAACCTTTTCTGCACTCTTTCTAGTTTAATCTTTCTTTAATAGGGTACCAGAATTGCACCTAGTATTCCAAGTATGGTCTCACCAACGTCTTGTACAATTTGAGCAAGACATCTGAACTCCTGTATTTAATGTCCTGACAATGAAAAGAAGCATGCCAAATGCTTCCTTCACCACTCTGTCCGCCCGTAACTCCACTTTCAAGGAGTTATGAACATGTATCCCTAGATCTCTTTGTTCTACAACCCCAGCACCCTACCATTAAAGGACTAAGTTCTTCCCCAATTCCAGCTACCAAAATGCACCTCACATTTGTCTAAATTAAACCCTAATCTGCCATTCATCAGCCCACTGGTCCAATTGATCGAGATTCCATTGCAATCCTAAATAACCTTCTTCATTGTCCTCTTTGCCACCAATCTTAGTGTCATCTGCAAGTTTATTAACCATGCCTCATAAATTCTCATCCAAATCATTAATATAAATTAATATAATAACGGTGGACCCAGCACTGATCCCTGAGGCACACCAGTGCTCGCAAGAGTCCAGTTTGAAAAACAACCCTCTGCAACCACCCTCTTTCTTCTGTCATCAAACCAAATTTGTATCCAATGGTTACCTCACCCTGGATCCTGTGAGATTTAACCTTATGCAACAACCTATCATATGGTAGCTTGTTCAAGTCCTTACTGAAGTCTGTGTAGACAAAGTCGACTGCACTGCCTCACCTACCTTCATGGTTGCCCCTTCAAAAAAACTCAAGCAAATTTGTAAGACATGATTTTCCACTTACAAAGCCATGCTAACTGTTCCTAATCAGTCCTTGCCTCTCTAAATGCCTGTAAATTTAATTTTTTATTTGATTTATTATTGTTACATGTATTAGTATACAGTGAAAAGCATCAGGGGTGTGGGTGTAAAATATATCAATGTTCAAGTGAGGGGTGTAGGATATATCAGAGTTACAGTGAGGAGTGCAGGATATATCAGAGTTACAGTGAGGGGTGTGGGATATATCAGGTTTACAGTGAGGGGTGTGGGATATATCAGAGTTACAGTGAGGAGTGTAGGATATATCAGAGTTACAGTGAGCAGTGTGGGATATATCAGAGTTACAGTGAGGAGTGTAGGATATATCAATGTTAAAGTGAGGAGTGTGGAATATATCAGTTACAGTGAGGGGTGTGGGATATATCAGAGTTACAGTGAGGAGTGTAGGATATGTCAATGTTAAAGTGAGGAGTGTGGAATATATCAGTTACAGTGAGGGGTGTGGGATATATCAGAGTTACAGTGATGGGTGTGGGATATATCAGAGTTACAGTGAGCAGTGTGGGATATATCAGAGTTACAGTGAGGGGTGTGGGATGTATCAGAGTTACAGTGAGGGGTGTGGGATATATCAGAGTTACAGTGAGGGGTGTGGGATATATCAGAGTTACAGTGAGGGGTGTGGGATATATCAATGTTAAAGTGAGGAGTGTGGAATATATCAGTTATAGTGAGGGGTGTGGGATATATCAGAGTTACAGTGAGGGGTGTGGGATATATCAGAGTTACAGTGAGGGGTGTGGGATATATCAGAGTTACAGTGAGGGGTGTGGGATATATCAATGTTAAAGTGAGGGGTGTGGGATATATCAGAGTTACAGTGAGGGGTGTGGGATATATCAGAGTTACAGTGAGGGGTGTGGGATATATCAGTGTTACAGTGAGGAGTGTGGGATATATCAGAGTTACAGTGAGGGGTGTGGGATATATCAGAGTTACAGTGAGGGGTGTGGGATATATCAATGTTAAAGTGAGGAGTGTGGAATATATCAGTTATAATGAAGGGTGTGGGATATATCAGAGTTACAGTGAAGAGTGTAGGATATATCAGAGTTACAGTGAGGAGTGTAGGATATATCAGAGTTACAGTGAGGGGTGTGGGATATATCAGAGTTACAGTGAGGGGTGTGGGATATATCAGAGTTACAGTGAGGGGTGTGGGATATATCAGAGTTACAGTGAGGGGTGTGGGATATATCAGAGTTACAGTGAGGGGTGTGGGATATATCAATGTTAAAGTGAGGAGTGTGGAATATATCAGTTATAGTGAGGGGTGTGGGATATATCAGAGTTACAGTGAGGGGTGTGGGATATATCAGAGTTACAGTGAGGGGTGTGGGATATATCAATGTTAAAGTGAGGAGTGTGGAATATATCAGTTATAATGAAGGGTGTGGGATATATCAGAGTTACAGTGAGGAGTGTAGGATATATCAGAGTTACAGTGAGGAGTGTAGGATATATCAGAGTTACAGTGAGGGGTGTGGGATATATCAGAGTTACAGTGAGGGGTGTGGGATATATCAGAGTTACAGTGAGGGGTGTAGGATATATCAGTGTTTAACTGAGGAGTGTGGGATATATCAGAGTTAAAGTGAGGACTGTGGGATATATCAATGTTAAAGTGAGGAGTTGTGGGATATATCAGAGTTACAGTGAGGGTTGTGGGATATATCAGAGTTAAAGTGAGGCGTGTAGGATATATCAGTGTTTAACTGAGGAGTGTGGGATATATCAGAGTTAAAGTGAGGAGTGTGGGATATATCAGAGTTAAAGTGAGGAGCGTGGGATATATCAGAGTTAAAGTGAGGACTGTGGGATATATCAGTGTTAAAGTGAGGAGTGTGGGATATATCAGACTGTTACAGTGTTGGGTGTTGGATATATCACTTTTACAGCGAGAAGTGTGGGATATATCAGTGTTACAGTGAGGAGGGTGGGATATATCAGTGTTACAGTGAGGGATGTAAGATATATCAGCTTGCTACAGTGAGGGGTATGGTATATATCAGAGTGTTACAGTGAGGATGTGGGATATGTAAGACTGTTAGAATAGTAGGGTGTGGGATATATCAGTGTTACAGTGAGGGGTGTGTGATATAACAGAGCGTTACAGGGAGGGGCGTAGGAAAAATTAGAGTGTTATAGTGAATGGTGTGGGTTATATCAGTTTTAATCTGAAGGGTTATATATCACTGTTACAGTGAGGGGTGTGGGATATATCAGTGTTACAGTGAGGGGTGTGGAATATATCAGTGTTACAGTGAGGAGTGTGGGATATATCAGTGTTCCAGTGAGGAGAGTGGGAAATATTAGTGTTACAGTGAGGAGTGTGGGATATATCAGAGTTACAGTGAGGGGTTTAGGACATATCAGCTTGCTACAGTGAGGAGTATGGTATATATCAGAGTGTTCCAGTGAGGGGTGTGGGATATATAAGATTGTTAGAATAGTAGGGTGTGGGATATATTAGTCTTACAGTGAGGGGTGTGTAATGTATCAAAGTGTTGCAGTGAGGGGTGTAGGATATATCAGCGAGTTACAATGAGGGGTGTGGAATATATCAGAGTGTTACGGTGAGGGGTGTGGGATATATCAGTGTTACAGAGAAGGATGTGTGATGTGTCAGTGTTAGAATGACGGATGTGGGATATGTCAGAGTGTTAGAGTGATGGGTGTGGTGTATATCAGTTTTATAGTGAGGGGCATGTGATATAACAATGTTACAGAGAAGAGTGTGGATGATATCAGAGAGTTTTACTGAGGAGAGTGGGATATATCAGTGTTAAAGTGAGGAGAGTGGGATTTATCAGTGTTAAACTAAGTGCTGTGGGAATTTATCAGTGTTACAGAGAGAGGTATAGGATAAATCAGAGTGTATCCGTGAAGGAAGTGGGATCATTGTTACAGAGAGAGGTGTGGTAATTATCAGTGTTACAGTAAGAGGTGTGGGATTTATCAGTGTAACAGTGAGGTGTGTAGGATATGTTAGTGTTACAGTGAGAGGTGTGGGATATATCAGTTTTAGAGTGAGGACTGTGGCATATGTCATGTTACAGTGAGGAGTGCAGGATATATCAGTATTACAGTGAGATGTGAGGGGTATATCAGAGTGTTACAGTAAGGAGTGTGGGAGATATCACTGTTATAGTGAGAGGTGTGTGATATATCAATGTTACTGTGAGATGTGTGGGATATATCAGTTTTAGAGTGAGGACTGTGGCATATCCCTTGTTTAAGGGATACTTAGATAGGCACATGAGGGGAATAGAGATGGAGGGATACAGGAGACTGTTTTAAATAAGGACCAAGAGCCTTGGGACGTTCCTGGGAATCAATTGATTCCTATGGACCTTCCAACATATTTTCTGGCTCATTTGTTTTACTTTTGAGCTTCTGGGGATTCCCTTAAATGTTTGCATAAGATGTGCATGTTATTGATGTTTTTCTCTTTTAATTCAGTCTGCCTTGTTGCCCAACAAGGGACATACACGCGATGGGTCGTGCGAGGGCTGCTCTTGGATGTTTCGAGAGTTGCCTAGTGCTTCACGTCGTTAATGTACGCTTAAACTGGGCCAGATACTGGGCAACACAACAGCTCAGTGACTATCACTGTTTCCTGTGCAGATACATGGATTTGGGCCAGTATCTGTGGGAGTTTGCACATTCTCCCTGTGCTTGCATGGGTTTTTTCCGGGTGCTCCGGTTTCCTCCCACACCCCAAAGATGTGCTCTTAGGCTGATTGGTGTAACAAATTGTCCCTTAATTAGTCTCCCCTCAATCTGGTTTCCAATGTGGAATGCCATAAGCATAGAGAAGGGTCATGGGTGAAAGAGGGGACTTACAATGTTAAAATGGCAGCGTGGGCTCGTTGGGCCGAAGGGCCTGTTTCCCGTGCTGGGTTGTTCTTTGTTTTTTGTTCTTTATTTGTCATGTTACGGTGAGGAGTGTAGGATATATCAGCATTACAGTAAGGAGTGTGGGACATATCACTGTTATAGTGAGAGGCATGCGATATATCAGTGTTACAGTGAGATGTGTGGGATATATCAGCATTACAGTGAGGGGTGTGGGATATATCAGTGTTACACTGAGGGGTGTAGGATATGACAGTGTTGAAGTGGAGAGAGAAGGATATATCAGTGTTACAGTAAGGAATGTGGGTTACACAGAGTGTTTCATGAGGGGAGTCAGATATGTCAGTGTTACTGTGAAGGCTGTGGTATATATAAGAGAAAAGTGGGGCATATGTCAGAGTGTTGCACTGAGGGGTGTGGGATGCAGCAAAGTGTTTCAGGGAAGGGTGTGGGATATATCAGCATTACAGTGAGGGGTGTGGGATATATCAGTGTTACAGTGAGGTGAGTGGGATATATCAGAATGTTACAGTGAGGAGAGTGGTAATTATCAGTGTTACAGTAAGAAGTGTGGGATTTATCAGTATAACAGTGAGGTGAGTGGGATATATCAGAATGTTACACTGAGGGGTGTGGGATATATCAGTGTTACAGTGAGGAGAGTGGTAATTATCAGTGTTACAGTAAGAAGTGTGGGATTTATCAGTATAACAGTGAGGTGAGTGGGATATATCAGAATGTTACGGTGAGGGGTGTGGGATATATCAGAGTGTTACAGTGAGGGGTGTGGGATATATCAGTGTTACACTGAGGGGTGTAGGATATGACAGTGTTGAAGTGGAGAGAGAAGGATATATCAGTGTTACAGTAAGGAATGTGGGTTACACAGAGTGTTTCATGAGGGGAGTCAGATATGTCAGTGTTACTGTGAAGGCTGTGGTATATATAAGAGAAAAGTGGGGCATATGTCAGAGTGTTGCACTGAGGGGTGTGGGATACAGCAGAGTGTTTCAGGGAAGGGTGTGGGATATGTCAATGTTACAGTGAGGGGTGTGAGATATGTCAATGTTACAGTGAGGGGTGTGAGATATGTCAATGTTACAGTGAGGGGTGTGAGATATGTCAGTATTAAAGAGAGGGGTGCGGGATATATCAGACTGTTTCAATGACGTCACTGAAAGTGGCAATGCACATGGAGAAGGTAGTCAAGAAGGCATACTGCATGCTTGCCTTCAACATCCAGGGTCTTAAGTTTAATAATTGTCAAGCCATGTTGCAGGTTTATAGAAAGTTAGTGAGACCGCACTTAGAATATAGTGTTCAATTCTGGTCGCCACACTACCAGAAGGATGTGAAGACTTTGGAGAGGGTACAGAAAAGATATTTACCAGGATGTTGCCTGGTATGGAGGGTATTAGCTATGAGGAGAGGTTGGAGAAACTTGGTTTGTTCTCCCTAGAGCGACAGAGGTTGAGGGGAGACCTGATAGAAGTCTACAAGATTATGAGAGGCATTGACAGAGTGGATAGTCAGAAACTTTTTCCCAGGGTGGAAGAGTCAATTACTAGGTTTAAGGTGCAAGAGGCATGGTTTAAAGGAGATGTACAAGGCAGATTTTGTATAGAGAACCTGGAACTTGTCGCTGGGGGATGTGGTGGAAGCGGATACTTTTAGGGAGCATCTTGACAAATACATGAATAGGATGGGATTAGAGAGATATGATTCCCGGAAGAGTAGGGGGTTTTAGTTAAATCAGGCAGTATGGTCAGTGCAGGCTGGGAGGGCTGACGCGCCTGTTCCTGTGCTGTAGTTTTTGTTTATTTTGTTTTTGTTCTTTGTCCTGGGTGTGGGTTATATCAGTGTTACAGTGAGGGGTGTGGCATATGTCAGAGAGTTACAGTGATGGGTGTGGGATATATCAGTGTTAAAGTGAGGAGTCTGGGATATATTGACATTAGAGTGAGAGGTTTGCCATATGTCAGAGTGTTACAGTCGGGGTTGTGGAATATATCAGGGTGTTACAGTAAGGATTGTGGGATATATCAGTGTTACAGTGAGGGGTGTAGGATACATCACTGTTACAGTGAGGGATGGGGGGTATATCAGATTTACAGTGAGGGGAGTGGTAAGTATCAGTGTTATAGTAAGGGGTGTGGAATATATCAGTGTAACATTGATTGGTGTGAAATATATTGTGGGAAAATCACCATTCAGAATCAGATATAAGATTCAACACACAGTTTTATTGGACAAAGCTTTGGGAGAAGCGCTGGGTTCTCTGCAGTGCACACAGTCACCTTCTCAATTTTACAATGGCAGTTGAGCATCTTTTATACTTTTGCAAACAATAGACAAGTACAGACATTGATAGTTAGTACATCGTTATACATAGAATAGATGGACATTGGCAGTTAGCACATCACTGTACATAGAGCAGGTACATTTATGCATTTATGTCCCCCATCAATGGCTGTTCTTGTTACCAAAACTGTTTTGGCTCTGCTTTATGTCAAGCTAAGGTGCCTCAATGTCTGATCTATTTCTTGCAGTAGTTTAGGCACTAACAGGCCTTATCTCTTTGTGTAATGTCTGTGCCCAAGTTAACGTCTTTTCCCAGAATCCATTTTGTCCAGGTAATCTTCTTGTATCCTTTAATTTTGATTTTACTCCAACAATGTCAGTGTTAGAGTGAAGAGTGTGGGATGTATCAGTGTTACAGTGAGGAATGTGGGATATGCATGTAACTACAGGCATTTAGAGCCACAAGGACTAATTAGGGACAGTCAGCATGGCTTTGTGAGTGGAAAATCATGTCACACAAATTTGATTGAGTTTTTTGAAGGGTAACCAAGAATGTAGGTGAGGGCAGTGCAGTTGATGTTGTCTACATGGACTTTAGCAAGGCCTTTAACAAGGTACCACACGGTAGGTTGTTACATAAGGTTAAATCTCATGGGATCCAGAGTGAGGTATCTAAATGGATGCAAAATTGACAGAATGTGGAGATGCTAGCGTTCTTGACAGAAGCCCAAGGTGGTTGTCGAGAATTGTTTTTCAAACTGGAGGCCCATGACCAGTGGTGTGCCTCGAGGATCATTGCTGGATCCACTGTTATTTGTCATTTATATTAATGATTTGGATGAGAATTTCGGAGGCATGGTTAAGTTTGAAGATGACATTAAGATTGGTGGCATAGTGGACAGTGAAGAAAGTTATCTCCAATTGCAATGGGATCTTGATCAATTGGGCCAGTGGGCTGACAAATGGCAGATGGAGTTTAATTTAGATAAATGCGAGGGGAGCATTTTAGTAGATTGAACCAGGGCAGGACTTACTTAGTTAATGGTAGGGCATTGGGGAGAGTTACAGAACAAAGAGATCTAGGGGTACATGGTCATAGCTCCTTGAAAGTGGAGTCACAGGTGGACAGAGTGGTGAAGAAGGCATTTGGCATGCTAGGTTTCATCGGTCAAAACATTGAATGCAGGAGTTGGAATGTCTTGTTGAAGTTGTACAATACATTGGTAAGGCCACACTTGGAATATTGTGTGCAATTCTGGTCACCCTATTATAGAAAGGATATTATTAAACTAGAAAGAGTACAGAAGAAATAAACCACATCTCCCTCTCATCAACTCTACCAGTTATATCCTTGAGGAATTCCAGTAGATTTGTCAAACATGATTTCCCTTTCATAAATCCATGCTGACTGCCCAATCCTGCCACTGTTTACCAAGTGCTTTGCTGTAAAATCTTTGATAGTGGATTCTAGAATTTTCCCCAGTGCTGATGTCAGCCTTATTGATCTATAGTTCTGTTTTCTCTGTTCGGATGAAGGGAAAGGCTGGCAAGTTTAGGATCCCTGGCTGATGAGGGATATTGAGGCTCTGGTCGGGATAAAGAAGGAAACATACATTGGGTTTAGGCAATCAGGGACAAGTGAATCCCTCGATGACTATAAAAAGTGTAAGAGTAAGCTTCATAGGGAAATTGGGAGGGCAAAAAGAGGATGTGAGATGGATCTGGCAGACAAGGTTAAAGAAAATTCCAAGAGGTTCTATAGGTTTATTAAGAGTAGAAGGGTGGCTAGGAAGAGAATAGGTTCCCTTAAAAATCAGCATGGCTGTCTATGCGGTGGATAAAATTTTTAATTACTATTTCTCCTTGGTGTTAACTGAGAAAAAAGTCATGGGTTCTAAAGAATTAAGGGAAACAAGTGGTGATGCATATTAAGACCGTAAGGTAAAGGAGCAGAATTAGGCCATTCAGCCTGTCACGTTTTCTCCGCCATTCAATCATGGCTAACAAGTTTCTCTACCCCATCTTCCACTTTTTCCCCAGAATCTTTGATCTCCTTACCAATCTGTCTCTGTCTTAAATGCACTCAATGACTTGGCCCCCTTAGCCTTTTTGGCAATAAATTCCATAGATTCAGCACCCTCTGGCTGAAGAAATTCCTCCTCAACTCAGTCCTTACTCTGAGGCTGTGCCCCCTGTTCCTAGTCTCTCCTACTATTGGGAACATCTCCCCTTGTCCACTCTATCCAGGCCTTTCATTATTCTGTAAGTTTCAATGAGATCTCCCCTCACCCTTCTAAAGTCCATTGAATACAGACCCAGAGTCTTTAGACATTCCTCGTACATCAAGCTTTTCATTCCCGGGATCATGCTTGTGAACTTCCTCTGGACTCTCCAAGGACAGGTAGGTTCTTTACCCAGAGGGTGGTGGGGGAATGGAATGCCCTGCCTGCTGCAGTTGTACTTGCGCCTAGTTTGGGGGTGTTTAAGAGGTCCGTGGATAGGTTTATGGATGGAAAGGGATTGGTTTAGGTTAGAGGGTCATTGCTTTTCTCTTAATTGGTCGGCGCAACATCGTGGGTCGAAGGGCCTGTTCTGCGCTGTAATGTTCTATGTTCTAAGAGATTTACTAGATGCTACCGGCACTTGATGGACTGAATGAATTTTATTAATGATCTGGATGAGGGTATAGTTGGGTGGATTAGTAAATTTGCTGATGACACCAAAGTCGGAGGTGTGGTAGATAGAGATGAAGGGTGTCATAGTTTGCAGGAAGATTTAAACAGGTTGCAGAGCTGGGCCGAGAGGTGGCGGATGGAGTTTAATGCGGAGAAGTGTGAGGTAATTCACTTTGGTAGGAATAACAGATGTGTCGAGGATAGGGCTAACGGGAGGACTTTGAATAGTGTGGATGAGCAGAGGGATCTAGGTGTATGTGTACATAGATCCCTGAAAGTTGGGAGTCAAGTAGATAAGGTTGTTAAGAAGGCATACGGTGTCTTGGCGTTTATTGGTAGGGGGATTGAATTTAGGAGTCGCAGCGTCATGTTGCAACTGTACACAACTCTGGTGCGGCCGCACTTGGAGTACTGTGTGCAGTTCTGGTCCCCACATTACAGGAAGGATGTGGAGGCTTTGGAGAGGGTGCAGAGGAGGTTTACCAGGATGTTGCCTGGTATGGAGGGGAGGTCCTATGAGGAGAGGCTCGAGGGATTTGGGGTTGTTTTTGCTGGAAAGAAGGCGGCTAAGAGGGGATCTTATTGAAACATATAAGATGATTAGAGGTTTAGATAGGGTGGATAGTAATAGCCTTTTTCCTCTGATGGAGAGAGCTAGCACGAGGGGGCATGGCTTTAAATTAAGGGGTGGTAGTTATAGGACGGATGTCAGGAGTAGGTTCTTTACCCAGAGGGTGGTGAGGGATTGGAATGCCCTGCCTGCTGCAGTTGTAAATGCGCCTAGTTTGGGGGCATTTAAGAGATCCGTGGATAGGTTTATGGACGAAAAGGGATTGGTTTAGGTTAGTGGGTCATTGTTTTGTAACTGGTCGGCGCAACATCGTGGGCCGAAGGGCCTGTTCTAACAAAGAACAAAGAACAACACAGCACGGGAAACAGGCCCTTCGGCCCAACGAGCCCGCGCCACCGTCCCATTGTCTCAGTGACCTATTCATGATTTTAGTCTACGCCTAATGTGCGAGGATCAGGGAGGTCCAATATAGGGACAATTTGTTACCCAATCAGTCAGCCTAAAAACACATCTTTGGGATGTGGGAGGAAACCGGAGCACCCGGAGGAAACCCACGCAACCACGGGGAGAACGCGCAAACTCCCACAGACACAGGCCCAAATCCATGTGTCCGCACAGCAACAGAGATAGTCTCTGAGCTGTCATGTTGCCCTTGAGATGGTCCAGTTTAAGCACACTAACGACATGAAGCAGTAGGCAACTCCCGAAGCAACATCCCACTACAACCCACTACAACCTGCTGCATGCATGCCCCTTGCTGGTCAACAAGGTGGACTTAAATGCCTGTGGAGACAAAAAATTCATTATTAAACAGGCAAAGACTATAACATCCCTGAGGCAAAAACGGAATCCCAAACCTACAATGTTTAGTAAGGCCTGCTATATCCCCCTATATGTAGACCGCTCATGTGGCTGTCCAAGTGAATCTTGAACAACCCTAGCGTGCCTGCTTCCACCACCTTACTCGGCAGTGCATTCCACACCCCCACTACCCTTTGCGTGAAAAACTGCCCTTTAATATTTGTCTTATACCTAGCCCCCCTCACCCTAAGCCCATGACCCCTCGTTCTATCCATTTCTAATAGCGGAAAAAGCTTACCACCATTTACTCTATCTATCCCCTTCATAATGTTATAAACCTCTATTAGATCCCCCCTCAGCCGACGTCTCTCAAGGGAAAACAGCCCAAGTTCGTTCAATCTTTCCTCGTAAGACAGCCCTTCCTTACTAGGCAGCATCCTGGTAAATCTCCTCTACACTCTCTCCAGGATCTCTACATCCTTCCGGTAGTACGGCGACCAGAACTGGACGCAGTACTCCAAGTGAGGCCTAACCAACGTTCTATACAACTGCAACATCAGACTCCTACTCTTATATTCTGTACCCCTTCCTATGAAGGCTAACATACCATATGCTTTCCTCATCACATTCTGCACCTGCACCGACACCTTCAGGGACTTGTGCACTTGCACCCCCAGGTCTCTCTGCGTATCTATACTCTGGATAGTTCTACCTTTTATCGTATAACTCTCCTCCACATTATTCCGGCCAAAGTGCATCACCTCGCATTTCTCCGGATTAAATTCCATTTGCCATCTATCTGCCCAATCTACCAGCCTGTCTATGTCCTGTTGCATTGCCAGGCACTGCTCCTCAGTACCCGCCAATCCAACCATCTTAGTGTCATCAGCAAATTTGCTGATCACACCACCTACCCCCTCTTCCAAGTCATTAACATGTACTACAAATAGAAGAGGTCCTAGTACCGAGCCCTGCGGCACACCACTGGTGACAGACCTCCAATTGGAAAAGGAGCCCTCCACTACTACCCGCTGTCTTCTCCTCCCAAGCCAGTTCTCCACCCATCTACATACCTGGCCTTGTATCCCATGAGCCTTCACCTTTTCAATCAGCCTACCGTGAGGGACCTTGTCAAACGCCTTACTGAAATCCATATAGACGACATCAGCGGCTTGTCCTTTGTCAACCGTTTTTGTCACCTCTTCAAAAAATTCCACTAGATTCGTAAGGCACGACCTCCCTGTAACGAAGCCATGCTGCGTGTCCCTGATCAGATTGCAGCGCTCCAGATGCTCATACATCCTATCCTTGAGGATCCTCTCCATTATCTTGCCTACAACTGAAGTCAAGCTCACCAGCCTATAATTCCCTGGGTTATCCCTCTGACTCTTTTTAAACAACGGTACTACATTTGCAATCCGCCAATCTTCTGGGACCTCACCTGTGTCCAAAGAAGAGACAAAGATTTGCGTCAGAGGCCCAGCAATTTCATCCCTCACCTCCCTTAGCAGCCTGGGATAGATGCCATCAGGCCCCGGAGATTTATCCATCTTTATACTGTCTAAAAGTCCCAATACCTCTTTCCTCGTGATGACTATTTCCCTCAACGGATCCTCAAACTCCTCAAGCACAGCACCAGACATCAGGCCCCTCTCCTGTGTGAATACCGACGCAAAGTATTCATTCAAGATCTCCCCCATTCCCCCAGGCTCCAAGCATAGTTCCCCTCCTCTGTCCCTGAGAGGACCAATCTTCCCTCTAACCATCCTTTTGTTTCTAACATAGGAGTAAAATGCCTTAGGATTTTCCTTAATCCTACCCACCAGAGCCATTCGTGGCCCCTTTTTGCCTTTCTGATGCCCCTTTTAAGTTCTCTCCTACATTCTCTGTATTCTTCTAACGTTATCTCTGTCCTCAAATGCCTAGATATAATGTATGCCTCCCTCTTCCTCTTGACCAGGTCCTCAATATCCCTACTTACCCACAGGTCTCTAATCCTACCCTTCCCATTCTTCCTCTTGACCGGCACATGTCTTTCCTGTAAAGATTTTAGTTTTCCCTTGAGAGACTCCCACATACCCAGCGTCGACCTGCCATCAAACAGCTTACCTCAGTCCGTATCTTTAAGATCCTGCCTAATCCGGTTGTATCTAGCCCTCCTCCAGTTTAACACCCTCCCCTTAGGACAGGCTTCATCTTTATCCATTAATATCTTAAACCAGACAGAGTTGTGGTCACTGTTAGCCACATGCTCTCCTACCTCAACGTCAACCACCTGCCCAGGCTCATTCCCCAGAACCAAGTCCAGTATAGCCCCCTCCCTGGTCGGTCTATCCACGTACTGCTCCAGGGATCCTTCCATTACACACTGTACAAATTCCTCCCCGTCAGCACCCTCTGATCTCGGCACCTTCCAATCTACCCCGGGGAGATTAAAATCTCCCACTACCACCACCCTATTCTTCCTGCACTTATCTAGAATGTCCCTGCTTATCCCTTCTTCCACAGCCCTCGGGCTGTTGGGCGGTCTGTAGTACACACCCAACATAGTAACATCTCCCTTCCTATTCCTCAACTCCACCCATAGCGACACGATTCCTATATCCTCTATACCTCCCTCCCTCTGCACTGCTATGATGCAATCCTTAACTAACAACGCCACTCCCCCACCTCTCAGCGACCCACCCCTATCTCGCCTGAAACACTTATACCCAGGAACATTCAACTGCCAGTCCTGCCCTTCCTTTAACCAAGTCTCTGTCACCGCCACCACCTCCAACTTCCTTTCGAACATTAATGCCTTCATGTTCTGCGCTGTAATGTTCTATGTTCTGTGTTCTATGAATTATAGGGAGAAGGTGGATAGACTGAGACTTTTTTCTCTGGAGCGTAGAAGGCTGAGGGGTGATCTTATAGAGGTCTATAAAATAATGAGGGGCACAGATCAGCTAGATAGTCAATATCTTTTCCCAAACGTAGGGGAGTCTAAAACTAGATGGGATAGGTTTAAAGTGAGAGGGGGAGAAACGAAAGTGTCCAGAGGGTGGCGAGTGTCTGGAACAAGATGCCAGAGGTTGTAGTAGAGGCAGGTACAATTTTGACTTTTAACAAGCATTTAGATAGTTACATGGGTAAGATGGGTATAGAGAGATGGGATTAAATGTGGGTAATTGGGATTAATTTAGGGGTTTTAAAAAGGGTGGCATGGACAAGTTGGGCTGAAGGGCCTGTTTCCATGGTGTAAACCTCTATGACTCTATGATTCTATACAAGAGGGGTGTGGCGTATAACAGTTTTACATTGAGGGGTGTGGGATATATCAAAGTTACAGTGAGGGGCGTGGTTATATCAGGGTGTTACAGTGAGGGGTGTGGGATTTGTCAGTGTTACAGTAAGGGTTGTTGGATATATCAGTGCTACAGTGAGGAGATTGGGATGTATCAGAGTCGTACAGTGAGGGTTCTGGAATATATCAGAGACTTAGAGTGAGTTCTCATGAACACCCAAAGTTATAGTGAGGAGAGTGGTGTTTGTCAGAGTGTTGCGGAAAGGCCACATTCAAGGCCTTTTAATGGAGGCAGACCGAGGGCCCGGGAACTGCAGAATACCCTCGGCCTACACAACTGTGTGCCAATTTTACTGTGTGCCTGCTGTGAGAAATAACGGCACAGGGTAAGATTTGAGACATGTATGTAGTTTTCAGTTTTGAAATGTAATGACTGTAATTTTGTTAAGGACTGTAAAAATGTTTTTTTTTGCACTGTTTGCAATTTTTATTCATGTAGGGATGCAGTGGTTTAATTGAGATTTTTTTGAATAAAGTATATTTCTGAAATAAAAGAACATGTCAGAGTGTTTCAGTGAGGGGTGTGGATTATATCAGTGTTACAGTGAGGAGTGTGGCATATTGGTCATTGTTTCCAGAGGAGCAGTTGGACTGGTGATTCAGTAAAGAGAGCTTGTAGGTAAGAGGGATTTTTACCTTACTTTTTTCGGAGTTTTTTTTTCTAAACCGAGAGTGTAATTCCAGTGAGAAATACCTGGGAGTCTCAGTATTTATCAGTATTTCTCACATCCCAGTGAGACCTGGGAAGGTTTTTTCCCCCCAATAAATTTGAATGGGGAGGAAACCCGAGACTCTACACTTCTAGATTCTCCCACCTCCTCTCACCTTAAGACTTGGAGTGAGAGCAGGTAAGCTTTCTTCATTTTTCTTCTTTTTTCGCTTATTCCTCAAACCTAAGGAGGATGAGGGAATATCAGGCAAGAGCTTTCTTTGTTTTTTTCTAAAGGGAATGGCAGGAAAGGCAGTGCAATGTTCCTCCTGCAGGATGTTTGAGATGAGGGATGCTGTCAGTGTCCCTGCTGATTTCACCTGTGGGAAGTGCAGCCATCCCCAGCTCCTCAAAAACCGCGTTAGGGAACTGGAGCCGGAGCTGGATGAACTTCGGATCATTCGGGAGGCGGAGGTGATGATAGATAAAAGCTTCAGGGATTTAGATACTCTGAAGAATGAAGATAGATGGGTGACAGTGAGAGGGGCTGGGAGGAAGCAGCCAGTGCGGGGATCCCCTGTGGTTATTCCCCTCAGTAACAAGTATACCGTGTTGGATACTGTTGAGGGGGACAATCTACCAGTGGTAAACCAGAGTGATCGGATCTCCAGCATTGAGTCCGTCCCTGTGCCTCAGAAGGGAAGGGGAGAGAGCAGGAGAGCAATAGTTATTGGGGATGTGATGGTTAGAGGGACAGATAAGAGGTTCTGTGGCAGCAAAAGAGACTCATGGATGGTATGTTGCCTCCCGGGTGCCAGGGTCCGTGACATCTCGGACTGTGTTTTCAAGATCCTTAAGGGGGAGGGGGCTCAGTCGCAGGTCATGGTACACATTGGTACCAATGATGTAGGTGGAAGAAGGGAAGGGGATTTAAAACAGGAATTTAGGGAGTTAGGATGGAAGCTGAGAGCCAGGAGCGTGTTGTCATCTCTGGTTTGTTGCTGGTGCCACGTGCTAGTGAGAACAGGGAGAGAGTGCAGATTAACATGCGTACTCAGCAAAAATATATCCCATTGAAAAAGAAGGAATGTAAGAAAAGGGATAACCAGCCGTGGATAACTAAGGAAATATAGGAGAGTATCAAATTAAAAACCAATGCGTACAGAGTGGCCAAAATTAGTGGGGAACTAGAAGATTGGGAAAACTTTAAAAAAACAACAAAGAATTACTAAGACAGCAATAAAGAAAGGAAAGATAGATTATGAAACTAAACTAGCTCAAAATATAAAAACTGATAGTAAGAGTTTTTACAAATATGTAAAAAGGAAAAGAGTGGCTAAAGTAAACGTTGGACCCTTAGAAGGGGGATTTAATAATGGGAAATGAGGAAATGACCAAGGCCTTAAACAAGTTTTTTGTGTCGGTCTTCACAGTGGAGGACACAAATAGTGTACTGAGAATTGACGGTTGTGGGACTGTAGGGGGTAAGGATCTTAAAATGATTACTATTACTAAAGAGGTAGTGCTTGGTAGGCTAATGGGACTAAAGGTAGACAAGTCCCTGGGCCCAGATGGAATGCATCCCAGGGAATTAAAAGAAATGGCAGAAGTAATAGCAGATGTGTTAGTTGTAAATTATCAAAATTCGCTGGACTCTGGGGAGGTGCCAACTGATTGGAAAACGGTTAATGTGACGCCACTGTTTAAAAAAGGAGGTAGACAAAAGGCGGGTAACTATAGGCCGGTTAGCTTAATGTCCGTAGTTGGGAAAATGCTGGAATCCATCATTAAGTAAGAAATAGCAGGACACCCGGAAAAGAATGGTTCAATCAAACAGACACATCATGGATTTGTGAAGGGAAAGTCATGTTTGATGAATTTATTAGATTTTTATGAAGATGTAATGAGTGTGGTGGACAGAGGGGAACTGGTGGATGTGGTACTTCTGGATTTCCAGAACGCTTTCGATAAGGTGCTCCACAAAAGGTTGCTGTATAAGGTTAAGGTACACGGAGTTGGGGGTAAAGTGTTAGCATGGATTGAGGATTGGCTCTCTAACAGGAAGCAGAGAGTTGGAATAATAGGGTGCTTTTCCGGTGGGCAGTTGGTGACTAGTGGAGTGCTGCAGGGATCGGTGCTGGGGCCTCAACTGTTTACCATACACATAGACAATCTGGAGGAGGGGACCGAGTATAGGGTAACAAATTTTGCGGATGACACAAAGATGAGTGGGAAAGCAAATTGTGTGGAGGACGTGGAAGGCTTGCAGAAAGATTTGGATAGGCTAAGTGAGTGGGCAAGGACCTGGCAGGTGGAGTATAACATTGACAAATGTGAGGTTATCCACTTTGGAAGAAATAATAGTAGGAGGGATTATTATTTAAAGGGCGAAAAGCTGCAGTATGCTGCCGTGCAGAGGGACCTGGGGGTCCTTGTGCATGAATCGCAAAAACCCAGTCTGCAGGTGATCAAGAAGGCGAATGGAATGTTGGCCTTTATAGCGAGGGGGATAGAATATAAAAGCAGGGAGGTCTTGCTGCAACTGTACACGGTACTGGTGAGGCTGCAGTTGGAGTACTGTGTGCAGTTTTGGTCCCCTTATTTGAGAAAGGATATATTGGCCTTGGAGGGAGTGCAGAGAAGGTTCACCAGGCTGATACTGGAGATGAGGGGGTTAGCTTATGAGGAGAGATTGAGTAGATTGGGCCTGTACTCATTGGAGTTTAGAAGGCTGAAGGAAGATCTTATAGAGACATATAAGATAATGAAGGGGCTAGACAGGGTAGAGGCAGAGAGATTATTTCTGCTTAGAAAGGAAACAAGGACTAGAGGGCACAGCCTCAAAATAAGGGGGAGTCAATTTAGAACAGAGTTGAGGAGGAACTTCTTCTCCCAGAGGGTAGTGAATCTTTGGAATTCACTGCCCATTGAAGCGGTGGAGGCTACCTTGTTAAATGTGTTTAAGTCACAGGTAGATAGATTTCTGATCAATAAGAGAATTAAGGGTTATGGGGAGCAGGCGGGTAAGTGGAACTGAACCACTGTCAGATCAGCCATGATCTTATTGAATGGCGGGGCAGGCTTGACACTTGACACTTTGATATATTCCACACCACTCACAGTAACACTCTGATATATCCCACACCATTCACTGTAACGTTCTGATATCACTGTAACACTCTTTTATATTCCACATCCCTCAAGGTAACACTCTGATATATCCCCTGTGAGTGATGCGGGATATGTCAGTGTTACACTGATATATCCCACACCACTCACTGTAACACTCTGATACATCCACACCCCTCAAAGTAACACTTTGATATATTCCACACACCTCACTGTAACATTCTGATATATCCCAAACCCCTCACTGTAACACTAATATATCCCCCTCACTATAACACTGCTGATTGGCCTTTGGATATTAATGTTTCAGTTTGGGCTCTCTGTGTACTTACATTCTGATATATCCCATATCCCTCACTGTAACAGTCTGATATATCCCACAACCCCACTGTAACAGTCTGATATATCCCATACCCCTCACTGTAACACTCTGATATATCCCACGACCCCACTGTAACAGTCTGATATATCCCACACCACTCACTGTAACACTGATATAACCCACACCTTTCACTGTAACACTCTAACATATGCCACACTCCTCATTGTAACGCTGATATATACCACACCCCTCACTGTAACACTGACATATCCCGCATCACTCACTGGGGATATATCAGAGTGTTACCTTGAGAGGTGTGGAATATAAAAGTGTGTTACAGTAATATCAGAACATTACAGAAATGGTAGGGATATATCAGAGTGTTACTGTGAGTGGTGTGGGATATATCAAAGTGTCACTCTGAGGGGTGTGGAATATAAAGAGTGTTACAGTGAGGGGTGTGGGATATATCAGAGTGTTACAGTGAGTGGTGTGGGATATATCAGACTGTTACAGTGAGGGTGTGGGATATATCAGAGTGTTACAGTGAGGGATGTGGGATACATCAGATTGTTAGAGTGAATGGTGTGGGATATATCAGAATGCAAGTACATAGTGAGCCCAAAGTGAAACATTAATATCCAAAGGTCAATCAACTGTGTTACACTGAGGACTGTGGGATATATCAGTGTTACAGTGAGTGGTGTGGGATATGTTAGTGTCACAATGAGGGGTGTGATGTATATCAGCGTTACAATGAGGAGTGTAGCATATGTCAGAGTGTTACACTGAAGCGTAGGGATTATATCAGTTTTACAATGAGGACTGTGGGATATATCAGTCTTACTATGAGGGGTGGGGTATGTATTAGTGTTACAGTGAGGGATGTGGAATATATTAGTGTTACAGTGAAGTATATAGGATATATCAGAGCGTTACAGTGGGTGGTGTGGGATACATCAGACTGTTACAGTGAGTTGTGTGGGATATGTCAGTGTTACAGTGAGTGATGTGGGATACGTCAGTGTTGCAATGAGGGGTGTGGTATATATCAGCATTACAATGATGAATGTGGCATATGTTAGAGTGTTAGAGTGAAGAGTGTGAGTTATATCAGTTTTACAAAGAGGAATGTGGGATATATCAGTGTTATCATGAGGGATGGGGGGTATATCACTGTTACAGTGAGGAGTGTGGAATATCTCAGTGTTACAGTGAAGTATTTGGGATATATCAAAGTGTTACAGTAAATGGTGTGGGGTAGTCAGTGTTATAATGAGGCGTGTGGTATGTATCAGCATTACAATGAGGAGGGTAGCATATGTCAGAGCGTGGGTTATATCAGTTTTACAATGCGGGGTGTGGAATATATCATTATTACAATGAAGTTTGTGGGATATATCAGAGCATTACAGTGAGATGTCGGGGATGTATCAGTGTTACAGTGAGTGGTGTGGGATACATCAGTGTTATAGTGAGTGGTGTGGGATATAACAGAGTGATATAGTGAGGGGTGTGGGATATATCAGAGTGTTACAATGAGGCATGTGGACTATATCAAAGTGATACAGTGAGGGGTGTGGGATATAACAGAGTGATACAGTGAGGCATGTGGAATATATCAAAGTGTTACTTTGAGGGGAGTGGGATATACCAGATTGATACAGTGAGGAGTGTGGGATAGACCAGAGTGATACAGTGAGCGGTATGGGATATATCAGAGTGTTACACTGAAGGGTGTAGGATATATTAGAGTGTTACAGTGAGGCATGTGGAATATATCAAAGTCTTACTTTGAGGGGTGTGGGATATATTAGAATGTTACAGTGAGGCATGTGGAATATATCAGAGTGTTACTTTTTGAGGGGTGTGGGATATCAGAGTCTTACAGAGAAGGGTATGGGATATATCAGAGTGTTACAGTGAGTGGTGAGGGATATATCAGTGTTACAATGAGTGGTGTGTGGGATATGTCAGAGTATTACAGTGAGTGGTGTGTGGGATATATCAGTGTTACAGAGAAGAGTATGGGATATATCAGAGTGTTACAGTGAGTGGTGAGGGATATATCAGTGTTACAATGAGTGGTGTGTGGGATATATCAGAGTGTTACAGTGAGTGGTGTGTGGGATATATCAGTGTTACAGTGAGTAACACTGTAGCTCTAGCTCGTCAGAGGGGTCAGTTTTTGTTCAAAGTGTGCAGGAAGGTTTTTTGACTCAGTATGTAGATAGGCCGACTAGAGGTGAGGCTATATTGGATTTGGTGCTGGGTAATGAGCCAGACCAGGTGCTAGACTTGGAAGTTGGTGTGCATTTTGGGGTTAGTGACCACAATTCGATTACATTCACCTTAGTAATGGAAAGGGATAGGCATGAACCTCGGGTCAGTAGTTTCAGTTGGGGGAAGGGTAATTATGAGGCTATTAGGAGAGAATTAGGAAGCATTGGTTGGACTAGGAGATTACAGGGACTGGGAACATCCGAGATGTGGAGATTTTTCAAGGAGCAGCTATTGCGGGTCTGTGATAGGTATATCCCTGTCAGGCAAGGTGGATTTGGTAGGCCCAGGGAACCGTGGTGCACTAAAAAAGTTGATTCGTTGGTTAGGAAGAAAAAGGAGGCTTATGTTCGGATGAGGCTTGAGGGCTCAGGTAGTGCATTAGAAAGTTTTAGATTGGCTAGGAGGGAGTTGAAGAGGGAGTTAAGAAGGGCTAAAAGAGGACATGAGATGACTTTGGCTGATAGGATTAAGGAGAACCCTAAGGCGTTTTACAGGTATGTCAAGAACAGAAGGTTGGTTAGGGCAAGATTAGGGCCAGTTACAGACAGTGGAGGGAAGTTGTGTGTGGAACCGGAGGAGATTGGAGAGGCGTTGAATCAATATTTCTCTTCGGTGTTCACGCAAGGGGACATGAATGTAGCTGAAGAGGACACTAGGGTGCAGGGATGTAAAATAGATAGTATTGCAATTGATACGGGGGATGTGCTGGATATTTTAGAGGGTTTGAAAATAGATAAGTCCCCTGGTCCGGATGGGATTTACCCTAGGATTCTTTGGGAGGCAAGAGAGGTGATTGCAAAGCCTCTGGCTCTGATCTTCAGGTCGTCGTTGGTCTCTGGTATAGTACCGGAAGATTGGAGGACAGCAAATGTTGTCCCATTGTTTAAGAAGAGGAGAAGAGACTTCCCTGGGAATTATAGACCGGTGAGTCTTACTTCTGTGGTGGGTAAGGTTTTGGAAAGGATTATTAGAGACAGGATTTATAGTTATTTGGAGAGTAATGAGTTGATTAGAGACAGTCAGCATGGTTTTGTAGCGGGTAGGTCGTGCCTTACTAACCTTATCGAGTTCTTTGAGAAAGTGACCAAAGAGGTGGATAGGGGTAAGGCAGTTGATGTGGTGTATATGGATTTTAGCAAGGCGTTTGATAAGGTTCACCATGGTAGGCTTCTGCAGAAAATGCAGATGTATGGGATTGGGGGTGATCTAGGTAATTGGATCAGGAATTGGCTAGCAGATAGGAGACAGACGGTGGTGGTTGATGGGAAATATTCGTCATGGAATTCGGTTACGTGTGGTGTGCCTCAGGGATCTGTTTTGGGGCCACTGCTGTTTGTAATTTTTATTAATGATCTGGATGAGGGTATAGTTGGGTGGATTAGTAAGTTTGCTGATGACACCAAAGTCAGAGGTGTGGTAGATTGTGAGGAAGGGTATCATAGTTTGCAGGGTGACTTAGAAAGGTTGCAGAGCTGGGCTGCGAGGTGGCGGATGGAGTTTAATGTGGAGAAGTGTGAGGTAATTAATTTCGGTAGGAATAACAGATGTGTTGAGTATAGGGCTAACGGGAGGACTTTGAATAGTGTGGAGGAGCAGAGGGATCTAGGTGTATGTGTACATAGATCCCTGAAAGTTGGGAATCAAGTAGATAAGGTTGTTAAGAAGGCATATGGTGTCTTGGCGTTTATTGGTAGGGGGATTGAATTTAGGAGTCGCAATGCAATGATGCAACTGTACACAACTCTGGTGCGGCCGCACTTGGGGTTTTGTGTGCAGTTCTGGTCCCCACATTACAGGAAGGATGTGGAGGCTTTGGAGAGGGTGCAGAGGAGGTTTACCAGGATGTTGCCTGGTATGGAGGGGAGATCCTATGAGGAGAGACTGAGAGATTTGGGGTGTTTTCGCTGGAAAGAAGGCGGCTAAGAGGGGATCTTATTGAAACATATAAGATGATTAGAGGTTTAGACAGGGTAGATAGTGATAGCCTTTTTCCTCGGATGGAGAAAGCTAGCACGAGGGGGCACGACTTTAAATTAAGGGGGGGTAGTTATAGGACTGATGTCAGGGGTAGGTTCTTTACCCAGAGGGTGGTGAGGGACTGGAATGCCCTGCCAGCTGCAATTGTAAATGCGCCTAGTTTGGGGGCGTTTAAGAGATCTGTGGATAGGTTTATGGACGAAAAGGGATTGGTTTAGGCTAGTGGGTCATTGTTTTGTAACTGGTCGGCGCAACATCGTGGGCCGAAGGGCCTGTTCTGCGCTGTAATGTTCTATGTTCTATGGTGAGGGATATATCAGTGTTACAGTGAGTGGTGTATGGGAAATATCAGAGTGTTACAGTGAGTGGTGAGGGGTATATCAGTGTTACAGTGAGTGGTGTATGGGAGATATCAGAGTGTTACAGTGAGTGGTGAGGGATATATCAGTGTTACAGTGATATCAGAATGTTACAGTGAATGGTGTGTTATATATCAGAGTGTTACTGTGAGTGGTGAGGGATATATCAGTGTTACAGTGATATCAGATTGTTACAGTGAATGGTGTGGGATATATCAGAGTGTTACTGTGAGTGGTGTGGGATATATCAGTGTTACAGTGAGTGGTGTATGGGAGATATCAGAGTGTTACTGTGAGTGGTGAGGGGTATATCAGTGTTACAGTGAGTGGTGTATGGGAGATATCAGAGTGTTACAGTGAGTGGTGAGGGGTATATCAGTGTTACAGTGAGTGGTGTATGGGAGATATCAGAGTGTTACAGTGAGTGGTGTATGGGAGATATCAGAGTGTTACAGTGAGTGGTGAGGGATATATCAGTGTTACAGTGATATCAGATTGTTACAGTGAATGGTGTGGGATATATCAGAGTGTTACTGTGAGTGGTGAGGGATATATCAGTGTTACAGTGATATCAGATTGTTACAGTGAATGGTGTGGGATATATCAGAGTGTTACTGTGAGTGGTGAAGGGTATATCAGTGTTACAGTGATATCAGAACGTTACAGTGAATGGTGTGGGATATATCAGAGTGTTACTGTGAGTGGTGAGGGATATATCAAAGTGTTACTCTGAGGGGTGTGGAATATAAAAGAGTGTTACAGTGAGTGGTGAGGGATATATCAGTGTTACAGTGATATCAGAACGTTACAGTGAATGGTGTGGGATATATCAGAGTGTTACAGTGAGTGGTGAGGGGTATATCAGTGTTACAGTGATATCAGATTGTTACAGTGAATGGTGTGGGATATATCAGAGTGTTACTGTGAGTGGTGAGGGATATATCAAAGTGTTACTCTGAGGGGTGTGGAATATAAAAGAGTGTTACAGTGAGGGGTGTGGGATATATCAGAAACATTAATATCCAAAGGCCAATCAGTAGTTTTTAACAAGTGGTCGTTTTAACAAGGTTTTGAATTTAGCCAATCAGTTTGAATCAGGCACTTATTAAGATTCATTCGTGGGACATGGGGCATCGCTGGCTGCCCAGCATTTACTGCCCATCCCTAGTTGCCCTTGAGAAGGTTGTGGTGAGCTGCTTTCTTGAATCGTTGCAGTCGATGTTCTGTGGGTTGGCCACAATGCCGTCAGGGAGAGAATTCCAGGATTTAACAAGTTAAAAAGGCTTAATACAAAAGCAACGTTCTGCAAATACTGGAAATACCCAGCAGTTCCAGTACATCCCCAGAGAGAGACAGTTCATTTCAGGTTGATGACCCTTTTGTTGAGATTGAACAATTGTAAAATTTATATATAGAATCAGTTTTCAAAATTACAATATACAGCCTGAAATTTCTGACATTTCTTGTTATCTTGACACCGATCAGGCTGCAGCATCATCTTTTGTTGCCTGGCATGTCGCCACCTTATCCTGAAAATCATGTAAGTATTTGTATATCAGAGTGTTACAGTCAGGGGTTTGGAATGTATCAGTGTTACAGTGAGGTATGTGGGATATATCAGTGTTACAGTGAGGTATGTGGGATATATCAGTGTTACAGTGAGGTATGTGGGATATATCAGTGTTACAGTGAGGTATGTGGGATATATCAGTATTACAGTGAGGGTTGTTGGATATATCAGTGTTACGTTGAGGGTTATGTGATACTTCAGTTTCACAATGAGGGGTGTGGGATATATCAGTGTTACATCGCGGAGTTTGGGATCCATCAGTGTTACAATGAGGAGTGTGGGATATATCAATATTATAGTGAGGGCTGTTGGATATCAGAATTACAGTGAGGTGTATGGGATATTTTAGTGTTACAGTAAGGAGCGTGTGATCAAAGTATTACAGTGAGGGGTGTGGGATATATCAGTGTTACAGTGAGTGGTGTATGGGAGATATCAGAGTGTTACTGTGAGTGGTGAGGGGTATATCAGTGTTACAGTGAGTGGTGTATGGGAGATATCAGAGTGTTACAGTGAGTGGTGAGGGGTATATCAGTGTTACAGTGAGTGGTGTATGGGAGATATCAGAGTGTTACAGTGAGTGGTGTATGGGAGATATCAGAGTGTTACAGTGAGTGGTGAGGGATATATCAGTGTTACAGTGATATCAGATTGTTACAGTGAATGGTGTGGGATATATCAGAGTGTTACTGTGAGTGGTGAGGGATATATCAGTGTTACAGTGATATCAGATTGTTACAGTGAATGGTGTGGGATATATCAGAGTGTTACTGTGAGTGGTGAGGGGTATATCAGTGTTACAGTGATATCAGATTGTTACAGTGAATGGTGTGGGATATATCAGAGTGTTACTGTGAGTGGTGAGGGGTATATCAGTGTTACAGTGATATCAGAACGTTACAGTGAATGGTGTGGGATATATCAGAGTGTTACTGTGAGTGGTGAGGGATATATCAAAGTGTTACTCTGAGGGGTGTGGAATATAAAAGAGTGTTACAGTGAGTGGTGAGGGATATATCAGTGTTACAGTGATATCAGAACGTTACAGTGAATGGTGTGGGATATATCAGAGTGTTACAGTGAGTGGTGAGGGGTATATCAGTGTTACAGTGATATCAGATTGTTACAGTGAATGGTGTGGGATATATCAGAGTGTTACTGTGAGTGGTGAGGGATATATCAAAGTGTTACTCTGAGGGGTGTGGGATATATCAGAAACATTAATATCCAAAGGCCAATCAGTAGTTTTTAACAAGTGGTCGTTTTAACAAGGTTTTGAATTTAGCCAATCAGTTTGAATCAGGCACTTATTAAGGTTCATTCGTGGGACATGGGGCATCGCTGGCTGCCCAGCATTTACTGCCCATCCCTAGTTGCCCTTGAGAAGGTTGTGGTGAGCTGCTTTCTTGAATCGTTGCAGTCGATGTTCTGTGGGTTGGCCACAATGCCGTCAGGGAGAGAATTCCAGGATTTAACAAGTTAAAAAGGCTTAATACAAAAGCAACGTTCTGCAAATACTGGAAATACCCAGCAGTTCCAGTACATCCCCAGAGAGAGACAGTTCATTTCAGGTTGATGACCCTTTTGTTGAGATTGGACAATTGTAAAATTTATATATAGAATCAGTTTACAAAATTACAATATACAGCCTGAAATTTCTGACATTTCTTGTTATCTTGACACCGATCAGGCTGCAGCATCATCTTTTGTTGCCTGGCATGTCGCCACCTTATCCTGAAAATCATGTAAGTATTTGTATATCAGAGTGTTACAGTCAGGGGTTTGGAATGTATCAGTGTTACAGTGAGGTATGTGGGATATATCAGTGTTACAGTGAGGTATGTGGGATATATCAGTGTTACAGTGAGGTATGTGGGATATATCAGTGTTACAGTGAGGTATGTGGGATATATCAGTGTTACAGTGAGGTATGTGGGATATATCAGTATTACAGTGAGGGTTGTTGGATATATCAGTGTTACGTTGAGGGTTATGTGATACTTCAGTGTCACAATGAGGGGTGTGGGATATATCAGTGTTACATCGCGGAGTTTGGGATCCATCAGTGTTACAATGAGGAGTGTGGGATATATCAATATTATAGTGAGGGCTGTTGGATATCAGAATTACAGTGAGGTGTATGGGATATTTTAGTGTTACAGTAAGGAGCGTGTGATCAAAGTATTACAGTGAGGGGTGTGGGATATATCAGTATTACAGTGAGGGTTGTTGGATATATCAGTGTTACGTTGAGGGTTATGTGATACTTCAGTGTCACAATGAGGGGTGTGGGATATATCAGTGTTACATCGTGGAGTTTGGGATCCATCAGTGTTACAATGAGGAGTGTGGGATATATCAATATTATAGTGAGGGCTGTTGGATATCAGAATTACAGTGAGGTGTATGGGATATTTTAGTGTTACAGTAAGGAGCGTGTGATCAAAGTATTACAGTGAGGGGTGTGGGATATATCAGTATTACAGTGAGGGGTGTGGGATATATCAGTGTTACAGTGAGGGGCGTGGGTATATCAGTGTTACGGTGAGGGGTGTGGGATATATCAGTGTTACATAGAACATAGAACACTACAGCACAAACAGGCCCTTCGGCCCACGAGTTGCGCCGATCACATCAACACCCATCTATAACCCCCAATCCCATAAAACCCCATATACTCATCCAGAAGTCTTTTAAAAGACCCCAGCAAGTTCGCCTCCACCACCACTGACGGCAGCCGATTCCATTCACTCACCACCCTCTGAGTGAAAAACTTACCTCTAACATCACTTCTGTACTTTCCTCCCCGCACCTTAAATCTGTGTCCTCTCGTAGTGACCATTTCAACCCGGGGAAATAGCCTCTGAGAATCCACCCTATCGATTCCTCTCAACATTTTATAAACTTCTATCAGGTCGCCTCTCAACCTTCGCCTCTCCAGGGAAAAGAGTCCCAGCTCCCTCAACCTAACTTCATAAGGCATTCCTCCCAGTCCAGGCAACATCCTTGTAAATCTCCTCTGCACCCTTTCAATAGCTTCTACATTTTTCCTATAGTGAGGCAACCAGAACTGCGCACAGTACTCCAAATGAGGCCTGACGAGGGTCCTGTAAAGTTGCAGCATTACCTCCCGACTCCTAAACTCAATCCCTCGATTAATGAAGGCCAGTATACCATACGCCTTCTTGACTACCTCTTCCACCTGCGAGGCCGATTTAAGAGTCCTGTGGATCCGGACCCCAAGATCCTTCTGCTCTTCAACACTACTAAGACTCCTGCCCTTGATAGTGTACTCGTTCATCCCGTTCGTTCTGCCAAAATGGATGACTACGCATTTATCCGCGTTGAAGTCCACCGTGAGGACTGTGGGATATATCAGAGTGTTGTAGTGAGGGGTATGAGATTTATCAGTGTTATGGTTAGAAGTCTGGGATATATCAGTGTTACAGTGAGCAAACTGCGATATATCAGTGTTACAGTGAGGGGACTGGGCTATATTAGTGTTACAGTGAGGGGACTGGAATATATTAGTGTTACAGTGAGGGGACTGGGATATATTAGTGTTAAAGTGAGGGGACTGGGAGATATTAGTGTTACAGTGAGGGGACTGGGATATATTAGTGTTACAGTGAGGGGACTGGGATATATCAGTGTTAAAGTGAGGGGACTGGGATATATTAGTGTTACAGTGAGGGGACTGGGATATATTAGTGTTACAGTGAGCGAACTGCGATATATCAGTGTTACAGTGAGGAGACTGGGATATATCAGTGTTACAGTGAGGCGACTGGGATATATTAGTGTTACAGTGAGCGAACTGCGATATATCAGTGTTACAGTGAGGCGACTGGGATATATTAGTGTTACAGTGAGCGAACTGCGATATATCAGTGTTACAGTGAGGAGACTGGGATATATTAGTGTTACAGTGAGGGGACTGGGATATATTAGTGTTACAGTGAGGGGACTGGGATATATTAGTGTTACAGTGAGGGGACTGGGATATATTAGTGTTACAGTGAGGGGACTGGGATATATTAGTGTTAAAGTGAGGGGACTGGAATATATGAGTGTTACTGTGAGGGGACTGGGATATAGAACATAGAACCCTACAGTGTAGAAACAGGCCCTTTGGCCCATCGAGTCTGCACCAAACACAATCCCACCCAGACCCTATCCCCATACCCCTACACATTTACCTGCTAATCCCTCTAACCTACACATCCCAGGACACTAAGGGACAATTTTAGCATAGCCAATGAACCTAACCCGCACATCTTTGGACAGTGGGAGGAAACCGGAGCAGCCGGAGAAAACCCACGCAGACACGAGGAGAATGTGCAAACTCCACATAGGCAGTGACCCGAGCCGGGAATCGAACCCAGGACCCTGGAGCTGTGAAGCAGCAGTGCTAACCACTGTGCAACCATGCCGCCCATATATTAGTGTTACAGTGAGAAGAGTGGCATATATCTGTGTTACAGTGAGGGGACTGAGATGTAACGGTGTTACAGTGAGGGGACTGTTATATACCAGTGTTACAACGAGCAGTGTGGGGTATATCAGTGCTGCAGTGAGAGGAATGGTTTGTATCAGAGTGTTACAGTGAGAGCTTTGGGAAATGTCAATCAATATAAGGAGTGTTACAGTGAGGAGCGTGGGATTTATTTGTGTTACAGTGAGGAATGTTGGAAAAATTAAAATAGTGCAGTGAAGAATGAGGTTATTTTTCAGTGTTACAGTGAGGGGTGAAGTTATTTATCAGAGTGTTACAGTGGGAGCTTTGGGATATATCAGAACATTGCTGTGGGCAGGAAGTTATTTATCGGAGTGTTACAGTGAGGAATGTATCAGTGTTACAGTGAGGGATATATCAGTGTTACAGTGAGGGGTGAGGTTATTTATCGGAATGTTACAGTGAGGGATATATCAGTGTTACAGTGAGGGGTGAGATTATTTGTCGGAGTGTTACAGTGAGGGATGCATCAGTGTTACAGTGAGGGGTGAGATTATTTATCGGAGTGTTACAGTAGGGGATATATCAGTGTTACAGTGAGGGGTGAGATTATTTATCGGAGTGTTACAGTGAGGGATATATCAGTGTTACAGTGAGGGGTGAGATTATTTATCGGAGTGTTACAGTGAGCGATATATCAGTGTTAGAGTGAGGGGTGAGGTTATTTATCGGAGTGTTACAGTAGGGATATATCAGTGTTACAGTGAGGGGTGAGATTATTTATCGGAGTGTTACAGTGAGGGATGTATCAGTGTTACAGTGAGGGCTGAGGTCATTTATCGGAGTGTTACAGTGAGGGATATATCAGTGTTACAGTGAGGAGTGAGATTATTTATCGGAGTGTTACAGTGAGGGATATATCAGTGTTACAGTGAGGAGTGAGGTTATTTATCGGAGTGTTACAGTGAGGGATAGATCAGTGTTACAGTGAGGAGTGAGATTATTTATCGGAGTGTTACAGTGAGGGATATATCAGTGTTACAGTGAGCGGTGAGATTATTTATCGGAGTGTAACAGTGAGGGATGTATCAGTGTTACAGTGAGGGGTGAGATTATTTATCGGTGTGTTACAGTAGGGGATATATCAGTGTTACGGTGAGGAGGGAGATTATTTATTGGAGTGTTACAGTGAGGGATATATCAGTGTTACCGTGAGGGGTGAGGTTATTTATCGGAATGTTACAGTGAGGGATGTATCAGTGTTACAGTGAGGAGTGAGATTATTTATCGGAGTCTGAGAGTGAGGGATGTATCAGTGTTACAGTGAAGAGTGAGATTATTTATCGGAGTGTTACAGTGAGGGATATATCAGTGTTACAGTGAGGAGTGAGATTATTAATCGGAGTGTTATGGTGAGGGATATATCAGTGTTACAGTGAGGGGTGAGGTTATTTATTGGAGTGTTACAGTGGGGGTTTATCAGTTTTACAGTGAGTGGTGAAGTTATTTATCGGAGTGTTACAGTAGGGGTTACAGTGAGAGGTGAGATTATTTGTCGGAGTGTTACACTGGCGGTTTATCAGTGTTACAGTGAGGGGTGAGGTTATTTATCGGAGTGTTACAGTAGGGGATATATCAGTGTTACAGTGAGAGGTGAGATTATTTATCAGAGTGTTACAGTGAGGGATATATCAGTGTTACAGTGAGGGGTGAGATTATTTATCGGAGTGTTACAGTGAGGGATATATCAGTGTTACAGTGAGGAGTGAGTTTATATATCGGAGTGTTACAGTGAGGGATGTATCAGTGTTACAGTGAGGAGTGAGATTATTCATCGGAGTGTTACAGTAGGGGATATATCAGTGTTACAGTGAGGAGTGAGATTATTTATCGGAGTGTTACAGTGAGGGATATATCAGTGTTAAAGTGAGGGGTGAGATTATTTATCGGAGTGTTACAGTAGGGGATATATCAGTGTTACAGTGAAGAGGGAGATTATTTATTGGAGTGTTACAGTGAGGGATATATCAGTGTTACAGTGAGGGGTGAGGTTATTTAACGGAATGTTACAGTGAGGGATATATCAGTGTTTAAGTGAGGGGTGAGGTTATTTAACGGAATGTTACAGTGAGGGATGTATCAGTGTTACAGTGAGGGGTGAGATTATTTAACGGAATGTTACAGTGAGGGATATATCAGTGTTTAAGTGAGGGGTGAGGTTATTTATCGGAGTGTTATAGTGAGGGATATATCAGTGTTACAGTGAGGAGTGAGATTATTTATCGGAGTGTTATAGTGAGGAATGTATCAGTGTTCCAGTGAGGGGTGAGATTATTTATCGGAGTGTTACAGTCAGGGACATATCAGTGTTACAGTGAGGGGTGAGATTATTTATCGGTGTGTTACAGTGAGGGATATATCAGTGTTACAGTGAGGAGTGAGATTATTTATCGGAGTGTTACAGTAGGGGATATATCAGTGTTACAGTGAGGAGGGAGATTATTTATCGGAGTGTTACAGTGAGGGATATATCAGTGTTACAGTGAGGGGTGAGATTATTTATTGGAGTGTTACAGTGGGGGTTTATCAGTTTTACAGTGAGTGGTGAGGTTATTTATCGGAGTGTTACAGTAGGGGTTACAGTGAGAGGTGAGATTATTTGTCGGAGTGTTACACTGGGGGTTTATCAGTGTTACAGTGAGTGGTGAGGTTATTTATCGGAGTGTTACAGTAGGGGATATATCTGTGTTACAGTGAGAGGTGAGATTATTTATCAGAGTGTTACACTGGGGGTTTATCAGTGTTACAGTGAGGGGTGAGATTATATATCGGAGTGTTACAGTAGGGGATATATCAGTGTTACAGTGAGGGGTGAGGTTATTTATCGGAGTGTTACATTGAGGGATATATCAGTGTTACAGTGAGGAGTGAGTTTATATATCGGAGTGTTACAGTGAGGGATGTATCAGTGTTACAGTGAGGGGTGAGATTATTTATCGGAGTGTTACAGTGAGGGATATATCAGTGTTACAGTGAGGGGTGAGATTATTTATCGGAGTGTTACAGTGAGGGATGTATCAGTGTTACAGTGAGGAGTGAGTTTATATATCGGAGTGTTACAGTGAGGGATGTATCAGTGTTACAGTGAGGAGTGAGATTATTTATCGGAGTGTTAGAGTAGGGGATATATCAGTGTTAAAGTGAGGGGTGAGATTATTTATCGGAGTGTTACAGTAGGGGATATATCAGTGTTACAGTGAGGAGGGAGATTATTTATTGGAGTGTTACAGTGAGGGATATATCAGTGTTACAGTGAGGGGTGAGGTTATTTAACGGAATGTTACAGTGAGGGATGTATCAGTGTTACAGTGAGGAGTGAGATTATTTATTGGAGTGTTATAGTGAGGAATGTATCAGTGTTACAGTGAGGGGTGAGATTATTTATCGGAGTGTTACAGTGAGGGATGTATCAGTGTTACAGTGAGGGGTGAGATTATTTATCGGAGTGTTACAGTGAGGAATGTATCAGTGTTACAGTGAGGGGTGAGATTATTTATCGGAGTGTTACAGTGAGAGATATATCAGTGTTACAGTGAGGGGTGAGATTATTTATCGGAGTGTTACAGTGAGGGATATATCAGTGTTACAGTGAGGATTGAGATTATTTATTGGAATGTTACAGTGAGGGATATATCAGTGTTACAGTGAGGGGTGAGATTATTTATCGGAATGTTACAGTGAGGGATATATCAGTGTTAATGTGAGGAGTGAGATTATTTATCGGAGTGTTACAGTGAGGGACATATCAGTGTTACAGTGAGGGGTGAGATTATTTATCGGAGTGTTACAGTGAGGGATGTATCAGTGTTACAGTGAGAGGTGAGATTATTTATCGGAGTGTTACAGTGGGGGTTTATCAGTTTTACAGTGAGTGGTGAAGTTATTTATCGGAGTGTTACAGTAGGGGTTACAGTGAGAGGTGAGATTATTTGTCTGAGTGTTACAGTGGGGGTTTATCAGTGTTACAGTGAGTGGTGAGGTTATTTATCGGAGTGTTACAGTAGGGGATATATCAGTGTTACAGTGAGGGGTGAGATTATTTATCAGAGTGTTACAGTAGGGGATATATCAGTGTTACAGTGAGGGGTGAGATTATTTATCGGAGTGTTACAGTGAGGGATATATCGGTGTTACAGTGAGGGGTGAGGTTATTTATCGGAGTGTTACAGTGAGGGATATATCAGTGTTACGGTGAGGGGTGAGATTATTTATTGGAGTGTTACAGTGAGGGATATATCAGTGTTACAGTGAGTGAGATTATTTATCGGAGTGTTACAGTGAGGGATATATTAGTCTTACAGTGAGGAGTGAGATCATATATCGGAGTGTTATAGTGAGGGATGTATCAGTGTTACAGTGAGGAGTGAGATTATTTATCGGAGTGTTACAGTGAGGGATATATCAGTGTTACAGTGAGGAGTGAGGTTATTTATCGGAGTGTTACAGTGAGGGATATATCAGTGTTACAGTGAGGAGTGAGGTTATTTATCGGAGTGTTACATTGAGGGATGTATCAGTGTTACTGTGAGGGGTGAGATTATTTAGTGGAGTGTTATAGTGAGGGATATATCAGTGTTACAGTGAGGATTGAGATTACTAATCGGAGTGTTACAGTGAGGGATATATCAGTGTTACAGTGAGGGGTGAGATTATTTATCGGTGTGTTACAGTACGGGATATATCAGTGTTACAGTGAGGATTGAGATTATTTATCGGAGTGTTACAGTGAGGGATGTATCAGTGTTACAGTGAGGAGTGAGATTATTTATCGGAGTGTTACAGTGGGGGTTTATCAGTTTTACAGTGAGTGGTGACGTTATTTATCGGAGTGTTACAGTGAGGGATATATCAGTGTTACAGTGAGGGGTGAGATTATTTATCGGAGTGTTACAGTGAGGGATATATCAGTGTTACAGTGAGGAGTGAGATTATATATCGGAGTGTTACAGTAGGGGATATATCAGTGTTACTGTGAGAGGTGAGATTATTTATCGGAGTGTTACAGTAGGCGATATATCAGTGTTACAGTGAGTGAGATTATTTATCGGAGTGTTACACTGAGGGATATTTCAGTGTTACAGTGAGGAGTGAGTTTATATATCGGAGTGTTACAGTGAGGGATGTATCAGTGTTAGCGCGAGGAGTGAGATTATTTATCGGAGTGTTACAGTGAGGGATATATCAGTGTTACAGTGAGGAGTGAGGTTATTTATCGCAGTGTTACAGTGAGAGATATTTCAGTGTTACAGTGAGGAATGAGGTTATTTATCAGAGTGTTACAGTGAGGGATGTTTCAGTGTTACAGTGAGGGGTGAGTTTATTTAGTGGAGTGTTATAATGAGGGATGTATCAGTTTTACAGTGAGGAGTGAGATTATTGATTGGAGTCTTACAGTGACGGATATATCAGTGTTACAGTGAGGAGTGAGATTATTTATCGGAGTGTTACAGTGAGGGATATATCAGTGTTACAGTGAGGAGTGAGATTATTTATCGTAGTGTTACAGTGAGGGATGTATCAGTGTTACAGTGAGGAGTGAGATTATTTATTGGAGTCTTAGAGTGAGGGATATATCAGTGTTACAGTGAGTGAGATTATTTATCGGAGTGTTACACTGAGGGATATATCAGTGTTACAGTGAGGGGTGAGGTTATTTATCGGAATGTTATAGTGAGGGAAATATCAGTGTTGAAATGAGGGGTGAGGTTATTTATCGGAGTGTTACAGTGAGGGATGTATCAGTGTTACAGTGAGGGGTGAGATTATTTATCGGAGTGTTACATAGTGGATATGTCAGTGTTACAGTGAGGGGTGATATTATTTATCAGAGTGTTATAGTGAGGAATATATCAGTGTTACACTGATGGGTGAGATTATTTATCGGAGTGTCACAGTGAGGGATCTATCAGTGTTACTGTGAGGGCTGAGTTTATTTTTCGGAGTGTTTACAGTAGGGGACATATCAGTGTTACAGTGAGGGGTGAGATTATTTATCGGAGTGTTACAGTGAGGGATATATCGGTGATGCAGTGAGGGGTGAGATTATTTATCGGAGTGTTACAGTGAGGGATATATCGGTGTTACAGTGAGGAGTGAGATTATTTATCGGAGTGTTACAGTGAGGGATATATCAGTGTTACAGTGAGGGGTGAGATTATTTATCGGAGTGTTACAGTGAGGGATGTATCAGTGTTACAGTGAGGGGTGAGATTATTTATTGGAGTGTTACAGTGAGGGAAGTATCAGTGTTACAGTGAGGAGTGAGATTATTTATCGGACTGTTACAGTGAGGGATGTATCAGTGTTACAGTGAGGGGTGAGATTATTTAGTGGAGTGTTATAGTGAGGGATGTATCAGTGTTACAGTGAGGAGTGAGATTATTTATTGGAGTCTTACAGTGTGGGATATATCAGTGTTACAGTGAGGAGTGAGATTATTTATCGGAGTGTTACAGTGAGGGATATACCAGTGTTACAGTGAGGAGTGAGATTATTTATCGTAGTGTTACAGTGAAGGATGTATCAGTGTTTCAGTGAGGAGTGAGATTATTTATTGGAGTCTTAGAGTGAGGGATATATCAGTGTTACAGTGAGTGAGATTATTTATCGGAGTGTTACACTGAGGGACATATCAGTGTTACAGTGAGGTGTGAGATTATTTATCGGAATGTTACAGTGTGGGATATATCAGTGTTACAGTGAGGAGTTGGTTATTTATCGGAGTGTTACAGTGAGGGATATATCAGTGTTACAGTGAGGGGTGAGATTATTTATCGGTTTGTTACAGTACGGGATATATCAGTGTTACAGTGAGGAATGCGATTATTTATTGGAGTTTTACAGTGAGGGATATATCAGTGTTACATTGAGGAGTGAGATTATTTATCGGAGTGTCACAGTGAGGGATCTATCAGTGTTACTGTGAGGGGTGAGTTTATTTTTCGGAGTGTTTACAGTAGGGGATATATCAGTGTTACAGTGAGGGGTGAGATTATTTATCGGAGTGTTACAGTGACGGATATATCGGTGATGCAGTGGGGGGTGAGATTATTTAGTGGAGTGTTATAGTGAGGGATGTATCAGTGTTACAGTGAGGAGTGAGATTATTTATTGGAGTCTTACAGTGCGGGATATATCAGTATTACAGTGAGGAGTGAGATTATTTATCAGAGTGTTACAGTGAGGGATGTATCAGTGTTTAAGTGAGGGGTGAGGTTATTTATCGGAGTGTTACAGTGAGGGGTGAGATTATTTATCGGAGTGTTACAGTGCGGGATATATCAGTGTTACAGTGAGGAGTGAGATTATTTATCAGAATGTTACAGAGAGGGATATATCAGTGTTACAGTGAGGGGTGAGTTTATTTATCGGAATGTTACAGTGAGGTATGTATCAGTGTTACAGTGAGGGGTGAGATTATTTATCGGAGTGTTACAGTGAGGGATGTATCAGTGTTACAGTGAGGGGTGAGATTATTTATCGGAGTGTTACAGTGAGGGATATATCAGTGTTACAGTGAGGGGTGAGGTTATTTATCGGAGTGTTACAGTGAGGGATGTATCAGTGTTACAGTGAGGAGTGAGATTATTTAGTGGATCATTATAGTGAGTGATGTATCAGCGTTACAGTGAGGATTGAGATTATTTATCGGAGTGTTACAGTGAGGGATATATCAGTCTTACAGTGAGGAGTGAGATTATTTATCAGAGTGTTACAGTGAGGGATGTATCAGTGTTACAGTGAGGAGTGAGATTATTTATCGGAGTGTTACAGTGAGGGATATATCAGTGTTACAGTGAGTGGTGAGATTATTTATCGGTGCGTTACAGTAGGGGATATATCAGTGTTACAGTGAGGAGTGAGATTATTTATTGGAGTGTTACAGTGAGGGATATATCAGTGTTACAGTGAGGAGTGATGTTATTTCTTGGAGTGTTACAGTGAGGGATATATCAGTGTTACAGTGAGGGGTGAGGTTATTTATCAGAATGTTACAGTGAGGGATATATCAGTGTTACAGTGAGGGTTGAGGTTATTTATCGGGATCTTACAGTGACGGACGTATCAGTGTTACAGTGAGGGGTGAGATTGTTTATCGGAGTGTTACAGTGAGGGATATTTCAGTGTTACAGTGAGGGGTGAGATTATTTATCGAAATGTTACAGTGAGGGATATAACAGTGTTACAGTGAGGGGTGAGGTTATTTATCGGAATGTTACAGAGAGGGATGTATCAGTGTTACAGTGAGGGGTGAGATTATTTATCGGAGTGTTACAGTGAGGAATGTATCAGTGTTACAGTGAGGGGTGAGATTATTTATCGGAGTGTTACATAGTGGATATGTCAGTGTTACAGTGAGGGGTGATATTATTTATCGGAGTGTTATAGTGAGGAATATATCAGTGTTACTGTGATGGGTGAGTTTATTTTTCGGAGTGTTTACAGTAGGGGACATATCAGTGTTACAGTGAGGAGTGAGATTATTTATCGGAGTGTTACAGTGAGGGACATATCAGTGTTACAGTGAGGAGTGAGATTATTTATCGGAGTGTTACAGTGAGGGATATATCAGTGTTAATGTGAGGAGTGAGGTTATTTATCGGAGTGTTACAGTGAGGGATATATCAGTGTTACAGTGAGGGGTGAGGTTATTTATCGGAGTGTTACAGTGAGGGATATATCAGTGAGGGGTGAGGTTATTTATCGGAATGTTACAGTGTGGGATATATCAGTGTTACAGTGAGGAGTTGGTTATTTATCGGAGTGTTACAGTGAGGGATATGTCAGTGTTACAGTGAGGGGTGAGGTTATTTATTGGAATGTAACAGTTAGGGATATACAAGTGTTACAGTGAGGAGTGAGATTATTTATCGGAGTGTTACAGTGAGGGATATATCAGTGTTACAGTGACGGTAGAGATTATTTATCGGAATGTTACAGTGAGGGATATATCAGTGTTACAGTGAGGGGTGAGGTTATTTATCGGAATGTTACAGTGAGGGTTGTTACAGTGAGCGGTGAGATTATTTATCGGAGTGTTACAGTGAGGGATATATCAGTGTTACAGTGAGGGGTGAGATTATTTGTTGGAGTGTTACAGTGAGGGATATATCAGTGTTACAATGAGGAGTGAGATTATTTATCGGAGTGTTACAGTGAGGGGTGTATCAGTGTTACAGTGAGGAGTGAGTTTATTTATCGGAGTCTTATAGTGAGGGATGTATCAGTGTTACAGTGAGGAGTGAGATTATTTATCGGAGTGTTACAGTGAGGGATATATCAGTGTTACAGTGAGGAGTGAGATTATTTATCGGAATCTTATAGTGAGGGATGTATCAGTGTTACAGTGAGGAGTGAGATTATTTATCGGTGTGTTACAGTGAGGGATATATCAGTATTACAGTGAGGAGTGAGATTATTTATCGGAGTGTTACAGTGAGGGATATATCAGCTTTCCAGTGAGGAGTTAGATTATTTATCGGAATGTTACAGTGAGGGATATATCAGTGTTACAGTTGGGGGTGAGATTATTTATCGGAATGTTACAGTGAGGGATATATCAGTGTTACAGTGAGGAGTGAGATTATTTATCGGAGTGTTACAGTGAGGGATATATCAATGTTACTGTGAGGGGTGAGTTTATTTATCGGAGTGTTTACAGTAGGGGATATTTCAGTGTTACAGTGAGGGGTGAGATTATTTATTGGAGTGTTACAGTGAGGGATATATCAGAGTTACAATGAGGGGTGAGGTTATTTATCGGAATGTTACAGTGAGGGATATATCAGTGTTACAGTGAGGGTTGAGGTTATTTATCGGAGTGTTACAGTGAGGGATATATCAGTGTTACAGTGAGGGGTGAGATTATTTATTGGAGTGTTACAATGAGGGATGTATCAGTGTTACAGTGAGGAGTGAGATTATTTATTGGAGTGTTACAGTGAGGGATATAACAGTGTTACAGTGAGGGGTGAGATTATTTATTGAAATGTTACAGTGAGGGATATAACAGTGTTACAGTGAGGGGTGAGGTTATTTATCGGAGTGTTACATAGTGGATATGTCAGTGTTACAGTGAGGGGTGATATTATTTATCGGAGTGTTATAGTGAGGAATATATCAGTGTTACAGTGAGGGGTGAGATTATTTATCGGAGTGTCACAGTGAGGGATCTATCAGTGTTACTGTGATGGGTGAGATTATTTATCGGAGTGTCACAGTGAGGGATCTATCAGTGTTACTGTGATGGGTGAGATTATTTATCGGAGTGTTACAGTGAGGGATCTATCAGTGTTACTGTGAGGGGTGAGTTTATTTTTCGGAGTGTTTACAGTAGGGGATATATCAGTGCTACAGTGAGGGGTGAGATTATTTATCGGAGTGTTACAGTGAGGGATATATCGGTGATGCAGTGAGGGGTGAGATGATATATCGGAGTGTTACAGTGAGGGAAGTATCAGTGTTACAGTGAGGGGTGAGATTATTTATCGGAATGTTACAGTGAGGGATATATCAGTGTTACAGTGAGGAGTGAGGTTATTTATCGGAGTGTTACAGTGAGGGATATATCAGTGTTACAGTGAGGAGTGAGATTATTTATCAGAGTGTTACAGTGAGGGATATATCAGTGTTACAGTGAGGGGTGAGATTATTTATCGGAATGTTACAGTGAGGGATATATCAGTGTTACAGTGAGGAGTGAGATTATTTATCAGAGTGTTACAGTGAGGGATGTATCAGTGTTACAGTGAGGAGTGAGATTATTTATCGGAATGTTACAGTGAGGGATATATCAGTGTTACAGTGAGGGGTGAGATTATTTATCGGAATGTTACAGTGAGGGATATATCAGTGTTACAGTGAGGAGTGAGATTATTTATCAGAGTGTTACAGTGAGGGATGTATCAGTGTTACAGTGAGGAGTGAGGTTATTTATCGGAGTGTTACAGTGAGGGATATATCAGTGAGTGGTGAGGTTATTTATCGGAATGTTACAGTGTGGGATATATCAGTGTTACAGTGAGGAGTTGTTTATTTATCGGAGTGTTACAGTGAGGGATATGTCAGTGTTACAGTGAGGGGTGAGGTTATTTATTGGAATGTTACAGTGAGGGATATATCAGTGTTACAGTGAGGAGTGAGATTATTTATCGGAGTGTTACAGTGAGGGATATATCAGTGTTACAGTGAGGAGTGAGATTATTTATCGGAGTGTTACAGTGAGGGATATATCAGTGTTACAGTGAGGGGTGAGATTATTTATCGGAATGTTACAGTGAGGGAAATATCAGTGTTACAGTGAGGGGTGAGGTTATTTATCGGAATGTTACAGTGAGGGTTGTTACAGTGAGCGGTGAGATTATTTATCGGAGTGTTACAGTGAGGGATGTATCAGTGTTACAGTGAGGGGTGAGGTTATTTATCGGAATGTTACAGTGAGGGTTGTTACAGTGAGGGGTGAGGTTATTTATCGGAGTGTTACAGTGAGGGATGTATCAGTGTTACAGTGAGGGGTGAGGTTATTTATCGGAGTGTTACAGTGAGGGATATATCAGTGTTACAGTGAGGAGTGAGATTATTTATTGGAGTGTTACAATGAGGGATGTATCAGTGTTACAGTGAGGAGTGAGATTATTTATCGGAGTGTTACAGTGATGGATGTAGCAGTGTTACAGTGAGGGGTGAGATTATTTATTGAAATGTTACAGTGAGGGATATAACAGTGTTACAGTGAGGGGTGAGATTATTTATCGGAGTGTTACATAGTGGATATGTCAGTGTTACAGTGAGGGGTGATATTATTTATCGGAGTGTTATAGTGAGGAATATATCAGTGTTGCAGTGATGGGTGAGATTATTTATCGGAGTGTCACAATGAGGGATCTATCAGTGTTACTGTGAGGGGTGAGTTTATTTTTCGGAGTGTTTACAGTAGGGGATATATCAGTGCTACAGTGAGGGGTGATATTATTTATCGGAGTGTTACAGTGAGGGATATAGCGGTGATGCAGTGAGGGGTGAGATTATTTATCGGAGTGTTACAGTGAGGGATATATCGGTGTTACAGTGAGGGGTGAGATTATTTATCGGAGTGTTACAGTGAGGGATGTATCAGTGTTACAGTGAGGGGTGAGATTATTTAGTGGATCGTTATAGTGAGTGATGTATCAGCGTTACAGTGAGGAGTGAGATTATTTATCAGAGTGTTACAGTGAGGGATATATCAGTGTTACAGTGAGGAGTGAGATTATTTATCGGAGTGTTACAGTGAGGGATATATCAGTGTTAATGTGAGGAGTGAGGTTATTTATCGGAGTGTTACAGTGAGGGATATATCAGTGAGGGGTGAGGTTATTTATCGGAATGTTACAGTGTGGGATATATCAGTGTTACAGTGAGGAGTTGTTTATTTATCGGAGTGTTACAGTGAGGGATATGTCAGTGTTACAGTGAGGGGTGAGGTTATTTATTGGAATGTTACAGTGAGGGATATTTCAGTGTTACAGTGAGGAGTGAGATTATTTATCGGAGTGTTACAGTGAGGGATATATCAGTGTTACAGTGAGGGGTGAGATTATTTATCGGAATGTTACAGTGAGGGATATATCAGTGTTACAGTGAGGGGTGAGGTTATTTATCGGAATGTTACAGTGAGGGTTGTTACAGTGAGCGGTGAGATTATTTATCGGAGTGTTACAGTGAGGGATATATCAGTGTTACAGTGAGGGGTGAGATTATTTGTCGGAGTGTTACAGTGACGGATATATCAGTGTTACAATGAGGAGTGAGATTATTTATCGGAGTGTTACAGTGAGGGATGTATCAGTGTTACAGTGAAGAGTGAGTTTATTTATCGGAGTCTTATAGTGAGGGATGTATCAGTGTTACAGTGAGGAGTGAGATTATTTATCGGAGTGTTACAGTGAGGTATATATTAGTGTTACAGTGAGGAGTGAGATTATTTATCGGAATCTTATAGTGAGGGATGTATCAGTGTTACAGTGAGGAGTGAGATTATTTATCGGTGTGTTACAGTGAGGGATATATCAGTATTACAGTGAGGAGTGAGATTATTTATCGGAGTGTTACAGTGAGGGATATATCAGCGTTCCAGTGAGGAGTTAGATTATTTATCGGAATGTTACAGTGAGGGATATATCAGTGTTACAGTTAGGGGTGAGATTATTTATCGGAATGTTACAGTGAGGGATATATCAGTGTTACAGTGAGAGGTGAGATTATTTATCGGAGTCTTATATTGAGGGATGTATCAGTGTTACAGTGAGGAGTGAGATTATTTATCGGAGTGTTACAGTGAGGGATATATCAGTGTTACAGTGAGGGTTGAGGTTATTTATCGGAGTGTTACAGTGAGGGATATATCAGTGTTACAGTGAGGGGTGAGATTATTTATTGGAGTGTTACAATGAGGGATGTATCAGTGTTACAGTGAGGAGTGAGATTATTTATCGGAGTGTTACAGTGATGGATGTAGCAGTGTTACAGTGAGGGGTGAGATTATTTATTGAAATGTTACAGTGAGGGATATAACAGTGTTAAAGTGAGGGGTGAGATTATTTATCGGAGTGTTACATAGTGGATATGTCAGTGTTACAGTGAGGGGTGATATTATTTATCGGAGTGTTATAGTGAGGGATATATCAGTGTTACAGTGAGGGGTGAGATTATTTATTGGAGTGTTACAATGAGGGATGTATCAGTGTTACAGTGAGGAGTGAGATTATTTATCGGAGTGTTACAGTGAGGGATATATCAGTGTTACAGTGAGGGGTGAGGTTATTTATCGGAGTGTTACAGTGAGGGATATATCAGTGAGTGGTGAGGTTATTTATCGGAATGTTACAGTGTGGGATATATCAGTGTTACAGTGAGGAGTTGTTTATTTATCGGAGTGTTACAGTGAGGGATATGTCAGTGTTACAGTGAGGGGTGAGGTTATTTATTGGAATGTTACAGTGAGGGATATATCAGTGTTACAGTGAGGAGTGAGATTATTTATCGGAGTGTTACAGTGAGGGATATATCAGTGTTACAGTGAGGAGTGAGATTATTTATCGGAGTGTTACAGTGAGGGATATATCAGTGTTACACCTCTATCAAATCTCCCCTCATTCTTCGACACTGCAGGGAATAAAGTCCTAACCTATTCAATCTCTCTCTGTAATTCAGCTTCTCAAGTCCCAGCAACATCCTTGTGAACTTTCTCTGCATTCTTTGTAATAGTAACACTTTGGGGAATTTGATAAAGAAGGGAAAAACTTAGTAAAAAAGGGAAGATACAAACGCACAAGATTACAGTTACACAGTTAAAATTGTACTAAAGAACTTTGCTATACAGATGTATAAGTAAACATCCCAGGTCATGACCCCTTCCAGGTGTTTAACTATACACCCATAACATGATAAAAATCTGGTAATATTACAGGAGGAAAAATGCTGTCGCAGTCATTAGGCTCATAACTTCTCTAACCTGCAGTCTACTGTGGAATGCAACAATGCTGGAGGGTCAGTACTGAGGGTGTGCTGCACTGTCAGAGGGTCAGTACTGAGGGAGTACAGCACTGTCAGAGGGTCAGTACTGAGGGAGTGCTGCACTGTCAGGGGGTCAGTACTGAGGGAGTGCTTCACTGTCAGAGGGTCATTACTGAGGGAGTGCTGCACTGTCAGAGGGTCAGTACTGAGGGAGTGCTGCACTGTCAGAGGGTCAGAACTGAGGGAGTGCTGCACTGTCAGAGGGTCATTACAGAGGGAGTGCTGCACTGTCAGAGGGTCAGTACTGAGGGAGTGCTGCACTGTCAGAGGGTCAGTACTGAGGGAGTGCTGCACTGTCAGGGGGTCAGTACTGAGGGAGTGCTTCACTGTCAGAGGGTCATTACTGAGGGAGTGCTGCACTTTCAGATGGTCAGTACTGAGGGAGTGCTGCACTGTCAGATGGTCAGTACTGAGGGAGTGCTGCACTGTCAGAGGGTCAGTAATGAGGGAACGCTGAACTGTCAGGAGGTCACTACTGAGGGAGTGCTGGACTGTCAGAGGGTCAGTACTGAGGCAGTGCCGGACTGTCGGAGGATAAGTGCTGAGGGAGTGCCGCACTGTCAGAGGGTCAGTACTAAGTGAGTGCTGCATTGTCAGACAGTCAGTACTGAGGGAGTACTGCGCTGTCAGAGGGTCAGTACTGAGGGAGTGCGGCACTGTCAGTGGGTCAGTACTGAGGGAGTGCTGCACTGTCAGAGGGTCAGTACTGAGGGAGTGCTGCACTGTCAGACAGTTCGGACTGAGGGAGTGCTGCACTGTTAGAGGGTCAGTACTGGGGGAGTGCGGCACTGTCAGAGGGTCTACACTGAGGGAGTGCTGCACTGTCAGAGTGTCAGTACTGAGGGAGTGCTGCACGTTCAGATGGTCAGTACTGAGGGAGTGCTGCACTGTCAGAGGGTCAGTACTGAGGGAGTGCTGCACTGTCAGAGGGTCAGTACTGAGGGAGTGCTGCCCTGTCAGAGGGTCAGTACTGAGGGGGTTCTGCACTGCAGACGGTGAGTACCGAGGGAGTGCTGCACTGTCAGAGGGTCAGGACTGAGGGAGTGATGCACTGGCAGAGAGTCAGTACTGATGGAGTGCTGCACTGTCAGAGGGTCAGTACTGATGGAGCACTCCACTGTCAGAGGGTCAGTACTGAGGGGGTTCTGCACTGTCAGATGGTCAGTACTGAGGGAGTGATGCACTGTCAGAGGGTCAGTACTGAGGGATTGCTGAACTGTCAGAGGGTCAGTACTGAGAGAATGCTGCACTGTCAGAGGGTCAGTACTGAGGGGGTGCTGCACTGTCAGAAGGTCAGCACTGAGGGAGTGTTGCACTGTCAGAGGGTAAGTACTGAGGGAGTGCTGCACTGTCAGAGGGTCATTACTGAGGGAGTCTTGCACTGTCAGAGGGTCAGTACTGAGGGAGTGCTGCACTGTTTGAGAGTCGTACTGAGGGAGTGCTGCACTGTCAGAGGGACAGTACTGTGGGAGTGCTGCTCTGTCAGAGTGTCAGTACTGAGGGAGTGCTGCACTGCCAGAGGGTCAGTCCTGAGGGAGTGCTGCACTGTCAGAGAGTCAGTACTGAGAGAGTGCTGCACTGTCAGAGGGTCAGTACTGAGGGAGTGCTGCACTGTCAGAGGGTCAGTACTGAGGGAGTGCTGCACTGTCAGAGAGTCAGTACTGAGGGAGTGCTGCACAGTCAGAGGATCAGTACTGAGGGAATGCTGCACCGTCAGAGGCTCAGTACTGAGGGGGTGCTGCACTGTCAGAGGGTCAGTACTGAGGGAATGCTGCACTGTCAGAGGGTCAGTACTGAGGGAGTGCTGCACTGTCAGAGGGTCAGTACTGAGGGAGTGCTGCACTGTCAGAGAGTCAGTACTGAGGGAGTGCTGCACAGTCAGAGGATCAGTACTGAGGGAATGCTGCACCGTCAGAGGCTCAGTACTGAGGGGGTGCTGCACTGTCAGAGAGTCACTAATGAGGGAGTGCTGCACTGTCAGAGGGTCAGTGCTGAGGTATCGCTGCACAGTCAGAGGATCAGTACTGAGGGAGTGCTGCACTGTCAGAGGGTCAGTTCTTAGGGAGTCCTGCACTGTCAGAGGGTCAGTACTGAGGGAGTGCTGCACTATCAGAGAGTCAGTACTGAGGGAGTGCTGCACTATCAGAGGGTCAGTACTGAGGGAGTGCTGCACTGTCAGAGGGTCAGTACTGAGGGAGTGCTGCACTGTCAGAGGGTAAGGACTGAGGGAGTGCTGCACTGTCAGAGGGTCAGTACTGAGGGAGTGCTGCACTGTCAGAGGGTCAGGACTGAGGGAGTGCTGCACTGTCAGAGGGTCATTACTGAGGGAGTGCTGCACTGTCAGAGGGTCAGTCCTGAGAGAGTGCTACACTGTCAGAGGGTCAGTACTGAGGGAGTGCTGCACTGTCAGAGGGTCAATACTGAGGGAGTGCTGCACTGTCAGAGGGTCAGTACTGAGGGAGTGATGCACTGTCAGAGGGTCAGTACTGAGGGAGTTCTGCACTGTCAGAGGGTCAGTAATGAGGGAATGCTGCACTGTCAGAGGGTAAGTACTGAGGGAGTGCTGCACTGTCAGAGGTGAGGACTGAGGGAAGGCTGCACTGTCAGAGGGTCAATACTGAGGGAGTGCTGCACTGTCAGAGGGACAATACTGAGGGAGTGCTGCACTGTCAGAGGGTCAGTACTGAGGGAGTGCTACACTCTCAGAGGGTCAGTACTGAGGGAGTGCTGCACTGTCAGAGGGTCAGTGCTCAGGAGACGCTGAACTGTCAGAGGGTCAGTAGTGAGGGAGTGCTGCACTGTCAGAGGGACAGTACTGAGGGAGTGCTACACTCTCAGAGGGTCAGTACTGAGGGAGTGCTGCACTGTCAGAGGGTCAGTACTGAGGGAGTGCTGCACTGTCAGAGGGTCAGGACTGAGGGAGTGCTGCACTGTCAGAGGGTCAGTACTGAGGGAGTGCTGCACTGTCAGAGGGTCAGTACTGAGAGAGTGCTACACTGTCAGAGGGTCAGTACTGAGGGAGTGCTGCACTGTCAGAGGGTCAATACTGAGGGAGTGCTGCACTGTCAGAGGGTCAGTACTGAGGGAGTGCTGCACTGTCAGAGGGTCAGTACTGAGGAAGTGCTGCACTGTCAGAGGGTCAGTACTGAGGGAGTGCTGCACTGTCAGAGGGTCCGTGCTCAGGAGGCGCTGCACTGTCAGAGGGTCAGTACTGAGGGAGTGTTGCACTGTCAGAGGGTCAGTACTGAGGGAGTGCTGCACTGTCAGTGGGTCAGTACTGAGGAAGTGCTGCACTGTCAGAGGGTCAGTACTGAGGGAGTGATGCACTGTCAGAGGGTCAGTACTGAGGGAGTGCTACACTGTCAGAGGGTCAGTACTGAGGAAGTGCTGCACTGTCAGAGGGTCAGTACTGAGGGAGTGATGCACTGTCAGAGGGTCAGTACTGAGGGAGTGCTGCACTGTCAGAGGGTCAGTACTGAGGGAATGCTGCACTGTCAGAGGGTATGTACTGAGGGAGTGCCGCACTGTCAGAGGGTCAGTACTGAGGGAGTGCCGCACTGTCAGAGGGTCAGTACTGAGGGAGTGCTGCACTGTCAGAGGGTCAGTACTGAGGGAGTGCTGCACTGTCAGAGGGTCAGTACTGAGGGAGTGCTGTACTGTCAGAGGGTCAGTACTGAGGGAGTGCTGCACTGTCATGGGGTCAGTACTGTGGGAGTGCTGCACTGTCAGAGGGTCAGTCCTGAGGGAGTGCTGCACTGTCAGAGGTTCAGTATTGCGGGAATGCTGCACTGTCAGAGGTTATGTACTGAGGGAGTGCCGCACTGTCAGAGGGTCAGTACTGAGGGAGTGCTGCACTGTCAGAGGGTATGTACTGAGGGAGTGCCGCACTGTCAGAGGGTCAGTACTGAAGGAATGCTGCACTGTCAGAGGGTAAGTACTGAGGGAGTGCTGCACTGTCAGAGGGTCAGTACTGAGGGAATGCTGCACTGTCAGAGGGTATGTACTGAGGGAGTGCCGCACTGTCAGAGGGTCAGTACTGAGGGAGTGCCGCACTGTCAGAGCGTCAGTACTGAGGGAGTGCTGCACTGTCAGAGGGTCAGTACTGAGGGAGTGCTGCACTGTCAGAGTGTCAGTACTGAGGGAGTGCTGTACTGTCAGAGGGTCAGTACTGAGGGAGTGCTGCACTGTCAGAGGGTCAGTACTGTGGGAGTGCTGCACTGTCAGAGGGTCAGTCCTCAGGGAGTGCTGCACTGTCAGAGGGTCAGTACTGAGGGACTGCAGCACTGTCAGAGGTTCAGTACTGAGGGAGTGCTGCACTGTCAGAGGGTCAGTACTGAGGGAGTGCTGCACTGTCAGAGGGTAAGTACTGAGGGAGTGCTGCACTGTCAGAGGGTCAGTACTGAGGGAATGCTGCACTGTCAGAGGGTATGTACTGAGGGAGTGCCGCACTGTCAGAGGGTCAGTACTGAGGGAGTGCCGCACTGTCAGAGGGTCAGTACTGAGGGAGTGCTGCACTGTCAGAGGGTCAGTACTGAGGGAGTGCTGCACTGTCAGAGGGTCAGTACTGAGGGAGTGCTGTACTGTCAGAGGGTCAGTACTGAGGGAGTGCTGCACTGTCATGGGGTCAGTACTGTGGGAGTGCTGCACTGTCAGAGGGTCAGTCCTGAGGGAGTGCTGCACTGTCAGAGGTTCAGTATTGCGGGAATGCTGCACTGTCAGAGGTTATGTACTGAGGGAGTGCCGCACTGTCAGAGGGTCAGTACTGAGGGAGTGCTGCACTGTCAGAGGGTATGTACTGAGGGAGTGCCGCACTGTCAGAGGGTCAGTACTGAAGGAATGCTGCACTGTCAGAGGGTAAGTACTGAGGGAGTGCTGCACTGTCAGAGGGTCAGTACTGAGGGAATGCTGCACTGTCAGAGGGTATGTACTGAGGGAGTGCCGCACTGTCAGAGGGTCAGTACTGAGGGAGTGCCGCACTGTCAGAGCGTCAGTACTGAGGGAGTGCTGCACTGTCAGAGGGTCAGTACTGAGGGAGTGCTGCACTGTCAGAGGGTCAGTACTGAGGGAGTGCTGTACTGTCAGAGGGTCAGTACTGAGGGAGTGCTGCACTGTCAGAGGGTCAGTACTGTGGGAGTGCTGCACTGTCAGAGGGTCAGTCCTCAGGGAGTGCTGCACTGTCAGAGGGTCAGTACTGAGGGACTGCAGCACTGTCAGAGGGTCAGTACTGAGGGAGTGCTGCACTGTCAGAGGGTCAGTACTGAGGGAGTGCTGCACTGTCAGAGGGTCAGTACTGAGGGAGTTCTGCACTGTCAGAGTGTCAGTACTGAGGGAGTGCTGCACTGTCAGAGGGTCAGTACTGAGGGAGTGCTGCACTGTCAGAGGGTCAGTACTGAGGGAGTGCTGCACTGTCAGAGGGTCAGTACTGAGGGAGTGCTGCTCTGTCAGAAGGTCAGTACTGAGGGAGTGCTGCGCTGTCAGAGGGTCAATACTGAGGAAATGCAGCACTGTCAGAGGGTCGGTACTGAGGGAGTGCTGCGCTGTCAGAGGTTCAATACTGAGGAAATGCAGCACTGTCAGAGGGTCGGTACTGAGGCAGTGCTGCACTGTCAGAAGGTGAGGACTGAGGGAGGGCTGCACTGTCAGAGGGTCAATACTGAGGGAGTGCTGCACTGTCAGAGGGTCAGTACTGAGGGAGTGCTGCACTGTCAGATGGTCAGTACTGAGGGAGTGCTGAACTGTCAGAGGGTCTGTACTGAGGGAGTGCTGCACTGTCAGAGGGTCAGTACTTGGGAGTGCTGCACTGCCAGAGGGTCAGTACTGAGGGTGCGCTGCACTGTCAGAGGGTCAGTACTGAGGGAGTGCTGCAATGTCAGAGGATCAGTACTGAGGGAGTGCTGCACTGTCAGAGGGTCAGTACTGAGGGAGTGCTGAACTGTCAGAGGGTCAGTACTGAGGGAGCGCTGCACTGTCAGAGGGTCAGTACTGAGGGAGTGCTGCACTGTCAGAGGGTCAATACTGAGGGAGTGCTGCACTGTCAGAGGTTCAGTACTGAGGGGGTGCTGCACTGTCAGAGGGTCAGTACTGTGGGAGTGCTGCACTGTCACAGGCTCAGTACTCAGGGACTGCTGCACTGTCAGAGGATCAGTACTGAGGCAGTGCTGCACTGTCAGAGGGTCAGTACTGAGGGAGTGCTGCAATGTCAGAGGGTCAGTACTGAGGGAGTGCTGCACTGTCAGAGGTGAGGACTGAGGGAGGGCTGCACTGTCAGAGGGTCAATACTGAGGGAGTGCTGCACTGTCAGAGGGACAATACTGAGGGAGTGCTGCACTGTCAGAGGGTCAGTACTGAGGAGGTGCTGCACTGTCAGAGGGTCAGTGCTCAGGAGACGCTGAACTGTCAGAGGGTCAGTAGTGAGGGAGTGCTGCACTGTCAGAGGGACAGTACTGAGGGAGTGCTACACTCTCAGAGGGTCAGTACTGAGGGAGTGCTGCACTGTCAGAGGGTCAGTACTGAGGGAATGCTGCACTGTCAGAGGGTAAGTCCTGAGGGAGTGCTGCACTGTCAGAGGGTCAGTACTGAGGGAATGCTGCAATGTCAGAGGGTAAGTATTGAGGGAGTGCTGCACTGTCAGAGGGTCAGTACTGAGGGAATGCTGCAATGTCAGAGGGTAAGTATTGAGGGAGTGCGGCACTGTCAGAGGGTCAGTACTGAGGGAGTGCTGCACTATCAGAGGGTCAGTACTGAGGGAGTGCTGCACTGTCAGAGGGTCAGGACTGAGGGAGTGCTGCACTGTCATGGGTCAGTACTGAGAGAGTGCTACATTGTCAGAGGGTCAGTACTGAGGGAGTGCTGCAATGTCAGAGGGTCAATACTGAGGGAGTGCTGCACTGTCAGAGGGTCAGTACTGAGGGAGTGCTGCACTGTCAGGGGGTCAGTACTGAGGGAGTGCTGCACTGTCAGGGGGTCAGTACTGAGGGACGGCTGCACTGTCAGAAGGTCAGTACTGAGGGAGTGCTGCACTGTCAGAGGGTCAATACTGAGGAATTGCTGCACTGTCAGTGGGTCGGTACTGAGGGAGTGCTGCACTGTCAGAGGGTCAGTACTGAGGGAGTGCTACACTGTCAGAGGGTCAGTACTGAGGGAGTGCTGCACTGTCAGAGGGTCAGCATTGAGAGAGTGCTACACTGTCAGAGGGTCAGTACTGAGGGAGTGCTGCACTGTCAGAGGGTCAGTACTGAGGGAGTGCTGCACTGTCAGAGGGTCAGTACTGAGGGAGTGCTGCACTGTCAGAGGGTCAGTACTGAGGGAGTGCTGCACTGTCAGAGGGTCAGTACTGAGGGAGTGCTGCACTGTCAGAGGGTCAGTACTGAGGGAGTGCTGCACTGTCAGAGGGTCAGTACTGAGGGAGTGCTGCACTGTCAGAGGGTCAGTACTGAGGGAGTGCTGCACTGTCAGAGGGTCAGTACTGAGGGAGTGCTGCACTGTCAGAGGGTCAGTACTGAGGGTGTGCTGCACTGTCAGAGGGTCAGTACTGAGGGAGTGCTGCACTGTCAGCGGGTCAGTACTGAGGGAGGGCTGCACTGTCAGACAGTCAGTACTGAGGGAGAGCTGCACTGTCAGAGGATCAATACTGAGGGAGTGCTGCATTGTCAGAGGGTCAGTACTCAGGGAGTGCTGCACTGTCAGAGGGTCAGTACTGAGGGAGTGCTGCACTGTCAGAGGGTCAGTACTGAGGGAGTGCTGCACTGTCAGAAGGTGAGGACTGAGGGAGGGCTGCACTGTCAGACAGTCAGTACTCAGGGAGTGCTGCACTGTCAGAGGGTCAGTGCTCAGGAGGCGCTGCACTGTCAGGGGGTCAGTGCTGAGGGGGTGCAGCACTGTCAGAGGGACAGTACTGAGGGAGTGCTGCACTGTCAAAAGGTGAGGACTGAGGGAGGGCTGCACTGTCAGAGGGTCAATACTGAGCGAGTGCTGCACTGTCAGAGGGTCAATACTGAGGGAGTGCTGCACTGTCAGAGGGTCAGTACTGAGGGAGTGCTGCACTGTCAGAGGGTCAGTACTGAGGGAATGCTGCACTGTCAGAGGGTCAGTGCTCAGGAGGCGCTGAACTGTCAGAGGGTCAGTACTGAGGGAGTGCAACACTGTCAGAGGGACAGTATTGAGGGAGTGCTGCACTGTCAGAGGGTCAGTACTGAGGGAGTGCTGCACTGTAAGGTGAGGACTGAGGGAGGGCAGCACTGTCAGAGGGTCAATACTGAGGGAGTGCTGCACTGTCAGAGGGTCAGTACTGAGGGAGTGCTGCACTGTCAGATGGTCAGTACTGAGGGAGTGCTGAACTGTCAGAGGGTCTGTACTGAGGGAGTGCTGCACTGTCAGAGGGTCAGTACTAGGGAGTGCTGCACTGCCAAAGGGTCAGTACTGAGGGAGCGCTGCACTGTCAGAGGGTCAGTACTGAGGGAGTGCTGCATTGTCAGAGGGTGAGTTCTGAGGGAGTGCTGCACTGTCAGAAGGTCAATACTGAGAGAGTGCTGCACTGTCAGAGGGACAGTACTGAGGGAGTGCTGCACTGTCAGAGGGTCAGGACTGAGGGAGTGCTGCACTGTCAGATGGTCAGTACTGAGAGAGTGCTACACTGTCAGAGGGTCAGTACTGAGGGAGTGCTGCACTGTCAGAGGGTCAATACTGAGGGAGTGCTGCACTGTCAGAGGATCCGTACAGAGGGAGTGCTGCACTGTCAGACGGTCAGTACTGAGGGGTGCTGCACTGTCAGAGGGTCAGTACTGTGGGAGTGCTGCACTGTCACAGGCTCAGTACTGAGGGACTGCTGCACTGTCAGAGGATCAGTACTGAGGCAGTGCTGCACTGTCAGAGGATCAGTACTGAGGGAGTGCTGCAATGTCAGAGGGTCAGTACTGAGGGAGTGCTGCACTGTCAGAGGTGAGGACTGAGGGAGGGCTGCACTGTCAGAGGGTCAATACTGAGGGAGTGCTGCACTGTCAGAGGGACAATACTGAGGGAGTGCTGCACTGTCAGAGGGTCAGTACTGAGGAGGTGCTGCACTGTCAGAGGGTCAGTGCTCAGGAGACGCTGAACTGTCAGAGGGTCAGTAGTGAGGGAGTGCTGCACTGTCAGAGGGACAGTACTGAGGGAGTGCTACACTCTCAGAGGGTCAGTACTGAGGGAGTGCTGCACTGTCAGAGGGTCAGTACTGAGGGAATGCTGCACTGTCAGAGGTTAAGTACTGAGGGAGTGCTGCACTGTCAGAGGGTCAGTACTGAGGGAATGCTGCAATGTCAGAGGGTAAGTATTGAGGGAGTGCGGCACTGTCAGAGGGTCAGTACTGAGGGAGTGCTGCACTGTGAGATGGTCAGTAACTGAGGGAGTGCTGCACTGTCGGAGGGTCAGTACTGAGGGAGTGCTGCACTGTCAGAGGGTCAGGACTGAGGGAGTGCTGCACTGTCAGAGGGTCAGTACTGAGGGAGTGCTGCACTGTCAGAGGGTCAGTACTGAGAGAGTGCTACATTGTCAGAGGGTCAGTACTGAGGGAGTGCTGCAATGTCAGAGGGTCAATACTGAGGGAGTGCTGCACTGTCAGAGGGTCAGTACTGAGGGAGTGCTGCACTGTCAGGGGGTCAGTACTGAGGGAGTGCTGCACTGTCAGACGGTCAGTACTGAGGGAGGGCTGCACTGTCAGAAGGTCAGTACTGAGGGAGTGCTGCACTGTCAGAGGGTCAATACTGAGGAATTGCTGAACTGTCAGAGGGTCAGTAGTGAGGGAGTGCTGCACTGTCAGAGGGACAGTACTGAGGGAGTGCTACACTCTCAGAGGGTCAGTACTGAGGGAGTGCTGCACTGTCAGAGGGTCAGTACTGAGGGAGTGCTGCACTGTCAGAGGGTCAGGACTGAGGGAGTGCTGCACTGTCAGAGGGTCAGTACTGAGGGAGTGCTGCACTGTCAGAGGGTCAGTACTGAGAGAGTGCTACACTGTCAGAGGGTCAGTACTGAGGGAGTGCTGCACTGTCAGAGGGTCAATACTGAGGGAGTGCTGCACTGTCAGAGGGTCAGTACTGAGGGAGTGCTGCACTGTCAGAGGGTCAGTACTGAGGAAGTGCTGCACTGTCAGAGGGTCAGTACTGAGGGAGTGCTGCACTGTCAGAGGGTCCGTGCTCAGGAGGCGCTGCACTGTCAGAGGGTCAGTACTGAGGGAGTGTTGCACTGTCAGAGGGTCAGTACTGAGGGAGTGCTGCACTGTCAGTGGGTCAGTACTGAGGAAGTGCTGCACTGTCAGAGGGTCAGTACTGAGGGAGTGATGCACTGTCAGAGGGTCAGTACTGAGGGAGTGCTACACTGTCAGAGGGTCAGTACTGAGGAAGTGCTGCACTGTCAGAGGGTCAGTACTGAGGGAGTGATGCACTGTCAGAGGGTCAGTACTGACGGAGTTCTGCACTGTCAGAGGGTCAGTAATGAGGGAATGCTGCACTGTCAGAGGGTAAGTACTGAGGGAGTGCTGCACTGTCAGAGGGTCAATACTGAGGGAGTGCTGCACTGTCAGAGGGTCAGTAATGAGGGAGTGCCGCACTGTCAGAGGGTCAGTACTGAGGGAGTGCTGCACTGTCAGAGGGTCAATACTGAGGGAGTGCTGCACTGTCAGAGGGTCAGTACTGAGGGAGTGCTGCACTGTCAGAGGGTCAGTACTGAGGAAGTGCTGCACTGTCAGAGGGTCAGTACTGAGGGAGTGCTGCACTGTCAGAGGGTCAGTACTGAGGGAGTGCTGCACTGTCAGAGGGTCAGTACTGAGGGAGTGCTGCACTGTCAGAGGGTCAGTACTGAGGGAGTGCTGCACTGTCAGAGGGTCAGTACTGAGAGAGTGCTACACTGTCAGAGGGTCAGTACTGAGGGAGTGCTGCACTGTCAGAGGGTCAATACTGAGGGAGTGCTGCACTGTCAGAGGGTCAGTACTGAGGGAGTGCTGCACTGTCAGAGGGTCAGTACTGAGGAAGTGCTGCACTGTCAGAGGGTCAGTACTGAGGGAGTGCTGCACTGTCAGAGGGTCCGTGCTCAGGAGGCGCTGCACTGTCAGAGGGTCAGTACTGAGGGAGTGTTGCACTGTCAGAGGGTCAGTACTGAGGGAGTGCTGCACTGTCAGTGGGTCAGTACTGAGGAAGTGCTGCACTGTCAGAGGGTCAGTACTGAGGGAGTGCTACACTGTCAGAGGGTCAGTACTGAGGAAGTGCTGCACTGTCAGAGGGTCAGTACTGAGGGAGTGATGCACTGTCAGAGGGTCAGTACTGAGGGAGTTCTGCACTGTCAGAGGGTCAGTAATGAGGGAATGCTGCACTGTCAGAGGGTAAGTACTGAGGGAGTGCTGCACTGTCAGAGGGTCAGTACTGAGGGAATGCTGCACTGTCAGAGGGTATGTACTGAGGGAGTGCCGCACTGTCAGAGGGTCAGTACTGAGGGAGTGCTGCACTGTCAGAGGGTCAATACTGAGGGAGTGCTGTACTGTCAGAGGGTCAGTACTGAGGGAGTGCTGCACTGTCAGAGGGTCAGTACTGAGGAAGTGCTGCACTGTCAGAGGGTCAGTACTGAGGGAGTGCTGCACTGTCAGAGGGTCCGTGCTCAGGAGGCGCTGCACTGTCAGAGGGTCAGTACTGAGGGAGTGTTGCACTGTCAGAGGGTCAGTACTGAGGGAGTGCTGCACTGTCAGTGGGTCAGTACTGAGGAAGTGCTGCACTGTCAGAGGGTCAGTACTGAGGGAGTGATGCACTGTCAGAGGGTCAGTACTGAGGGAGTGCTACACTGTCAGAGGGTCAGTACTGAGGAAGTGCTGCACTGTCAGAGGGTCAGTACTGAGGGAGTGATGCACTGTCAGAGGGTCAGTACTGAGGGAGTTCTGCACTGTCAGAGGGTCAGTAATGAGGGAATGCTGCACTGTCAGAGGGTAAGTACTGAGGGAGTGCTGCACTGTCAGAGGGTCAGTACTGAGGGAATGCTGCACTGTCAGAGGGTATGTACTGAGGGAGTGCCGCACTGTCAGAGGGTCAGTACTGAGGGAGTGCCGCACTGTCAGAGGGTCAATACTGAGGGAGTGCTGCACTGTCAGAGGGTCAGTACTGAGGGAGTGCTGCACTGTCAGAGGGTCAGTACTGAGGGAGTGCTGTACTGTCAGAGGGTCAGTACTGAGGGAGTGCTGCACTGTCATGGGGTCAGTACTGTGGGAGTGCTGCACTGTCAGAGGGTCAGTCCTGAGGGAGTGCTGCACTGTCAGAGGTTCAGTATTGCGGGAATGCTGCACTGTCAGAGGTTATGTACTGAGGGAGTGCCGCACTGTCAGAGGGTCAGTACTGAGGGAGTGCTGCATTGTCAGAGGGTATGTACTGAGGGAGTGCCGCACTGTCAGAGGGTCAGTACTGAAGGAATGCTGCACTGTCAGAGGGTAAGTACTGAGGGAGTGCTGCACTGTCAGAGGGTATGTACTGAGGGAGTGCCGCACTGTCAGAGGGTCAGTACTGAGGGAGTGCCGCACTGTCAGAGCGTCAGTACTGAGGGAGTGCTGCACTGTCAGAGGGTCAGTACTGAGGGAGTGCTGCACTGTCAGAGGGTCAGTACTGAGGGAGTGCTGTACTGTCAGAGGGTCAGTACTGAGGGAGTGCTGCACTGTCAGAGGGTCAGTACTGTGGGACTGCTGCACTGTCAGAGGGTCAGTCCTCAGGGAGTGCTGCACTGTCAGAGGGTCAGTAATGAGGGACTGCAGCACTGTCAGAGGTTCAGTACTGAGGGAGTGCTGCACTGCCAGAGGGTCAGTACTGAGGGAGTGCTGCACTGTCAGAGGGTAAGTACTGAGGGAGTGCTGCACTGTCAGAGGGTCAGTACTGAGGGAATGCTGCACTGTCAGAGGGTATGTACTGAGGGAGTGCCGCACTGTCAGAGGGTCAGTACTGAGGGAGTGCCGCACTGTCAGAGGGTCAGTTCTGAGGGAGTGCTGCACTGTCAGAGGGTCAGTACTGAGGGAGTGCTGCACTGTCAGAGGGTCAGTACTGAGGGAGTGCTGTACTGTCAGAGGGTCAGTACTGAGGGAGTGCTGCACTGTCATGGGGTCAGTACTGTGGGAGTGCTGCACTGTCAGAGGGTCAGTCCTGAGGGAGTGCTGCACTGTCAGAGGTTCAGTATTGCGGGAATGCTGCACTGTCAGAGGTTATGTACTGAGGGAGTGCCGCACTGTCAGAGGGTCAGTACTGAGGGAGTGCTGCACTGTCAGAGGGTATGTACTGAGGGAGTGCCGCACTGTCAGAGGGTCAGTACTGAAGGAATGCTGCACTGTCAGAGGGTAAGTACTGAGGGAGTGCTGCACTGTCAGAGGGTCAGTACTGAGGGAATGCTGCACTGTCAGAGGGTATGTACTGAGGGAGTGCCGCACTGTCAGAGGGTCAGTACTGAGGGAGTGCCGCACTGTCAGAGCGTCAGTACTGAGGGAGTGCTGCACTGTCAGAGGGTCAGTACTGAGGGAGTGCTGCACTGTCAGAGGGTCAGTACTGAGGGAGTGCTGTACTGTCAGAGGGTCAGTACTGAGGGAGTGCTGCACTGTCAGAGGGTCAGTACTGTGGGAGTGCTGCACTGTCAGAGGGTCAGTCCTCAGGGAGTGCTGCACTGTCAGAGGGTCAGTACTGAGGGACTGCAGCACTGTCAGAGGGTCAGTACTGAGGGAGTGCTGCACTGTCAGAGGGTCAGTACTGAGGGAGTGCTGCACTGTCAGAGGGTCAGTACTGAGGGAGTTCTGCACTGTCAGAGTGTCAGTACTGAGGGAGTGCTGCACTGTCAGAGGGTCAGTACTGAGGGAGTGCTGCACTGTCAGAGGGTCAGTACTGAGGGAGTGCTGCACTGTCAGAGGGTCAGTACTGAGGGAGTGCTGCTCTGTCAGAAGGTCAGTACTGAGGGAGTGCTGCGCTGTCAGAGGGTCAATACTGAGGAAATGCAGCACTGTCAGAGGGTCGGTACTGAGGGAGTGCTGCGCTGTCAGAGATTCAATACTGAGGAAATGCAGCACTGTCAGAGGGTCGGTACTGAGGCAGTGCTGCACTGTCAGAAGGTGAGGACTGAGGGAGGGCTGCACTGTCAGAGGGTCAATACTGAGGGAGTGCTGCACTGTCAGAGGGTCAGTACTGAGGGAGTGCTGCACTGTCAGATGGTCAGTACTGAGGGAGTGCTGAACTGTCAGAGGGTCTGTACTGAGGGAGTGCTGCACTGTCAGAGGGTCAGTACTTGGGAGTGCTGCACTGCCAGAGGGTCAGTACTGAGGGTGCGCTGCACTGTCAGAGGGTCAGTACTGAGGTAGTGCTGCACTGTCAGAGGGTCAGTACTGAGGGAGTGCTGCACTGTCAGAGGGTCAGTACTGAGGGAGTGCTGAACTGTCAGAGGGTCAGTACTGAGGGAGCGCTGCACTGTCAGAGGGTCAGTACTGAGGGAGTGCTGCACTGTCAGAGGGTCAATACTGAGGGAGTGCTGCACTGTCAGAGGTTCAGTACTGAGGGGGTGCTGCACTGTCAGAGGGTCAGTACTGTGGGAGTGCTGCACTGTCACAGGCTCAGTACTCAGGGACTGCTGCACTGTCAGAGGATCAGTACTGAGGCAGTGCTGCACTGTCAGAGGGTCAGTACTGAGGGAGTGCTGCAATGTCAGAGGGTCAGTACTGAGGGAGTGCTGCACTGTCAGAGGTGAGGACTGAGGGAGGGCTGCACTGTCAGAGGGTCAATACTGAGGGAGTGCTGCACTGTCAGAGGGACAATACTGAGGGAGTGCTGCACTGTCAGAGGGTCAGTACTGAGGAGGTGCTGCACTGTCAGAGGGTCAGTGCTCAGGAGACGCTGAACTGTCAGAGGGTCAGTAGTGAGGGAGTGCTGCACTGTCAGAGGGACAGTACTGAGGGAGTGCTACATTCTCAGAGGGTCAGTACTGAGGGAGTGCTGCACTGTCAGAGGGTCAGTAATGAGGGAATGCTGCACTGTCAGAGGGTAAGTCCTGAGGGAGTGCTGCACTGTCAGAGGGTCAGTACTGAGGGAATGCTGCAATGTCAGAGGGTAAGTATTGAGGGAGTGCTGCACTGTCAGAGGGTCAGTACTGAGGGAATGCTGCAATGTCAGAGGGTAAGTATTGAGGGAGTGCGGCACTGTCAGAGGGTCAGTACTGAGGGAGTGCTGCACTATCAGAGGGTCAGTACTGAGGGAGTGCTGCACTGTCAGAGGGTCAGGACTGAGGGAGTGCTGCACTGTCAGAGGGTCAGTACTGAGAGAGTGCTACATTGTCAGAGGGTCAGTACTGAGGGAGTGCTGCAATGTCAGAGGGTCAATACTGAGGGAGTGCTGCACTGTCAGAGGGTCAGTACTGAGGGAGTGCTGCACTGTCAGGGGGTCAGTACTGAGGGAGTGCTGCACTGTCAGGGGGTCAGTACTGAGGGACGGCTGCACTGTCAGAAGGTCAGTACTGAGGGAGTGCTGCACTGTCAGAGGGTCAGTACTGAGGGAATGCTGCAATGTCAGAGGGTAAGTATTGAGGGAGTGCGGCACTGTCAGAGGGTCAGTACTGAGGGAGTGCTGCACTATCAGAGGGTCAGTACTGAGGGAGTGCTGCACTGTCAGAGGGTCAGGACTGAGGGAGTGCTGCACTGTCAGAGGGTCAGTACTGAGAGAGTGCTACATTGTCAGAGGGTCAGTACTGAGGGAGTGCTGCAATGTCAGAGGGTCAATACTGAGGGAGTGCTGCACTGTCAGAGGGTCAGTACTGAGAGAGTGCTGCACTGTCAGGGGGTCAGTACTGAGGGAGTGCTGCACTGTCAGGGGGTCAGTACTGAGGGACGGCTGCACTGTCAGAAGGTCAGTACTGAGGGAGTGCTGCACTGTCAGAGGGTCAATACTGAGGAATTGCTGCACTGTCAGTGGGTCGGTACTGAGGGAGTGCTGCACTGTCAGAGGGTCAGTACTGAGGGAGTGCCGCACTGTCAGAGGGTCAGTACTGAGGGAGTGCTGCACTGTCAGAGGGTATGTACTGAGGGAGTGCCGCACTGTCAGAGGGTCAGTACTGAAGGAATGCTGCACTGTCAGAGGGTAAGTACTGAGGGAGTGCTGCACTGTCAGAGGGTCAGTACTGAGGGAATGCTGCACTGTCAGAGGGTATGTACTGAGGGAGTGCCGCACTGTCAGAAGGTGAGTACTGAGGGAGTGCCGCACTGTCAGAGCGTCAGTACTGAGGGAGTGCTGCACTGTCAGAGGGTCAGTACTGAGGGAGTGCTGCACTGTCAGAGGGTCAGTACTGAGGGAGTGCTGTACTGTCAGAGGGTCAGTACTGAGGGAGTGCTGCACTGTCAGAGGGTCAGTACTGTGGGAGTGCTGCACTGTCAGAGGGTCAGTCCTCAGGGAGTGCTGCACTGTCAGAGGGTCAGTACTGAGGGACTGCAGCACTGTCAGAGGGTCAGTACTGAGGGAGTGCTGCACTGTCAGAGGGTCAGTACTGAGGGATTGCTGCACTGTCAGAGGGTCAGTACTGAGGGAGTTCTGCACTGTCAGAGTGTCAGTACTGAGGGAGTGCTGCACTGTCAGAGGGTCAGTACTGAGGGAGTGCTGCACTGTCAGAGGGTCAGTACTGAGGGAGTGCTGCACTGTCAGAGGGTCAGTACTGAGGGAGTGCTGCTCTGTCAGAAGGTCAGTACTGAGGGAGGGCTGCGCTGTCAGAGGGTCAATACTGAGGAAATGCAGCACTGTCAGAGGGTCGGTACTGAGGGAGTGCTGCGCTGTCAGAGGTTCAATACTGAGGAAATGCAGCACTGTCAGAGGGTGGGTACTGAGGCAGTGCTGCACTGTCAGAAGGTGAGGACTGAGGGAGGGCTGCACTGTCAGAGGGTCAATACTGAGGGAGTGCTGCACTGTCAGAGGGTCAGTACTGAGGGAGTGCTGCACTGTCAGATGGTCAGTACTGAGGGAGTGCTGAACTGTCAGAGGGTCTGTACTGAGGGAGTGCTGCACTGTCAGAGGGTCAGTACTTGGGAGTGCTGCACTGCCAGAGGGTCAGTACTGAGGGTGCGCTGCACTGTCAGAGGGTCAGTACTGAGGTAGTGCTGCACTGTCAGAGGGTCAGTACTGAGGGAGTGCTGCACTGTCAGAGGGTCAGTACTGAGGGAGTGCTGAACTGTCAGAGGGTCAGTACTGAGGGAGCGCTGCACTGTCAGAGGGTCAGTACTGAGGGAGTGCTGCACTGTCAGAGGGTCAATACTGAGGGAGTGCTGCACTGTCAGAGGTTCAGTACTGAGGGGGTGCTGCACTGTCAGAGGGTCAGTACTGTGGGAGTGCTGCACTGTCACAGGCTCAGTACTCAGGGACTGCTGCACTGTCAGAGGATCAGTACTGAGGCAGTGCTGCACTGTCAGAGGGTCAGTACTGAGGGAGTGCTGCAATGTCAGAGGGTCAGTACTGAGGGAGTGCTGCACTGTCAGAGGTGAGGACTGAGGGAGGGCTGCACTGTCAGAGGGTCAATACTGAGGGAGTGCTGCACTGTCAGAGGGACAATACTGAGGGAGTGCTGCACTGTCAGAGGGTCAGTACTGAGGAGGTGCTGCACTGTCAGAGGGTCAGTGCTCAGGAGACGCTGAACTGTCAGAGGGTCAGTAGTGAGGGAGTGCTGCACTGTCAGAGGGACAGTACTGAGGGAGTGCTACACTCTCAGAGGGTCAGTACTGAGGGAGTGCTGCACTGTCAGAGGGTCAGTAATGAGGGAATGCTGCACTGTCAGAGGGTAAGTCCTGAGGGAGTGCTGCACTGTCAGAGGGTCAGTACTGAGGGAATGCTGCAATGTCAGAGGGTAAGTATTGAGGGAGTGCTGCACTGTCAGAGGGTCAGTACTGAGGGAATGCTGCAATGTCAGAGGGTAAGTATTGAGGGAGTGCGGCACTGTCAGAGGGTCAGTACTGAGGGAGTGCTGCACTATCAGAGGGTCAGTACTGAGGGAGTGCTGCACTGTCAGAGGGTCAGGACTGAGGGAGTGCTGCACTGTCAGAGGGTCAGTACTGAGAGAGTGCTACATTGTCAGAGGGTCAGTACTGAGGGAGTGCTGCAATGTCAGAGGGTCAATACTGAGGGAGTGCTGCACTGTCAGAGGGTCAGTACTGAGGGAGTGCTGCACTGTCAGGGGGTCAGTACTGAGGGAGTGCTGCACTGTCAGGGGGTCAGTACTGAGGGACGGCTGCACTGTCAGAAGGTCAGTACTGAGGGAGTGCTGCACTGTCAGAGGGTCAATACTGAGGAATTGCTGCACTGTCAGTGGGTCGGTACTGAGGGAGTGCTGCACTGTCAGAGGGTCAGTATTGAGGGAGTGCTGCACTGTCAGAGGGTCAGCATTGAGAGAGTGCTACACTGTCAGAGGGTCAGTACTGAGGGAGTGCTGCACTGTCAGAGGGTCAGTACTGAGGGAGTGCTGCACTGTCAGAGGGTCAGTACTGAGGGAGTGCTGCACTGTCAGAGGGTCAGTACTGAGGGAGTGCTGCACTGTCAGAGGGTCAGTACTGAGGGAGTGCTGCACTGTCAGAGGGTCAGTACTGAGGGAGTGCTGCACTGTCAGATGGTCAGTACTGAGGGAGTGCTGCACTGTCAGAGGGTCAGTACTGAGGGAGTGCTGCACTGTCAGAGGGTCAGTACTGAGGGAGTGCTGCACTGTCAGAGGGTCAGTACTGAGGGAGTGCTGCACTGTCAGAGGGTCAGTACTGAGGGAGTGCTGCACTGTCAGCGGGTCAGTACTGAGGGAGGGCTGCACTGTCAGACAGTCAGTACTGAGGGAGAGCTGCACTGTCAGAGGATCAATACTGAGGGAGTGCTGCATTGTCAGAGGGTCAGTACTCAGGGAGTGCTGCACTGTCAGAGGGTCAGTACTGAGGGAGTGCTGCACTGTCAGAGGGTCAGTACTGAGGGAGTGCTGCACTGTCAGAAGGTGAGGACTGAGGGAGGGCTGCACTGTCAGACAGTCAGTACTCAGGGAGTGCTGCACTGTCAGAGGGTCAGTGCTCAGGAGGCGCTGCACTGTCAGGGGGTCAGTGCTGAGGGGGTGCTGCACTGTCAGAGGGACAGTACTGAGGGAGTGCTGCACTGTCAAAAGGTGAGGACTGAGGGAGGGCTGCACTGTCAGAGGGTCAATACTGAGCGAGTGCTGCACTGTCAGAGGGTCAATACTGAGGGAGTGCTGCACTGTCAGAGGGTCAGTACTGAGGGAGTGCTGCACTGTCAGAGGGTCAGTACTGAGGGAATGCTGCACTGTCAGAGGGTCAGCGCTCAGGAGGCGCTGAACTGTCAGAGGGTCAGTACTGAGGGAGTGCAACACTGTCAGAGGGACAGTATTGAGGGAGTGCTGCACTGTCAGAGGGTCAGTACTGAGGGAGTGCTGCACTGTAAGGTGAGGACTGAGGGAGGGCAGCACTGTCAGAAGGTCAATACTGAGAGAGTGCTGCACTGTCAGAGGGACAGTACTGAGGGAGTGCTGCACTGTCAGAGGGTCAGGACTGAGGGAGTGCTGCACTGTCAGATGGTCAGTACTGAGAGAGTGCTACACTGTCAGAGGGTCAGTACTGAGGGAGTGCTGCACTGTCAGAGGGTCAATACTGAGGGAGTGCTGCACTGTCAGAGGGTCCGTACAGAGGGAGTGCTGCACTGTCAGAGGGTCAGTACTGAGGGGTGCTGCACTGTCAGAGGGTCAGTACTGTGGGAGTGCTGCACTGTCACAGGCTCAGTACTGAGGGACTGCTGCACTGTCTGAGGATCAGTACTGAGGCAGTGCTGCACTGTCAGAGGGTCAGTACTGAGGGAGTGCTGCAATGTCAGAAGGTCAGTACTGAGGGAGTGCTGCACTGTCAGAGGTGAGGACTGAGGGAGGGCTGCACTGTCAGAGGGTCAATACTGAGGGAGTGCTGCACTGTCAGAGGGACAATACTGAGGGAGTGCTGCACTGTCAGAGGGTCAGTACTGAGGAGGTGCTGCACTGTCAGAGGGTCAGTGCTCAGGAGACGCTGAACTGTCAGAGGGTCAGTAGTGAGGGAGTGCTGCACTGTCAGAGGGTCAGTACTGAGGGAGTGCTGCACTGTCAGAGGGTCAGTACTGCGGGAATGCTGCACTGTCAGAGGTTAAGTACTGAGGGAGTGCTGCACTGTCAGAGGGTCAGTACTGAGGGAATGCTGCAATGTCAGAGGGTAAGTATTGAGGGAGTGCGGCACTGTCAGAGGGTCAGTACTGAGGGAGTGCTGCACTGTGAGATGGTCAGTAACTGAGGGAGTGCTGCACTGTCGGAGGGTCAGTACTGAGGGAGTGCTGCACTGTCAGAGGGTCAGGACTGAGGGAGTGCTGCACTGTCAGAGGGTCAGTACTGAGGGAGTGCTGCACTGTCAGAGGGTCAGTACTGAGAGAGTGCTACATTGTCAGAGGGTCAGTACTGAGGGAGTGCTGCAATGTCAGAGGGTCAATACTGAGGGAGTGCTGCACTGTCAGAGGGTCAGTACTGAGGGAGTGCTGCACTGTCAGGGGGTCAGTACTGAGGGAGTGCTGCACTGTCAGACGGTCAGTACTGAGGGAGGGCTGCACTGTCAGAAGGTCAGTACTGAGGGAGTGCTGCACTGTCAGAGGGTCAATACTGAGGAATTGCTGCACTGTCAGTGGGTCGGTACTGAGGGAGTGCTGCACTGTCAGAGGGTCAGTACTGAGGGAGTGCTACACTGTCAGAGGGTCAGTACTGAGGGAGTGCTGCACTGTCAGAGGGTCAGCATTGAGAGAGTGCTACACTGTCAGAGGGTCAGTACTGAGGGAGTGCTGCACTGTCAGAGGGTCAGTACTGAGGGAGTGCTGCACGGTCAGAGGGTCAGTACTGAGGGAGTGCTGCACTGTCAGAGGGTCAGTACTGAGGGAGTGCTGCACTGTCAGAGGGTCAGTACTGAGGGAGTGCTGCACTGTCAGAGGGTCAGTACTGAGGGAGTGCTGCACTGTCAGAGGGTCAGTACTGAGGGAGTGCTGCACTGTCAGAGGGTCAGTACTGAGGGAGTGCTGCACTGTCAGAGGGTCAGTACTGAGGGAGTGCTGCACTGTCAGAGGGTCAGTACTGAGGGAGTGCTGCACTGTCAGAGGGTCAGTACTGAGGGAGTGCTGCACTGTCAGAGGGTCAGTACTGAGGGAGGGCTGCACTGTCAGACAGTCAGTACTGAGGGAGAGCTGTACTCAGAGGATCAATACTGAGGGAGTGCTGCATTGTCAGAGGGTCAGTACTCAGGGAGTGCTGCACTGTCAGAGGGTCAGTACTGAGGGAGTGCTGCAATGTCAGAGGGTCAGTACTGAGGGAGTGCTGCACTGTCAGAAGGTGAGGACTGAGGGAGGGCTGCACTGTCAGACAGTCAGTACTCAGGGAGTGCTGCACTGTCAGAGGGTCAGTGCTCAGGAGGCGCTGCACTGTCAGGGGGTCAGTGCTGAGGGGGTGCTGCACTGTCAGAGGGACAGTACTGAGGGAGTGCTGCACTGTCAATAGGTGAGGACTGAGGGAGGGCTGCACTGTCAGAGGGTCAATACTGAGCGAGTGCTGCACTGTCAGAGGGTCAATACTGAGGGAGTGCTGCACTGTCAGAGGGTCAGTACTGAGGGAGTGCTGCACTGTCAGAGGGTCAGTACTGAGGGAATGCTGCACTGTCAGAGGGTCAGTGCTCAGGAGGCGCTGCACTGTCAGAGGGTCAGTACTGAGGGAGTGATGCACTGTCAGAGGGTCAGTACTGAGGGAGTGCTACACTGTCAGAGGGTCAGTACTGAGGGAATGCTGCACTATCAGACGGTAAATACTGAGGGAGTTCTGCACTGTCAGAGGGTCAGTACTGAGGGAATGCTGCACTGTCAGAGGGTAAGTACTGAGGGAGTGCTGCACTGTCAGAGGGTTAGTACTGAGGGAATGCTGCACTGTCAGAGGGTAAGTACTGAGGGAGTGCCGCACTGTCAGAGGGTCAGTACTGAGGGACTGCTGCACTGTCAGAGGGTCAGTAGTGAGGGAGTGCTGCACTGTCAGAGGGTCAGGACTGAGGGAGTGCTGCACTGTCAGAGGGTCAGTGCTGAGGGAGTGCTGCACTGTCAGAGAGTCAGTACTGAGGGAGTGCTGCACTGTCAGAGGGTCAGTACAGAGGGAGTGCTGCACTGTCAGAGGGTCAGTACTGAGGGAGTGCTGCACTGTCAGAGGGTCAGTACTGAGGGAGTGCTGCACTGTCAGAGGGTCAGTACTGACGGAGTGCTGCACTGTCAGAGGGTCAGTACTGAGGGAATGCTGCACTGTCAGAGGGTCAGTACTGAGGGAGTGCTGCACGGTCAGAGGGTCCGTGCTCAGGAGGCGCTGCACTGTCAGAGGGTCAGTACTGAGGGAGCGCTGCACTGTCAGAGGGACAGTACTGAGGGAGTGCTGCACTGTCAGAGGGTCAGTACTGAGGGAGTGATGCACTGTCAGAGGTTCAGTATTGCGGGAATGCTGCACTATCAGAGGGTAAATAATGAGGGAGTTCTGCAATGTCAGAGGGTCAGTACTGAGGGAATGCTGCACTGTCAGAGGGTAAGTACTGAGGGAGTGCTGCACTGTCAGAGGGTCAGTACTGAGGGAATGCTGCACTGTCAGAGGGTATGTACTGAGGGAGTGCCGCACTGTCAGAGGGTCAGTACTGAGGGAGTGCCGCACTCTCAGAGGGTCAGTACTGAGGGAGTGCTGCACTGTCAGAGGTTCAGTACTGAGGGAGTGCTGTACTGTCAGAGGGTCAGTACTGAGTGAGTGCTGCACTGTCAGGGGGTCAGTACTGTGGGAGTGCTGCACTGTCAGAGGGTCAGTCCTGAGGGAGTGCTGCACTATCAGAGGGTCAGTACTGAGGGAGTGCAGCACTGTCAGAGGGTCTGTACTGAGGGAGTGCTGCACTGTCAGAGGGTCAGTACTGAGGGAGTGCTGCACTGTCAGAGGGTCAGTACTGAGGGAGAGCTGCACTGTCAGAGTGTCAGTACTGAGGGAGTGCTGCACTGTCAGGGGATCAGTACTGAGGGAGTGCTGCACTGTCAGAGAGACAGTACTGAGGGACTGCTGCACTGTCAGAGGGTCAGTACTGAGGGAGTGCTGCACTGTCAGAGGGTCGGTACTGAGGGAGTGCTGCACTGTCAGAGGGTCAGTACTGAGGGAGTGCTGCACTGTAAGAAGGTGAGGACTGAGGGAGGGCAGCACTGTCAGAGGGTCAATACTGAGGGAGTGCTGCACTGTCAGAGGGTCAGTACTGAGGGAGTGCTGCACTGTCAGATGGTCAGTACTGAGGGAGTGCTGAACTGTCAGAGGGTCTGTACTGAGGGAGTGCTGCACTGTCAGAGGGTCAGTACTAGGGAGTGCTGCACTGCCAAAGGGTCAGTACTGAGGGAGCGCTGCACTGTCAGAGGGTCAGTACTGAGGGAGCGCTGCACTGTCAGAGGGTCTGTACTGAGGGAGTGCTGCACTGTCAGAGGGTCAGTACTAGGGAGTGCTGCACTGCCAAAGGGTCAGTACTGAGGGAGCGCTGCACTGTCAGAGGGTCAGTACTGAGGGAGTGCTGCATTGTCAGAGGGTCAGTACTGAGGGAGTGCTGCACTGTCAGAGGGACAGTACTGAGGGAGTGCTGCACTGTCAGAGGGTCAGGACTGAGGGAGTGCTGCACTGTCAGATGGTCAGTACTGAGAGAGTGCTACACTGTCAGAGGGTCAGTACTGAGGGAGTGCTGCAATGTCAGAGGGTCAATACTGAGGGAGTGCTGCACTGTCAGAGGGTCAGTACTGAGGGAGTGCTGCACTGTCAGAGGGTCAGTACTGAGGAAGTGCTGCACTGTCACAGGGTCAGTACTGAGGGAGTGCTGCACTGTCAGAGGGTCCGTGCTCAGGAGGCGCTGCACTGTCAGAGGGTCAGTACTGAGGGAGTGTTGCATTGTCAGAGGGACAGTACTGAGGGAGTGCTGCACTATCAGAGGGTCAGTACTGAGGAAGTGCTGCACTGTCAGAGGGTCAGTACTGAGGAAGTGCTGCACTGTCAGAGGGTCAGTACTGAGGAAGTGCTGCACTGTCAGAGGGTCAGTACTGAGGGAGTGCTACACTGTCAGAGGTTCAGTATTGCGGGAATGCTGCACTATCAGAGGGTAAATACTGAGGGAGTTCTGCACTCTCAGAGGGTCAGTAATGAGGGAATGCTGCACTGTCAGAGGGTAAGTACTGAGGGAGTGCTGCACTGTCAGAGGGTCAGTACAGAGGGAATGCTGCACTGTCAGAGGGTATGTACTGAGGGAGTGCCGCACTGTCAGAGGGTCAGTACTGAGGAAGTGCCGCACTGTCAGAGGGTCAGTACTGAGGGAGAGCTGCACTGTCAGAGGGTCAGTACTGTGGGAGTGCCGCACTGTCAGAGGGTCAGTACTGAGGGATTGCTGCACTGTCAGAGGGTCAGTACTGAGGGAATGCTGCACTGTCAGAGGGTCAGTACTGAGGGAGTGCTGCACGGTCAGAGGGTCCGTGCTCAGGAGGCGCTGCACTGTCAGAGGGTCAGTACTGAGGGAGTGATGCACTGTCAGAGGTTCAGTATTGCGGGAATGCTGCACTATCAGAGGGTAAATACTGAGGGAGTTCTGCACTGTCAGAGGGTCAGTACTGAGGGAATGCTGCACTGTCAGAGGGTAAGTACTGAGGGAGTGCTGCACTGTCAGAGGGTCAGTACTGAGGGAATGCTGCACTGTCAGAGGGTATGTACTGAGGGAGTGCCGCACTGTCAGAGGTTCAGTACTGAGGGAGTGCCGCACTGTCAGAGGGTCAGTACTGAGGGAGTGCTGCACTCTCAGAGGGTCAGTACTGAGGGTGTGCTGCACTGTCAGAGGTTCAGTACTGAGGGAGTGCTGTACTGTCAGAGGGTCAGTACTGAGAGAGTGCTGCACTGTCAGGGGGTCAGTACTGTGGGAGTGCTGCACTGTCAGAGGGTCAGTCCTGAGGGAGTGCTGCACTATCAGAGGGTCAGTACTGAGGGAGTGCAGCACTGTCAGAGGGTCTGTACTGAGGGAGTGCTGCACTGTCAGAGGGTCAGTACTGAGGAAGTGCTGCACTGTCAGAGGGTCAGTACTGAGGGAGAGCTGCACTGTCAGAGTGTCAGTACTGAGGTAGTGCTGCACTGTCAGGGGATCAGTACTGAGGGAGTGCTGCACTGTCAGAGAGACAGTACTGAGGGACTGCTGCACTGTCAGAGGGTCAGTACTGAGGGAGTGCTGCACTGTCAGAGGGTCAGTACTGAGGGACTGCTGCACTGTCAGAGGGTCAGTACTGAGGGACTGCTGCACTGTCAGAGGGTCAGTACTGAGGGAGTGCTGCACTGTCAGAGGGTCAGTACTGAGGGAGTGCTGCACTGTAAGAAGGTGAGGACTGAGGGAGGGCAGCACTGTCAGAGGGTCAATACTGAGGGAGTGCTGCACTGCCAAAGGGTCAGTACTGAGGGAGCGCTGCACTGTCAGAGGGTCAGTACTGAGGGAGTGCTGCATTGTCAGTGGGTCAGTTCTGAGGGAGAGCTGCACTGTCAGAAGGTCAATACTGAGAGAGTGCTGCACTGTCCGAGGGACAGTACTGAGGGAGTGCTGCACTGTCCGAGGGACAGTACTGAGGGAGTGCTGCACTGTCAGAGGGTCAGGACTGAGGGAGTGCTGCACTGTCAGATGGTCAGTACTGAGAGAGTGCTACACTGTCAGAGGTTCAGTACTGAGGGAGTGCTGCACTGTCAGAGGGTCAATAATGAGGGAGTGCTGCACTGTCAGAGGGTCAGTACTGAGGGAGTGCTGCACTGTCAGAGGGTCAGTACTGAGGAAGTGCTGCACTGTCAGAGGGTCAGTACTGAGGGAGTGCTGCACTGTCAGAGGGTCCGTGCTCAGGAGGCGCTGCACTGTCAGAGGGTCAGTACTGAGGGAGTGTTGCACTGTCAGAGGGACAGTACTGAGGGAGTGCTGCACTGTCAGAGGGTCAGTACTGAGGAAGTGCTGCACTGTCAGAGGGTCAGTACTGAGGAAGTGCTGCACTGTCAGAGGGTCAGTACAGAGGAAGTGCTACACTGTCAGAGGGTCAGTACTGAGGGAGTGCTACACTGTCAGAGGTTCAGTATTGCGGGAATGCTGCACTATCAGAGGGTAAATACTGAGGGAGTTCTGCACTCTCAGAGGGTCAGTAATGAGGGAATGCTGCACTGTCAGAGGGTAAGTACTGAGGGAGTGCTGCACTGTCAGAGGGTCAGTACTGAGGGAATGCTGCACTGTCAGAGGGTATGTACTGATGGAGTGCCGCACTGTCAGAGGGTCAGTACTGAGGGAGTGCTGCACTGTCAGAGGGTCAGTACTGTGGGAGTGCCGCACTGTCAGAGGGTCAGTACTGAGGGATTGCTGCACTGTCAGAGGGTCAGTACTGAGGGAGTGCTGCACTGTCAGAGGGTCAGTACTGAGGGAGTGCAGTACTGTCAGAGGGTCAGTACTGAGGGAGTGCTGCACTGTCAGGGGGTTAGTACTGTGGGAGTGCTGCACTGTCAGAGGGTCAGTCCTGAGGGAGTGCTGCACTGTCAGAGGGTCAGTACTGAGGGAGTGCTGCACTGTCAGAGGGTCAGAACTGAGGGAGTGCTGCACTGTCAGAGGGTCAGTACTGAGGGAGTGCTGCACTGTCAGAGGGTCAGTACTGAGGGAGTGCTGCACTGTCAGAGGGTCAGTACTCAGGGAGAGCTGCACAGTCAGAGGGTCAGTACTGAGGGAGTGCTGCACTGTCAGAGGGTCAGTACTGAGGGAGTGCTGCACTGTCAGAGGGTCAGTACTGAGGGAGTGCTGAACTGTCAGAGGGTCAGTACTGAGGGTGCGCTGCACTGTCAGAGGGACAGTACTGAGGGAGTGCTGCACTGTCAGAGGGTCAGGACTGAGGGAGTGCTGCACTGTCAGATGGTCAGTACTGAGAGAGTGCTACACTGTCAGAGGGTCAGTACTGAGGGAGTGCTGCAATGTCAGAGGGTCAATACTGAGGGAGTGCTGCACTGTCAGAGGGTCAGTACTGAGGGAGTGCTGCATTGTCAGAGGGTCAGTACTGAGGAAGTGCTGCACTGTCACAGGGTCAGTACTGAGGGAGTGCTGCACTGTCAGAGGTTCCGTGCTCAGGAGGCGCTGCACTGTCAGAGGGTCCGTACTGAGGGAGTGCTGCACTGTCAGAGGGTCAGTACTGAGGGGTGCTGCACTGTCAGAGAGTCAGTACTGAGGGAGTGCTGCACTGTCACAGGCTCAGTACTGAGGGACTGCTGCACTGTCAGAGGATCAGTACTGAGGCAGTGCTGCACTGTCAGAGGGTCAGTACTGAGGGAGTGCTGCACTGTCAGGGCGTCAGTACTGAGGGATTGATGCACTGTCAGGGGGTCAGTACTGAGGGAATGCTGCACTGTCAGAGGGTCAGTACTGAGGGACTTCTGCACTGTCACTGGGTCAGTACTGAGGGAATGCTGCACTGTCAGAGGGTAAGTACTGAGGGAGTGCTGGACTGTCAGAGGCTCAGTACTGAGGGAGTGCTGCATTGTCAGAGGGTCCGTACTGAGGGAGTGCTGCACTGTCAGAGGGTCAGTACTGAGGGAGTGCTGCACTGTCAGAGGGTCAGTACTGAGGGAGTGCTGCACTGTCAGAGGGTCAGTACTGAGGGAGTGCTGCACTGTCAGAGGGTCAGTACTGAGGGAGTGCTGCACTGTCAGAGGGTCAGTACTGAGGGAGTGCTGCACTGTCATAGGGTCAGTACTAGGGAGTGCTGCACTGCCAGAGGGTCAGTCCTGAGGGAGCGCTGCACTGTCAGAGGGTCAGTAGTGAGGGAGTGCTGCACTGTCAGAGGGTCAGTACTGAGGGAGTGCTGCAGTGTCAGAGGGTCAGTACTGAGAGAGTGCTGCACTGTCAGAGGGACAGTACTGAGGGAGTGCTGCACTGTCAGAGGGTCAGTACTGAGGGAGTGCTGCACTGTCAGAGGGTCAGTACTGAGGGAGTGCTGCACTGTCAGAGGGTCAGTACTGAGGGAGTGCTGCACTGTCAGAGGGTCAGTACTGAGGGAGTGCTGCACCGTCACAGGGTCAGTACTGAGGGAGTGCTGCACTGTCAGAGGATCAGTAATGAGGCAGTGCTGCACTGTCAGAGGCTCAGTACTGAGGGAGTGCTGCACTGTCAGAGGTGAGGACTGAGGGAGGGCTGCACTGTCAGAGGGTCAATACTGAGGGAGTGCTGCACTGTCAGAGGGACAATACTGAGGAGGTGCTGCACTGTCAGAGGGTCAGTGCTCAGGAAACGCTGAACTGTCAGAGGGTCAGTACTGAGGGAGTGCTGCACTGTCAGAGGGACAGTACTGAGGGAGTGCTGCACTGTCAGAGGGTCAGTACTGAGGGAATGCTGCACTGTCAGAGGGTAAGTACTGAGGGAGTGCTGCACTGTCAGATGGTCAGTACTGTGGGAGTGCTGCACTGTCAGAGGGTCAGTGCTGAGGGAGTGCTGCACTGTCAGAGGGTCAGTACTGAGGGAGTGCTGCACTGTCAGAGGGTCAGTACTGAGGGAGTGCTGCACTGTCCGAGGGTCAGTACTGAGGGAATGCTGCACTGTCAGAGGGTAAGTACTGAGGTAGTGCTGCACTGTCAGAGGGTCAGTACTGAGGGAATGCGTCACTGTCAGAGGGTCAGTACTGAGGGAGTGCTGCACTGTCAGATGGTCAGTACTGTGGGAGTGCTGCACTGTCAGAGGGTCAGTGCTGAGGGAGTGCTGCACTGTCAGAGGGTCAGTACTGAGGGAGTGCTGCACTGTCAGGGGGTCAGTACTTAGGGAGTGCCGCACTGTCAGAGGGTCAGTACTGAGGGAGTGCCGCACTGTCAGAGGGTCAGTACTGAGGGAGTGCTGCACTGTCAGAGGGTCAGTACTGAGGGAGTGCAGTACTGTCAGAGGGTCAGTACTGAGGGAGTGCTGCACTGTCAGGGGGTTAGTACTGAGGGAGTGCTGCACTGTCAGAGGGTCAGTACTCAGGGAGAGCTGCACAGTCAGAGGGTCAGTACTGAGGGAGTGCTGCACTGTCTGAGGGTCAGTACTGAGGGAGTGCTGCACTGTCAGAGGGTCAGTACTGAGGGAGTGCTGAACTGTCAGAGGGTCAGTACTGAGGGAGCGCTGCACTGTCAGAGGTTCAGTACTGAGGGAGTGCTGCACTGTCAGAGGGTCAATACTGAGAGAGTGCTGCACTGTCAGAGGGACAGTACTGAGGGAGTGCTGCACTGTCAGAGGGTCAGTACTGAGGGAGTGCTGCACTGTCAGAGGTTCAGTACTGAGGGATTGCTGCACTGTCAGAGGGTCCGTACTGAGGCAGTGCTGCACTGTCAGAGGGTCAGTACTGAGGGGTGCTGCACTGTCAGAGAGTCAGTACTGAGGGAGTGATGCACTGTCACTGGGTCAGTACTGAGGGAATGCTGCACTGTCAGAGGGTAAGTACTGAGGGAGTGCTGGACTGTCAGAGGCTCAGTACTGAGGGAGTGCTGCATTGTCAGAGGGTCCGTACTGAGGGAGTGCTGCACTGTCAGAGGGTCAGTACTGAGGGAGTGCTGCACTGTCAGAGGGTCAGTACTGAGGGAGTGCTGCACTGTCAGAGGGTCAGTACTGAGGGAGTGCTGCACTGTCAGAGGGTCAGTACTGAGGGAGTGCTGCACTGTCAGAGGGTCAGTACTGAGGGAGTGCTGCACTGTCATAGGGTCAGTACTAGGGAGTGCTGCACTGCCAGAGGGTCAGTCCTGAGGGAGCGCTGCACTGTCAGAGGGTCAGTAGTGAGGGAGTGCTGCACTGTCAGAGGGTCAGTACTGAGGGAGTGCTGCAGTGTCAGAGGGTCAGTACTGAGAGAGTGCTGCACTGTCAGAGGGACAGTACTGAGGGAGTGCTGCACTGTCAGAGGGTCAGTACTGAGGGAGTGCTGCACTGTCAGAGGGTCAGTACTGAGGGAGTGCTGCACTGTCAGAGGGTCAGTACTGAGGGAGTGCTGCACTGTCAGAGGGTCAGTACTGAGGGAGTGCTGCACCGTCACAGGGTCAGTACTGAGGGAGTGCTGCACTGTCAGAGGATCAGTAATGAGGCAGTGCTGCACTGTCAGAGGCTCAGTACTGAGGGAGTGCTGCACTGTCAGAGGTGAGGACTGAGGGAGGGCTGCACTGTCAGAGGGTCAATACTGAGGGAGTGCTGCACTGTCAGAGGGACAATACTGAGGAGGTGCTGCACTGTCAGTGGGTCAGTGCTCAGGAGACGCTGAACTGTCAGAGGGTCAGTACTGAGGGAGTGCTGCACTGTCAGAGGGACAGTACTGAGGGAGTGCTGCACTGTCAGAAGGTCAGTACTGAGGGAATGCTGCACTGTCAGAGGGTCAGTGCTGAGGGAGTGCTGCACTGTCAGAGGGTCAGTACTGAGGGAGTGCTGCACTGTGAGATGGTCAGTACTGAGGGAGTGCTGCACTGTCAGAGGGTCAGTACTGAGGGAGTGCTGCACTGTCCGAGGGTCAGTACTGAGGGAATGCTGCACTGTCAGAGGGTAAGTACTGAGGTAGTGCTGCACTGTCAGAGGGTCAGTACTGAGGGAATGCGTCACTGTCAGAGGGTCAGTACTGAGGGAGTGCTGCACTGTCAGAGGGTCAGTGCTGAGGGAGTGCTGCACTGTCAGAGGGTCAGTACTGAGGGAGTGCTGCACTGTCAGGGGGTCAGTACTGAGGGAGTGATGCACTGTCAGGGGGTCAGTACTGAGGGAGTTCTGCACTGTCAGAGGGTCACTACTGAGGGAGTGCTGCACTGTCAGAGGGTTAGTACTGAGGGACTGCTGCACTGTCAGAGGGTCAGTACTGAGGGAATGCTGCACTGTCAGAGGGTAAGTACTGAGGGAGTGCCGCACTGTCAGAGGGTCAGTAGTGAGGGAGTGCTGCACTGTCAGAGGGTCAGTACTGAGGGAGTGCTGCAGTGTCAGAGAGTCAGTACTGAGGGAGTGCTGCAGTGTCAGAGAGTCAGTACTGAGGGAGTGCTGCACTGATAGAGGGTCAGTACTGAGGGAGTGCTGCACTGTCAGAGGGTCAGTACTGAGGGAGTGCTGCACTGTCAGAGGGTCAGTACTGAGGGAGTGATGCACTGTCAGAGGGTCAGTACTGAGGAAATGCTGCACTGTCAGAGGGTCAGTACTGAGGGAGTTCTGCACTGTCACTGGGTCAGTACTGAGGGAATGCTGCACTGTCAGAGGGTAAGTACTGAGGGAGTGCTGGACTGTCAGAGGGTCAGTACTGAGGGAGTGCTGCATTGTCAAAGGGTCCGTACTGAGGGAGTGCTGCACTGTCAGAGGGTCAGTACTGAGGGAGTGCTGCACTGTCAGAGGGTCAGTACTGAGGGAGTGCTGCACTGTCAGAGGGTCAGTACTGAGGGAGCGCTGCACTGTCAGAGGGTCAGTACTGAGGGAGTGCTGCACTGTCAGGGGGTCAATACTGAGGAAGTGCTGCACTGTCAGAGGGTCAGTACTGAGGGAGTGCTGCACTGTCAGAGGGTCAGTAGTGAGGGAGTGCTGCACTGTCAGAGGGTCAGTACTGAGGGAGTGCTGCACTGTCAGAGGGTCAGTACTGAGGGAGTGCTGCACTGTCATAGGGTCAGTACTGAGGGAATGCTGCACTGTCAGAGGGTCAGTACTGAGGGAGTGCTGCACTGTCAGAGGGTCAGTACTGAGGGAGAGCTGCACTGTCAGTGGGTCAGTACTGAGGGAGTGCTGCACTGTCAGAAGGTTAGTACTGAGGGAGTGCTGCACTGTCAGAGGGTCAGTAGTGAGGGAGTGCTGCACTGTCAGAAGGTCAGGACTGAGGGAGTGCTGCACTGTCAGAGGGTCAATACTGAGGAAGTGCTGCACTGTCAGAGGGTCAGTACTGAGGAAGTGCTGAACTGTCAGAGGGTCAGTACTGAGGAAGTGCTGAACTGTCAGAGGGTCAGTACTGAGGGAGTGCTGCACTGTCAGAGGGTCAGTACTGAGGGAGTGCTGCACTGTCAGGGCGTCAGTACTGAGGGATTGATGCACTGTCAGGGGGTCAGTACTGAGGGAGTGCCGCACTGTCAGAGGTTCAGTACTGAGGGAGTGCCGCACTGTCAGAGGGTCAGGACTGAGGGAGTGCTGCACTGTCAGATGGTCAGTACTGAGAGAGTGCTACACTGTCAGAGGGTCAGTACTGAGGGAGTGCTGCACTGTCAGAGGGTCAATACTGAGGGAGTGCTGCACTGTCAGAGGGTCCGTACAGAGGGAGTGCTGCACTGTCAGAGGGTCAGTACTGAGGGGTGCTGCACTGTCAGAGGGTCAGTACTGTGGGAGTGCTGCACTGTCACAGGCTCAGTACTGAGGGACTGCTGCACTGTCTGAGGATCAGTACTGAGGCAGTGCTGCACTGTCAGAGGGTCAGTACTGAGGGAGTGCTGCAATGTCAGAGGGTCAGTACTGAGGGAGTGCTGCACTGTCAGAGGTGAGGACTGAGGGAGGGCTGCACTGTCAGAGGGTCAATACTGAGGGAGTGCTGCACTGTCAGAGGGACAATACTGAGGGAGTGCTGCACTGTCAGAGGGTCAGTACTGAGGAGGTGCTGCACTGTCAGAGGGTCAGTGCTCAGGAGACGCTGAACTGTCAGAGGGTCAGTAGTGAGGGAGTGCTGCACTGTCAGAGGGTCAGTACTGAGGGAGTGCTGCACTGTCAGAGGGTCAGTACTGCGGGAATGCTGCACTGTCAGAGGTTAAGTACTGAGGGAGTGCTGCACTGTCAGAGGGTCAGTACTGAGGGAATGCTGCAATGTCAGAGGGTAAGTATTGAGGGAGTGCGGCACTGTCAGAGGGTCAGTACTGAGGGAGTGCTGCACTGTGAGATGGTCAGTAACTGAGGGAGTGCTGCACTGTCGGAGGGTCAGTACTGAGGGAGTGCTGCACTGTCAGAGGGTCAGGACTGAGGGAGTGCTGCACTGTCAGAGGGTCAGTACTGAGGGAGTGCTGCACTGTCAGAGGGTCAGTACTGAGAGAGTGCTACATTGTCAGAGGGTCAGTACTGAGGGAGTGCTGCAATGTCAGAGGGTCAATACTGAGGGAGTGCTGCACTGTCAGAGGGTCAGTACTGAGGGAGTGCTGCACTGTCAGGGGGTCAGTACTGAGGGAGTGCTGCACTGTCAGACGGTCAGTACTGAGGGAGGGCTGCACTGTCAGAAGGTCAGTACTGAGGGAGTGCTGCACTGTCAGAGGGTCAATACTGAGGAATTCCTGCACTGTCAGTGGGTCGGTACTGAGGGAGTGCTGCACTGTCAGAGGGTCAGTACTGAGGGAGTGCTACACTGTCAGAGGGTCAGTACTGAGGGAGTGCTGCACTGTCAGAGGGTCAGCATTGAGAGAGTGCTACACTGTCAGAGGGTCAGTACTGAGGGAGTGCTGCACTGTCAGAGGGTCAGTACTGAGGGAGTGCTGCACGGTCAGAGGGTCATTACTGAGGGAGTGCTGCACTGTCAGAGGGTCAGTACTGAGGGAGTGCTGCACTGTCAGAGGGTCAGTACTGAGGGAGTGCTGCACTGTCAGAGGGTCAGTACTGAGGGAGTGCTGCACTGTCAGAGGGTCAGTACTGAGGGAGTGCTGCACTGTCAGAGGGTCAGTACTGAGGGAGTGCTGCACTGTCAGAGGGTCAGTACTGAGGGAGTGCTGCACTGTCAGAGGGTCAGTACTGAGGGAGTGCTGCACTGTCAGAGGGTCAGTACTGAGGGAGTGCTGCACTGTCAGAGGGTCAGTACTGAGGGAGTGCTGCACTGTCAGAGGGTCAGTACTGAGGGAGGGCTGCACTGTCAGACAGTCAGTACTGAGGGAGAGCTGTACTCAGAGGATCAATACTGAGGGAGTGCTGCATTGTCAGAGGGTCAGTACTCAGGGAGTGCTGCACTGTCAGAGGGTCAGTACTGAGGGAGTGCTGCAATGTCAGAGGGTCAGTACTGAGGGAGTGCTGCACTGTCAGAAGGTGAGGACTGAGGGAGGGCTGCACTGTCAGACAGTCAGTACTCAGGGAGTGCTGCACTGTCAGAGGGTCAGTGCTCAGGAGGCGCTGCACTGTCAGGGGGTCAGTGCTGAGGGGGTGCTGCACTGTCAGAGGGACAGTACTGAGGGAGTGCTGCACTGTCAATAGGTGAGGACTGAGGGAGGGCTGCACTGTCAGAGGGTCAATACTGAGCGAGTGCTGCACTGTCAGAGGGTCAATACTGAGGGAGTGCTGCACTGTCAGAGGGTCAGTACTGAGGGAGTGCTGCACTGTCAGAGGGTCAGTACTGAGGGAATGCTGCACTGTCAGAGGGTCAGTGCTCAGGAGGCGCTGCACTGTCAGAGGGTCAGTACTGAGGGAGTGATGCACTGTCAGAGGGTCAGTACTGAGGGAGTGCTACACTGTCAGAGGGTCAGTACTGAGGGAATGCTGCACTATCAGACGGTAAATACTGAGGGAGTTCTGCACTGTCAGAGGGTCAGTACTGAGGGAATGCTGCACTGTCAGAGGGTAAGTACTGAGGGAGTGCTGCACTGTCAGAGGGTTAGTACTGAGGGAATGCTGCACTGTCAGAGGGTAAGTACTGAGGGAGTGCCGCACTGTCAGAGGGTCAGTACTGAGGGACTGCTGCACTGTCAGAGGGTCAGTAGTGAGGGAGTGCTGCACTGTCAGAGGGTCAGGACTGAGGGAGTGCTGCACTGTCAGAGGGTCAGTGCTGAGGGAGTGCTGCACTGTCAGAGAGTCAGTACTGAGGGAGTGCTGCACTGTCAGAGGGTCAGTACAGAGGGAGTGCTGCACTGTCAGAGGGTCAGTACTGAGAGAGTGCTGCACTGTCAGAGGGTCAGTACTGAGGGAGTGCTGCACTGTCAGAGGGTCAGTACTGACGGAGTGCTGCACTGTCAGAGGGTCAGTACTGAGGGAATGCTGCACTGTCAGAGGGTCAGTACTGAGGGAGTGCTGCACGGTCAGAGGGTCCGTGCTCAGGAGGCGCTGCACTGTCAGAGGGTCAGTACTGAGGGAGCGCTGCACTGTCAGAGGGACAGTACTGAGGGAGTGCTGCACTGTCAGAGGGTCAGTACTGAGGGAGTGATGCACTGTCAGAGGTTCAGTATTGCGGGAATGCTGCACTATCAGAGGGTAAATAATGAGGGAGTTCTGCAATGTCAGAGGGTCAGTACTGAGGGAATGCTGCACTGTCAGAGGGTCAGTACTGAGGGAATGCTGCACTGTCAGAGGGTATGTACTGAGGGAGTGCCGCACTGTCAGAGGTTCAGTACTGAGGGAGTGCCGCACTGTCAGAGGGTCAGGACTGAGGGAGTGCTGCACTGTCAGATGGTCAGTACTGAGAGAGTGCTACACTGTCAGAGGGTCAGTACTGAGGGAGTGCTGCACTGTCAGAGGGTCAATACTGAGGGAGTGCTGCACTGTCAGAGGGTCCGTACAGAGGGAGTGCTGCACTGTCAGAGGGTCAGTACTGAGGGGTGCTGCACTGTCAGAGGGTCAGTACTGTGGGAGTGCTGCACTGTCACAGGCTCAGTACTGAGGGACTGCTGCACTGTCTGAGGATCAGTACTGAGGCAGTGCTGCACTGTCAGAGGGTCAGTACTGAGGGAGTGCTGCAATGTCAGAGGGTCAGTACTGAGGGAGTGCTGCACTGTCAGAGGTGAGGACTGAGGGAGGGCTGCACTGTCAGAGGGTCAATACTGAGGGAGTGCTGCACTGTCAGAGGGACAATACTGAGGGAGTGCTGCACTGTCAGAGGGTCAGTACTGAGGAGGTGCTGCACTGTCAGAGGGTCAGTGCTCAGGAGACGCTGAACTGTCAGAGGGTCAGTAGTGAGGGAGTGCTGCACTGTCAGAGGGTCAGTACTGAGGGAGTGCTGCACTGTCAGAGGGTCAGTACTGCGGGAATGCTGCACTGTCAGAGGTTAAGTACTGAGGGAGTGCTGCACTGTCAGAGGGTCAGTACTGAGGGAATGCTGCAATGTCAGAGGGTAAGTATTGAGGGAGTGCGGCACTGTCAGAGGGTCAGTACTGAGGGAGTGCTGCACTGTGAGATGGTCAGTAACTGAGGGAGTGCTGCACTGTCGGAGGGTCAGTACTGAGGGAGTGCTGCACTGTCAGAGGGTCAGGACTGAGGGAGTGCTGCACTGTCAGAGGGTCAGTACTGAGGGAGTGCTGCACTGTCAGAGGGTCAGTACTGAGAGAGTGCTACATTGTCAGAGGGTCAGTACTGAGGGAGTGCTGCAATGTCAGAGGGTCAATACTGAGGGAGTGCTGCACTGTCAGAGCGTCAGTACTGAGGGAGTGCTGCACTGTCAGGGGGTCAGTACTGAGGGAGTGCTGCACTGTCAGACGGTCAGTACTGAGGGAGGGCTGCACTGTCAGAAGGTCAGTACTGAGGGAGTGCTGCACTGTCAGAGGGTCAATACTGAGGAATTCCTGCACTGTCAGTGGGTCGGTACTGAGGGAGTGCTGCACTGTCAGAGGGTCAGTACTGAGGGAGTGCTACACTGTCAGAGGGTCAGTACTGAGGGAGTGCTGCACTGTCAGAGGGTCAGCATTGAGAGAGTGCTACACTGTCAGAGGGTCAGTACTGAGGGAGTGCTGCACTGTCAGAGGGTCAGTACTGAGGGAGTGCTGCACGGTCAGAGGGTCAGTACTGAGGGAGTGCTGCACTGTCAGAGGGTCAGTACTGAGGGAGTGCTGCACTGTCAGAGGGTCAGTACTGAGGGAGTGCTGCACTGTCAGAGGGTCAGTACTGAGGGAGTGCTGCACTGTCAGAGGGTCAGTACTGAGGGAGTGCTGCACTGTCAGAGGGTCAGTACTGAGGGAGTGCTGCACTGTCAGAGGGTCAGTACTGAGGGAGTGCTGCACTGTCAGAGGGTCAGTACTGAGGGAGTGCTGCACTGTCAGAGGGTCAGTACTGAGGGAGTGCTGCACTGTCAGAGGGTCAGTACTGAGGGAGTGCTGCACTGTCAGAGGGTCAGTACTGAGGGAGGGCTGCACTGTCAGACAGTCAGTACTGAGGGAGAGCTGTACTCAGAGGATCAATACTGAGGGAGTGCTGCATTGTCAGAGGGTCAGTACTCAGGGAGTGCTGCACTGTCAGAGGGTCAGTACTGAGGGAGTGCTGCAATGTCAGAGGGTCAGTACTGAGGGAGTGCTGCACTGTCAGAAGGTGAGGACTGAGGGAGGGCTGCACTGTCAGACAGTCAGTACTCAGGGAGTGCTGCACTGTCAGAGGGTCAGTGCTCAGGAGGCGCTGCACTGTCAGGGGGTCAGTGCTGAGGGGGTGCTGCACTGTCAGAGGGACAGTACTGAGGGAGTGCTGCACTGTCAATAGGTGAGGACTGAGGGAGGGCTGCACTGTCAGAGGGTCAATACTGAGCGAGTGCTGCACTGTCAGAGGGTCAATACTGAGGGAGTGCTGCACTGTCAGAGGGTCAGTACTGAGGGAGTGCTGCACTGTCAGAGGGTCAGTACTGAGGGAATGCTGCACTGTCAGAGGGTCAGTGCTCAGGAGGCGCTGCACTGTCAGAGGGTCAGTACTGAGGGAGTGATGCACTGTCAGAGGGTCAGTACTGAGGGAGTGCTACACTGTCAGAGGGTCAGTACTGAGGGAATGCTGCACTATCAGACGGTAAATACTGAGGGAGTTCTGCACTGTCAGAGGGTCAGTACTGAGGGAATGCTGCACTGTCAGAGGGTAAGTACTGAGGGAGTGCTGCACTGTCAGAGGGTTAGTACTGAGGGAATGCTGCACTGTCAGAGGGTAAGTACTGAGGGAGTGCCGCACTGTCAGAGGGTCAGTACTGAGGGACTGCTGCACTGTCAGAGGGTCAGTAGTGAGGGAGTGCTGCACTGTCAGAGGGTCAGGACTGAGGGAGTGCTGCACTGTCAGAGGGTCAGTGCTGAGGGAGTGCTGCACTGTCAGAGAGTCAGTACTGAGGGAGTGCTGCACTGTCAGAGGGTCAGTACAGAGGGAGTGCTGCACTGTCAGAGGGTCAGTACTGAGGGAGTGCTGCACTGTCAGAGGGTCAGTACTGAGGGAGTGCTGCACTGTCAGAGGGTCAGTACTGACGGAGTGCTGCACTGTCAGAGGGTCAGTACTGAGGGAATGCTGCACTGTCAGAGGGTCAGTACTGAGGGAGTGCTGCACGGTCAGAGGGTCCGTGCTCAGGAGGCGCTGCACTGTCAGAGGGTCAGTACTGAGGGAGCGCTGCACTGTCAGAGGGACAGTACTGAGGGAGTGCTGCACTGTCAGAGGGTCAGTACTGAGGGAGTGATGCACTGTCAGAGGTTCAGTATTGCGGGAATGCTGCACTATCAGAGGGTAAATAATGAGGGAGTTCTGCAATGTCAGAGGGTCAGTACTGAGGGAATGCTGCACTGTCAGAGGGTAAGTACTGAGGGAGTGCTGCACTGTCAGAGGGTCAGTACTGAGGGAATGCTGCACTGTCAGAGGGTATGTACTGAGGGAGTGCCGCACTGTCAGAGGGTCAGTACTGAGGGAGTGCCGCACTCTCAGAGGGTCAGTACTGAGGGAGTGCTGCACTGTCAGAGGTTCAGTACTGAGGGAGTGCTGTACTGTCAGAGGGTCAGTACTGAGTGAGTGCTGCACTGTCAGGGGGTCAGTACTGTGGGAGTGCTGCACTGTCAGAGGGTCAGTCCTGAGGGAGTGCTGCACTATCAGAGGGTCAGTACTGAGGGAGTGCAGCACTGTCAGAGGGTCTGTACTGAGGGAGTGCTGCACTGTCAGAGGGTCAGTACTGAGGGAGTGCTGCACTGTCAGAGGGTCAGTACTGAGGGAGAGCTGCACTGTCAGAGTGTCAGTACTGAGGGAGTGCTGCACTGTCAGGGGATCAGTACTGAGGGAGTGCTGCACTGTCAGAGAGACAGTACTGAGGGACTGCTGCACTGTCAGAGGGTCAGTACTCAGGGAGTGCTGCACTGTCAGAGGGTCGGTACTGAGGGAGTGCTGCACTGTCAGAGGGTCAGTACTGAGGGAGTGCTGCACTGTAAGAAGGTGAGGACTGAGGGAGGGCAGCACTGTCAGAGGGTCAATACTGAGGGAGTGCTGCACTGTCAGAGGGTCAGTACTGAGGGAGTGCTGCACTGTCAGATGGTCAGTACTGAGGGAGTGCTGAACTGTCAGAGGGTCTGTACTGAGGGAGTGCTGCACTGTCAGAGGGTCAGTACTAGGGAGTGCTGCACTGCCAAAGGGTCAGTACTGAGGGAGCGCTGCACTGTCAGAGGGTCAGTACTGAGGGAGCGCTGCACTGTCAGAGGGTCTGTACTGAGGGAGTGCTGCACTGTCAGAGGGTCAGTACTAGGGAGTGCTGCACTGCCAAAGGGTCAGTACTGAGGGACTGCTGCACTGTCAGAGGGTCAGTACTCAGGGAGTGCTGCACTGTCAGAGGGTCGGTACTGAGGGAGTGCTGCACTGTCAGAGGGTCAGTACTGAGGGAGTGCTGCACTGTAAGAAGGTGAGGACTGAGGGAGGGCAGCACTGTCAGAGGGTCAATACTGAGGGAGTGCTGCACTGTCAGAGGGTCAGTACTGAGGGAGTGCTGCACTGTCAGATGGTCAGTACTGAGGGAGTGCTGAACTGTCAGAGGGTCTGTACTGAGGGAGTGCTGCACTGTCAGAGGGTCAGTACTAGGGAGTGCTGCACTGCCAAAGGGTCAGTACTGAGGGAGCGCTGCACTGTCAGAGGGTCAGTACTGAGGGAGCGCTGCACTGTCAGAGGGTCTGTACTGAGGGAGTGCTGCACTGTCAGAGGGTCAGTACTAGGGAGTGCTGCACTGCCAAAGGGTCAGTACTGAGGGAGCGCTGCACTGTCAGAGGGTCAGTACTGAGGGAGTGCTGCATTGTCAGAGGGTCAGTACTGAGGGAGTGCTGCACTGTCAGAGGGACAGTACTGAGGGAGTGCTGCACTGTCAGAGGGTCAGGACTGAGGGAGTGCTGCACTGTCAGATGGTCAGTACTGAGAGAGTGCTACACTGTCAGAGGGTCAGTACTGAGGGAGTGCTGCAATGTCAGAGGGTCAATACTGAGGGAGTGCTGCACTGTCAGAGGGTCAGTACTGAGGGAGTGCTGCACTGTCAGAGGGTCAGTACTGAGGAAGTGCTGCACTGTCACAGGGTCAGTACTGAGGGAGTGCTGCACTGTCAGAGGGTCCGTGCTCAGGAGGCGCTGCACTGTCAGAGGGTCAGTACTGAGGGAGTGTTGCATTGTCAGAGGGACAGTACTGAGGGAGTGCTGCACTATCAGAGGGTCAGTACTGAGGAAGTGCTGCACTGTCAGAGGGTCAGTACTGAGGAAGTGCTGCACTGTCAGAGGGTCAGTACTGAGGAAGTGCTGCACTGTCAGAGGGTCAGTACTGAGGGAGTGCTACACTGTCAGAGGTTCAGTATTGCGGGAATGCTGCACTATCAGAGGGTAAATACTGAGGGAGTTCTGCACTCTCAGAGGGTCAGTAATGAGGGAATGCTGCACTGTCAGAGGGTAAGTACTGAGGGAGTGCTGCACTGTCAGAGGGTCAGTACAGAGGGAATGCTGCACTGTCAGAGGGTATGTACTGAGGGAGTGCCGCACTGTCAGAGGGTCAGTACTGAGGGAGTGCCGCACTGTCAGAGGGTCAGTACTGAGGGAGAGCTGCACTGTCAGAGGGTCAGTACTGTGGGAGTGCCGCACTGTCAGAGGGTCAGTACTGAGGGATTGCTGCACTGTCAGAGGGTCAGTACTGAGGGAATGCTGCACTGTCAGAGGGTCAGTACTGAGGGAGTGCTGCACGGTCAGAGGGTCCGTGCTCAGGAGGCGCTGCACTGTCAGAGGGTCAGTACTGAGGGAGTGATGCACTGTCAGAGGTTCAGTATTGCGGGAATGCTGCACTATCAGAGGGTAAATACTGAGGGAGTTCTGCACTGTCAGGGGGTCAGTACTGAGGGAGTGCTGCACTGTCAGACGGTCAGTACTGAGGGAGGGCTGCACTGTCAGAAGGTCAGTACTGAGGGAGTGCTGCACTGTCAGAGGGTCAATACTGAGGAATTCCTGCACTGTCAGTGGGTCGGTACTGAGGGAGTGCTGCACTGTCAGAGGGTCAGTACTGAGGGAGTGCTACACTGTCAGAGGGTCAGTACTGAGGGAGTGCTGCACTGTCAGAGGGTCAGCATTGAGAGAGTGCTACACTGTCAGAGGGTCAGTACTGAGGGAGTGCTGCACTGTCAGAGGGTCAGTACTGAGGGAGTGCTGCACGGTCAGAGGGTCAGTACTGAGGGAGTGCTGCACTGTCAGAGGGTCAGTACTGAGGGAGTGCTGCACTGTCAGAGGGTCAGTACTGAGGGAGTGCTGCACTGTCAGAGGGTCAGTACTGAGGGAGTGCTGCACTGTCAGAGGGTCAGTACTGAGGGAGTGCTGCACTGTCAGAGGGTCAGTACTGAGGGAGTGCTGCACTGTCAGAGGGTCAGTACTGAGGGAGTGCTGCACTGTCAGAGGGTCAGTACTGAGGGAGTGCTGCACTGTCAGAGGGTCAGTACTGAGGGAGTGCTGCACTGTCAGAGGGTCAGTACTGAGGGAGGGCTGCACTGTCAGACAGTCAGTACTGAGGGAGAGCTGTACTCAGAGGATCAATACTGAGGGAGTGCTGCATTGTCAGAGGGTCAGTACTCAGGGAGTGCTGCACTGTCAGAGGGTCAGTACTGAGAGAGTGCTGCAATGTCAGAGGGTCAGTACTGAGGGAGTGCTGCACTGTCAGAAGGTGAGGACTGAGGGAGGGCTGCACTGTCAGACAGTCAGTACTCAGGGAGTGCTGCACTGTCAGAGGGTCAGTGCTCAGGAGGCGCTGCACTGTCAGGGGGTCAGTGCTGAGGGGGTGCTGCACTGTCAGAGGGACAGTACTGAGGGAGTGCTGCACTGTCAATAGGTGAGGACTGAGGGAGGGCTGCACTGTCAGAGGGTCAATACTGAGCGAGTGCTGCACTGTCAGAGGGTCAATACTGAGGGAGTGCTGCACTGTCAGAGGGTCAGTACTGAGGGAGTGCTGCACTGTCAGAGGGTCAGTACTGAGGGAATGCTGCACTGTCAGAGGGTCAGTGCTCAGGAGGCGCTGCACTGTCAGAGGGTCAGTACTGAGGGAGTGATGCACTGTCAGAGGGTCAGTACTGAGGGAGTGCTACACTGTCAGAGGGTCAGTACTGAGGGAATGCTGCACTATCAGACGGTAAATACTGAGGGAGTTCTGCACTGTCAGAGGGTCAGTACTGAGGGAATGCTGCACTGTCAGAGGGTAAGTACTGAGGGAGTGCTGCACTGTCAGAGGGTTAGTACTGAGGGAATGCTGCACTGTCAGAGGGTAAGTACTGAGGGAGTGCCGCACTGTCAGAGGGTCAGTACTGAGGGACTGCTGCACTGTCAGAGGGTCAGTAGTGAGGGAGTGCTGCACTGTCAGAGGGTCAGGACTGAGGGAGTGCTGCACTGTCAGAGGGTCAGTGCTGAGGGAGTGCTGCACTGTCAGAGAGTCAGTACTGAGGGAGTGCTGCACTGTCAGAGGGTCAGTACAGAGGGAGTGCTGCACTGTCAGAGGGTCAGTACTGAGGGAGTGCTGCACTGTCAGAGGGTCAGTACTGAGGGAGTGCTGCACTGTCAGAGGGTCAGTACTGACGGAGTGCTGCACTGTCAGAGGGTCAGTACTGAGGGAATGCTGCACTGTCAGAGGGTCAGTACTGAGGGAGTGCTGCACGGTCAGAGGGTCCGTGCTCAGGAGGCGCTGCACTGTCAGAGGGTCAGTACTGAGGGAGCGCTGCACTGTCAGAGGGACAGTACTGAGGGAGTGCTGCACTGTCAGAGGGTCAGTACTGAGGGAGTGATGCACTGTCAGAGGTTCAGTATTGCGGGAATGCTGCACTATCAGAGGGTAAATAATGAGGGAGTTCTGCAATGTCAGAGGGTCAGTACTGAGGGAATGCTGCACTGTCAGAGGGTCAGTACTGAGGGAATGCTGCACTGTCAGAGGGTATGTACTGAGGGAGTGCCGCACTGTCAGAGGTTCAGTACTGAGGGAGTGCCGCACTGTCAGAGGGTCAGGACTGAGGGAGTGCTGCACTGTCAGATGGTCAGTACTGAGAGAGTGCTACACTGTCAGAGGGTCAGTACTGAGGGAGTGCTGCACTGTCAGAGGGTCAATACTGAGGGAGTGCTGCACTGTCAGAGGGTCCGTACAGAGGGAGTGCTGCATTGTCAGAGGGTCAGTACTGAGGGGTGCTGCACTGTCAGAGGGTCAGTACTGTGGGAGTGCTGCACTGTCACAGGCTCAGTACTGAGGGACTGCTGCACTGTCTGAGGATCAGTACTGAGGCAGTGCTGCACTGTCAGAGGGTCAGTACTGAGGGAGTGCTGCAATGTCAGAGGGTCAGTACTGAGGGAGTGCTGCACTGTCAGAGGTGAGGACTGAGGGAGGGCTGCACTGTCAGAGGGTCAATACTGAGGGAGTGCTGCACTGTCAGAGGGACAATACTGAGGGAGTGCTGCACTGTCAGAGGGTCAGTACTGAGGAGGTGCTGCACTGTCAGAGGGTCAGTGCTCAGGAGACGCTGAACTGTCAGAGGGTCAGTAGTGAGGGAGTGCTGCACTGTCAGAGGGTCAGTACTGAGGGAGTGCTGCACTGTCAGAGGGTCAGTACTGCGGGAATGCTGCACTGTCAGAGGTTAAGTACTGAGGGAGTGCTGCACTGTCAGAGGGTCAGTACTGAGGGAATGCTGCAATGTCAGAGGGTAAGTATTGAGGGAGTGCGGCACTGTCAGAGGGTCAGTACTGAGGGAGTGCTGCACTGTGAGATGGTCAGTAACTGAGGGAGTGCTGCACTGTCGGAGGGTCAGTACTGAGGGAGTGCTGCACTGTCAGAGGGTCAGGACTGAGGGAGTGCTGCACTGTCAGAGGGTCAGTACTGAGGGAGTGCTGCACTGTCAGAGGGTCAGTACTGAGAGAGTGCTACATTGTCAGAGGGTCAGTACTGAGGGAGTGCTGCAATGTCAGAGGGTCAATACTGAGGGAGTGCTGCACTGTCAGAGGGTCAGTACTGAGGGAGTGCTGCACTGTCAGGGGGTCAGTACTGAGGGAGTGCTGCACTGTCAGACGGTCAGTACTGAGGGAGGGCTGCACTGTCAGAAGGTCAGTACTGAGGGAGTGCTGCACTGTCAGAGGGTCAATACTGAGGAATTCCTGCACTGTCAGTGGGTCGGTACTGAGGGAGTGCTGCACTGTCAGAGGGTCAGTACTGAGGGAGTGCTACACTGTCAGAGGGTCAGTACTGAGGGAGTGCTGCACTGTCAGAGGGTCAGCATTGAGAGAGTGCTACACTGTCAGAGGGTCAGTACTGAGGGAGTGCTGCACTGTCAGAGGGTCAGTACTGAGGGAGTGCTGCACGGTCAGAGGGTCAGTACTGAGGGAGTGCTGCACTGTCAGAGGGTCAGTACTGAGGGAGTGCTGCACTGTCAGAGGGTCAGTACTGAGGGAGTGCTGCACTGTCAGAGGGTCAGTACTGAGGGAGTGCTGCACTGTCAGAGGGTCAGTACTGAGGGAGTGCTGCACTGTCAGAGGGTCAGTACTGAGGGAGTGCTGCACTGTCAGAGGGTCAGTACTGAGGGAGTGCTGCACTGTCAGAGGGTCAGTACTGAGGGAGTGCTGCACTGTCAGAGGGTCAGTACTGAGGGAGTGCTGCACTGTCAGAGGGTCAGTACTGAGGGAGTGCTGCACTGTCAGAGGGTCAGTACTGAGGGAGGGCTGCACTGTCAGACAGTCAGTACTGAGGGAGAGCTGTACTCAGAGGATCAATACTGAGGGAGTGCTGCATTGTCAGAGGGTCAGTACTCAGGGAGTGCTGCACTGTCAGAGGGTCAGTACTGAGGGAGTGCTGCAATGTCAGAGGGTCAGTACTGAGGGAGTGCTGCACTGTCAGAAGGTGAGGACTGAGGGAGGGCTGCACTGTCAGACAGTCAGTACTCAGGGAGTGCTGCACTGTCAGAGGGTCAGTGCTCAGGAGGCGCTGCACTGTCAGGGGGTCAGTGCTGAGGGGGTGCTGCACTGTCAGAGGGACAGTACTGAGGGAGTGCTGCACTGTCAATAGGTGAGGACTGAGGGAGGGCTGCACTGTCAGAGGGTCAATACTGAGCGAGTGCTGCACTGTCAGAGGGTCAATACTGAGGGAGTGCTGCACTGTCAGAGGGTCAGTACTGAGGGAGTGCTGCACTGTCAGAGGGTCAGTACTGAGGGAATGCTGCACTGTCAGAGGGTCAGTGCTCAGGAGGCGCTGCACTGTCAGAGGGTCAGTACTGAGGGAGTGATGCACTGTCAGAGGGTCAGTACTGAGGGAGTGCTACACTGTCAGAGGGTCAGTACTGAGGGAATGCTGCACTATCAGACGGTAAATACTGAGGGAGTTCTGCACTGTCAGAGGGTCAGTACTGAGGGAATGCTGCACTGTCAGAGGGTAAGTACTGAGGGAGTGCTGCACTGTCAGAGGGTTAGTACTGAGGGAATGCTGCACTGTCAGAGGGTAAGTACTGAGGGAGTGCCGCACTGTCAGAGGGTCAGTACTGAGGGACTGCTGCACTGTCAGAGGGTCAGTAGTGAGGGAGTGCTGCACTGTCAGAGGGTCAGGACTGAGGGAGTGCTGCACTGTCAGAGGGTCAGTGCTGAGGGAGTGCTGCACTGTCAGAGAGTCAGTACTGAGGGAGTGCTGCACTGTCAGAGGGTCAGTACAGAGGGAGTGCTGCACTGTCAGAGGGTCAGTACTGAGGGAGTGCTGCACTGTCAGAGGGTCAGTACTGAGGGAGTGCTGCACTGTCAGAGGGTCAGTACTGACGGAGTGCTGCACTGTCAGAGGGTCAGTACTGAGGGAATGCTGCACTGTCAGAGGGTCAGTACTGAGGGAGTGCTGCACGGTCAGAGGGTCCGTGCTCAGGAGGCGCTGCACTGTCAGAGGGTCAGTACTGAGGGAGCGCTGCACTGTCAGAGGGACAGTACTGAGGGAGTGCTGCACTGTCAGAGGGTCAGTACTGAGGGAGTGATGCACTGTCAGAGGTTCAGTATTGCGGGAATGCTGCACTATCAGAGGGTAAATAATGAGGGAGTTCTGCAATGTCAGAGGGTCAGTACTGAGGGAATGCTGCACTGTCAGAGGGTAAGTACTGAGGGAGTGCTGCACTGTCAGAGGGTCAGTACTGAGGGAATGCTGCACTGTCAGAGGGTATGTACTGAGGGAGTGCCGCACTGTCAGAGGGTCAGTACTGAGGGAGTGCCGCACTCTCAGAGGGTCAGTACTGAGGGAGTGCTGCACTGTCAGAGGTTCAGTACTGAGGGAGTGCTGTACTGTCAGAGGGTCAGTACTGAGTGAGTGCTGCACTGTCAGGGGGTCAGTACTGTGGGAGTGCTGCACTGTCAGAGGGTCAGTCCTGAGGGAGTGCTGCACTATCAGAGGGTCAGTACTGAGGGAGTGCAGCACTGTCAGAGGGTCTGTACTGAGGGAGTGCTGCACTGTCAGAGGGTCAGTACTGAGGGAGTGCTGCACTGTCAGAGGGTCAGTACTGAGGGAGAGCTGCACTGTCAGAGTGTCAGTACTGAGGGAGTGCTGCACTGTCAGGGGATCAGTACTGAGGGAGTGCTGCACTGTCAGAGAGACAGTACTGAGGGACTGCTGCACTGTCAGAGGGTCAGTACTCAGGGAGTGCTGCACTGTCAGAGGGTCGGTACTGAGGGAGTGCTGCACTGTCAGAGGGTCAGTACTGAGGGAGTGCTGCACTGTAAGAAGGTGAGGACTGAGGGAGGGCAGCACTGTCAGAGGGTCAATACTGAGGGAGTGCTGCACTGTCAGAGGGTCAGTACTGAGGGAGTGCTGCACTGTCAGATGGTCAGTACTGAGGGAGTGCTGAACTGTCAGAGGGTCTGTACTGAGGGAGTGCTGCACTGTCAGAGGGTCAGTACTAGGGAGTGCTGCACTGCCAAAGGGTCAGTACTGAGGGAGCGCTGCACTGTCAGAGGGTCAGTACTGAGGGAGCGCTGCACTGTCAGAGGGTCTGTACTGAGGGAGTGCTGCACTGTCAGAGGGTCAGTACTAGGGAGTGCTGCACTGCCAAAGGGTCAGTACTGAGGGAGCGCTGCACTGTCAGAGGGTCAGTACTGAGGGAGTGCTGCATTGTCAGAGGGTCAGTACTGAGGGAGTGCTGCACTGTCAGAGGGACAGTACTGAGGGAGTGCTGCACTGTCAGAGGGTCAGGACTGAGGGAGTGCTGCACTGTCAGATGGTCAGTACTGAGAGAGTGCTACACTGTCAGAGGGTCAGTACTGAGGGAGTGCTGCAATGTCAGAGGGTCAATACTGAGGGAGTGCTGCACTGTCAGAGGGTCAGTACTGAGGGAGTGCTGCACTGTCAGAGGGTCAGTACTGAGGAAGTGCTGCACTGTCACAGGGTCAGTACTGAGGGAGTGCTGCACTGTCAGAGGGTCCGTGCTCAGGAGGCGCTGCACTGTCAGAGGGTCAGTACTGAGGGAGTGTTGCATTGTCAGAGGGACAGTACTGAGGGAGTGCTGCACTATCAGAGGGTCAGTACTGAGGAAGTGCTGCACTGTCAGAGGGTCAGTACTGAGGAAGTGCTGCACTGTCAGAGGGTCAGTACTGAGGAAGTGCTGCACTGTCAGAGGGTCAGTACTGAGGGAGTGCTACACTGTCAGAGGTTCAGTATTGCGGGAATGCTGCACTATCAGAGGGTAAATACTGAGGGAGTTCTGCACTCTCAGAGGGTCAGTAATGAGGGAATGCTGCACTGTCAGAGGGTAAGTACTGAGGGAGTGCTGCACTGTCAGAGGGTCAGTACAGAGGGAATGCTGCACTGTCAGAGGGTATGTACTGAGGGAGTGCCGCACTGTCAGAGGGTCAGTACTGAGGGAGTGCCGCACTGTCAGAGGGTCAGTACTGAGGGAGAGCTGCACTGTCAGAGGGTCAGTACTGTGGGAGTGCCGCACTGTCAGAGGGTCAGTACTGAGGGATTGCTGCACTGTCAGAGGGTCAGTACTGAGGGAATGCTGCACTGTCAGAGGGTCAGTACTGAGGGAGTGCTGCACGGTCAGAGGGTCCGTGCTCAGGAGGCGCTGCACTGTCAGAGGGTCAGTACTGAGGGAGTGATGCACTGTCAGAGGTTCAGTATTGCGGGAATGCTGCACTATCAGAGGGTAAATACTGAGGGAGTTCTGCACTGTCAGAGGGTCAGTACTGAGGGAATGCTGCACTGTCAGAGGGTAAGTACTGAGGGAGTGCTGCACTGTCAGAGGGTCAGTACTGAGGGAATGCTGCACTGTCAGAGGGTATGTACTGAGGGAGTGCCGCACTGTCAGAGGTTCAGTACTGAGGGAGTGCCGCACTGTCAGAGGGTCAGTACTGAGGGAGTGCTGCACTCTCAGAGGTCAGTACTGAGGGTGTGCTGCACTGTCAGAGGTTCAGTACTGAGGGAGTGCTGTACTGTCAGAGGGTCAGTACTGAGAGAGTGCTGCACTGTCAGGGGGTCAGTACTGTGGGAGTGCTGCACTGTCAGAGGGTCAGTCCTGAGGGAGTGCTGCACTATCAGAGGGTCAGTACTGAGGGAGTGCAGCACTGTCAGAGGGTCTGTACTGAGGGAGTGCTGCACTGTCAGAGGGTCAGTACTGAGGAAGTGCTGCACTGTCAGAGGGTCAGTACTGAGGGAGAGCTGCACTGTCAGAGTGTCAGTACTGAGGTAGTGCTGCACTGTCAGGGGATCAGTACTGAGGGAGTGCTGCACTGTCAGAGAGACAGTACTGAGGGACTGCTGCACTGTCAGAGGGTCAGTACTGAGGGAGTGCTGCACTGTCAGAGGGTCAGTACTGAGGGACTGCTGCACTGTCAGAGGGTCAGTACTGAGGGACTGCTGCACTGTCAGAGGGTCAGTACTGAGGGAGTGCTGCACTGTCAGAGGGTCAGTACTGAGGGAGTGCTGCACTGTAAGAAGGTGAGGACTGAGGGAGGGCAGCACTGTCAGAGGGTCAATACTGAGGGAGTGCTGCACTGCCAAAGGGTCAGTACTGAGGGAGCGCTGCACTGTCAGAGGGTCAGTACTGAGGGAGTGCTGCATTGTCAGTGGGTCAGTTCTGAGGGAGAGCTGCACTGTCAGAAGGTCAATACTGAGAGAGTGCTGCACTGTCCGAGGGACAGTACTGAGGGAGTGCTGCACTGTCCGAGGGACAGTACTGAGGGAGTGCTGCACTGTCAGAGGCTCTGTACTGAGGGAGTGCTGCACTGTCAGAGGGTCAGTACTGAGGGAGTGCTGCACTGTCAGAGGGTCAGTACTGAGGGAGTGCTGCACTGTCAGAGGGTCAGTACTGAGGGAGTGCTGCACTGTCAGAGGGTCAGTACTGAGGGAGGGCTGCACTGTCAGACAGTGAGTACTGAGGGAGAGCTGTACTCAGAGGATCAATACTGAGGGAGTGCTGCATTGTCAGAGGGTCAGTACTCAGGGAGTGCTGCACTGTCAGAGGGTCAGTACTGAGGGAGTGCTGCAATGTCAGAGGGTCAGTACTGAGGGAGTGCTGCACTGTCAGAAGGTGAGGACTGAGGGAGGGCTGCACTGTCAGACAGTCAGTACTCAGGGAGTGCTGCACTGTCAGAGGGTCAGTGCTCAGGAGGCGCTGCACTGTCAGGGGGTCAGTGCTGAGGGGGTGCTGCACTGTCAGAGGGACAGTACTGAGGGAGTGCTGCACTGTCAATAGGTGAGGACTGAGGGAGGGCTGCACTGTCAGAGGGTCAATACTGAGCGAGTGCTGCACTGTCAGAGGGTCAATACTGAGGGAGTGCTGCACTGTCAGAGGGTCAGTACTGAGGGAGTGCTGCACTGTCAGAGGGTCAGTACTGAGGGAATGCTGCACTGTCAGAGGGTCAGTGCTCAGGAGGCGCTGCACTGTCAGAGGGTCAGTACTGAGGGAGTGATGCACTGTCAGAGGGTCAGTACTGAGGGAGTGCTACACTGTCAGAGGGTCAGTACTGAGGGAATGCTGCACTATCAGACGGTAAATACTGAGGGAGTTCTGCACTGTCAGAGGGTCAGTACTGAGGGAATGCTGCACTGTCAGAGGGTAAGTACTGAGGGAGTGCTGCACTGTCAGAGGGTTAGTACTGAGGGAATGCTGCACTGTCAGAGGGTAAGTACTGAGGGAGTGCCGCACTGTCAGAGGGTCAGTACTGAGGGACTGCTGCACTGTCAGAGGGTCAGTAGTGAGGGAGTGCTGCACTGTCAGAGGGTCAGGACTGAGGGAGTGCTGCACTGTCAGAGGGTCAGTGCTGAGGGAGTGCTGCACTGTCAGAGAGTCAGTACTGAGGGAGTGCTGCACTGTCAGAGGGTCAGTACAGAGGGAGTGCTGCACTGTCAGAGGGTCAGTACTGAGGGAGTGCTGCACTGTCAGAGGGTCAGTACTGAGGGAGTGCTGCACTGTCAGAGGGTCAGTACTGACGGAGTGCTGCACTGTCAGAGGGTCAGTACTGAGGGAATGCTGCACTGTCAGAGGGTCAGTACTGAGGGAGTGCTGCACGGTCAGAGGGTCCGTGCTCAGGAGGCGCTGCACTGTCAGAGGGTCAGTACTGAGGGAGCGCTGCACTGTCAGAGGGACAGTACTGAGGGAGTGCTGCACTGTCAGAGGGTCAGTACTGAGGGAGTGATGCACTGTCAGAGGTTCAGTATTGCGGGAATGCTGCACTATCAGAGGGTAAATAATGAGGGAGTTCTGCAATGTCAGAGGGTCAGTACTGAGGGAATGCTGCACTGTCAGAGGGTAAGTACTGAGGGAGTGCTGCACTGTCAGAGGGTCAGTACTGAGGGAATGCTGCACTGTCAGAGGGTATGTACTGAGGGAGTGCCGCACTGTCAGAGGGTCAGTACTGAGGGAGTGCCGCACTCTCAGAGGGTCAGTACTGAGGGAGTGCTGTACTGTCAGAGGGTCAGTACTGAGTGAGTGCTGCACTGTCAGGGGGTCAGTACTGTGGGAGTGCTGCACTGTCAGAGGGTCAGTCCTGAGGGAGTGCTGCACTATCAGAGGGTCAGTACTGAGGGAGTGCAGCACTGTCAGAGGGTCTGTACTGAGGGAGTGCTGCACTGTCAGAGGGTCAGTACTGAGGGAGTGCTGCACTGTCAGAGGGTCAGTACTGAGGGAGAGCTGCACTGTCAGAGTGTCAGTACTGAGGGAGTGCTGCACTGTCAGGGGATCAGTACTGAGGGAGTGCTGCACTGTCAGAGAGACAGTACTGAGGGACTGCTGCACTGTCAGAGGGTCAGTACTGAGGGAGTGCTGCACTGTCAGAGGGTCGGTACTGAGGGAGTGCTGCACTGTCAGAGGGTCAGTACTGAGGGAGTGCTGCACTGTAAGAAGGTGAGGACTGAGGGAGGGCAGCACTGTCAGAGGGTCAATACTGAGGGAGTGCTGCACTGTCAGAGGGTCAGTACTGAGGGAGTGCTGCACTGTCAGATGGTCAGTACTGAGGGAGTGCTGAACTGTCAGAGGGTCTGTACTGAGGGAGTGCTGCACTGTCAGAGGGTCAGTACTAGGGAGTGCTGCACTGCCAAAGGGTCAGTACTGAGGGAGCGCTGCACTGTCAGAGGGTCAGTACTGAGGGAGCGCTGCACTGTCAGAGGGTCTGTACTGAGGGAGTGCTGCACTGTCAGAGGGTCAGTACTAGGGAGTGCTGCACTGCCAAAGGGTCAGTACTGAGGGAGCGCTGCACTGTCAGAGGGTCAGTACTGAGGGAGTGCTGCATTGTCAGAGGGTCAGTACTGAGGGAGTGCTGCACTGTCAGAGGGACAGTACTGAGGGAGTGCTGCACTGTCAGAGGGTCAGGACTGAGGGAGTGCTGCACTGTCAGATGGTCAGTACTGAGAGAGTGCTACACTGTCAGAGGGTCAGTACTGAGGGAGTGCTGCAATGTCAGAGGGTCAATACTGAGGGAGTGCTGCACTGTCAGAGGGTCAGTACTGAGGGAGTGCTGCACTGTCAGAGGGTCAGTACTGAGGAAGTGCTGCACTGTCACAGGGTCAGTACTGAGGGAGTGCTGCACTGTCAGAGGGTCCGTGCTCAGGAGGCGCTGCACTGTCAGAGGGTCAGTACTGAGGGAGTGTTGCATTGTCAGAGGGACAGTACTGAGGGAGTGCTGCACTATCAGAGGGTCAGTACTGAGGAAGTGCTGCACTGTCAGAGGGTCAGTACTGAGGAAGTGCTGCACTGTCAGAGGGTCAGTACTGAGGAAGTGCTGCACTGTCAGAGGGTCAGTACTGAGGGAGTGCTACACTGTCAGAGGTTCAGTATTGCGGGAATGCTGCACTATCAGAGGGTAAATACTGAGGGAGTTCTGCACTCTCAGAGGGTCAGTAATGAGGGAATGCTGCACTGTCAGAGGGTAAGTACTGAGGGAGTGCTGCACTGTCAGAGGGTCAGTACAGAGGGAATGCTGCACTGTCAGAGGGTATGTACTGAGGGAGTGCCGCACTGTCAGAGGGTCAGTACTGAGGGAGTGCCGCACTGTCAGAGGGTCAGTACTGAGGGAGAGCTGCACTGTCAGAGGGTCAGTACTGTGGGAGTGCCGCACTGTCAGAGGGTCAGTACTGAGGGATTGCTGCACTGTCAGAGGGTCAGTACTGAGGGAATGCTGCACTGTCAGAGGGTCAGTACTGAGGGAGTGCTGCACGGTCAGAGGGTCCGTGCTCAGGAGGCGCTGCACTGTCAGAGGGTCAGTACTGAGGGAGTGATGCACTGTCAGAGGTTCAGTATTGCGGGAATGCTGCACTATCAGAGGGTAAATACTGAGGGAGTTCTGCACTGTCAGAGGGTCAGTACTGAGGGAATGCTGCACTGTCAGAGGGTAAGTACTGAGGGAGTGCTGCACTGTCAGAGGGTCAGTACTGAGGGAATGCTGCACTGTCAGAGGGTATGTACTGAGGGAGTGCCGCACTGTCAGAGGTTCAGTACTGAGGGAGTGCCGCACTGTCAGAGGGTCAGTACTGAGGGAGTGCTGCACTCTCAGAGGGTCAGTACTGAGGGTGTGCTGCACTGTCAGAGGTTCAGTACTGAGGGAGTGCTGTACTGTCAGAGGGTCAGTACTGAGAGAGTGCTGCACTGTCAGGGGGTCAGTACTGTGGGAGTGCTGCACTGTCAGAGGGTCAGTCCTGAGGGAGTGCTGCACTATCAGAGGGTCAGTACTGAGGGAGTGCAGCACTGTCAGAGGGTCTGTACTGAGGGAGTGCTGCACTGTCAGAGGGTCAGTACTGAGGAAGTGCTGCACTGTCAGAGGGTCAGTACTGAGGGAGAGCTGCACTGTCAGAGTGTCAGTACTGAGGTAGTGCTGCACTGTCAGGGGATCAGTACTGAGGGAGTGCTGCACTGTCAGAGAGACAGTACTGAGGGACTGCTGCACTGTCAGAGGGTCAGTACTGAGGGAGTGCTGCACTGTCAGAGGGTCAGTACTGAGGGACTGCTGCACTGTCAGAGGGTCAGTACTGAGGGACTGCTGCACTGTCAGAGGGTCAGTACTGAGGGAGTGCTGCACTGTCAGAGGGTCAGTACTGAGGGAGTGCTGCACTGTAAGAAGGTGAGGACTGAGGGAGGGCAGCACTGTCAGAGGGTCAATACTGAGGGAGTGCTGCACTGCCAAAGGGTCAGTACTGAGGGAGCGCTGCACTGTCAGAGGGTCAGTACTGAGGGAGTGCTGCATTGTCAGTGGGTCAGTTCTGAGGGAGAGCTGCACTGTCAGAAGGTCAATACTGAGAGAGTGCTGCACTGTCCGAGGGACAGTACTGAGGGAGTGCTGCACTGTCCGAGGGACAGTACTGAGGGAGTGCTGCACTGTCAGAGGGTCAGGACTGAGGGAGTGCTGCACTGTCAGATGGTCAGTACTGAGAGAGTGCTACACTGTCAGAGGTTCAGTACTGAGGGAGTGCTGCACTGTCAGAGGGTCAATACTGAGGGAGTGCTGCACTGTCAGAGGGTCAGTACTGAGGGAGTGCTGCACTGTCAGAGGGTCAGTACTGAGGAAGTGCTGCACTGTCAGAGGGTCAGTACTGAGGGAGTGCTGCACTGTCAGAGGGTCCGTGCTCAGGAGGCGCTGCACTGTCAGAGGGTCAGTACTGAGGGAGTGTTGCACTGTCAGAGGGACAGTACTGAGGGAGTGCTGCACTGTCAGAGGGTCAGTACTGAGGAAGTGCTGCACTGTCAGAGGGTCAGTACTGAGGAAGTGCTGCACTGTCAGAGGGTCAGTACTGAGGAAGTGCTACACTGTCAGAGGGTCAGTACTGAGGGAGTGCTACACTGTCAGAGGTTCAGTATTGCGGGAATGCTGCACTATCAGAGGGTAAATACTGAGGGAGTTCTGCACTCTCAGAGGGTCAGTAATGAGGGAATGCTGCACTGTCAGAGGGTAAGTACTGAGGGAGTGCTGCACTGTCAGAGGGTCAGTACTGAGGGAATGCTGCACTGTCAGAGGGTATGTACTGATGGAGTGCCGCACTGTCAGAGGGTCAGTACTGAGGGAGTGCTGCACTGTCAGAGGGTCAGTACTGTGGGAGTGCCGCACTGTCAGAGGGTCAGTACTGAGGGATTGCTGCACTGTCAGAGGGTCAGTACTGAGGGAGTGCTGCACTGTCAGAGGGTCAGTACTGAGGGAGTGCAGTACTGTCAGAGGGTCAGTACTGAGGGAGTGCTGCACTGTCAGGGGGTTAGTACTGTGGGAGTGCTGCACTGTCAGAGGGTCAGTCCTGAGGGAGTGCTGCACTGTCAGAGGGTCAGTACTGAGGGAGTGCTGCACTGTCAGAGGGTCAGAACTGAGGGAGTGCTGCACTGTCAGAGGGTCAGTACTGAGGGAGTGCTGCACTGTCAGAGGGTCAGTACTGAGGGAGTGCTGCACTGTCAGAGGGTCAGTACTCAGGGAGAGCTGCACAGTCAGAGGGTCAGTACTGAGGGAGTGCTGCACTGTCAGAGGGTCAGTACTGAGGGAGTGCTGCACTGTCAGAGGGTCAGTACTGAGGGAGTGCTGAACTGTCAGAGGGTCAGTACTGAGGGTGCGCTGCACTGTCAGAGGGACAGTACTGAGGGAGTGCTGCACTGTCAGAGGGTCAGGACTGAGGGAGTGCTGCACTGTCAGATGGTCAGTACTGAGAGAGTGCTACACTGTCAGAGGGTCAGTACTGAGGGAGTGCTGCAATGTCAGAGGGTCAATACTGAGGGAGTGCTGCACTGTCAGAGGGTCAGTACTGAGGGAGTGCTGCATTGTCAGAGGGTCAGTACTGAGGAAGTGCTGCACTGTCACAGGGTCAGTACTGAGGGAGTGCTGCACTGTCAGAGGTTCCGTGCTCAGGAGGCGCTGCACTGTCAGAGGGTCCGTACTGAGGGAGTGCTGCACTGTCAGAGGGTCAGTACTGAGGGGTGCTGCCCTGTCAGAGAGTCAGTACTGAGGGAGTGCTGCACTGTCACAGGCTCAGTACTGAGGGACTGCTGCACTGTCAGAGGATCAGTACTGAGGCAGTGCTGCACTGTCAGAGGGTCAGTACTGAGGGAGTGCTGCACTGTCAGGGCGTCAGTACTGAGGGATTGATGCACTGTCAGGGGGTCAGTACTGAGGGAATGCTGCACTGTCAGAGGGTCAGTACTGAGGGACTTCTGCACTGTCACTGGGTCAGTACTGAGGGAATGCTGCACTGTCAGAGGGTAAGTACTGAGGGAGTGCTGGACTGTCAGAGGCTCAGTACTGAGGGAGTGCTGCATTGTCAGAGGGTCCGTACTGAGGGAGTGCTGCACTGTCAGAGGGTCAGTACTGAGGGAGTGCTGCACTGTCAGAGGGTCAGTACTGAGGGAGTGCTGCACTGTCAGAGGGTCAGTACTGAGGGAGTGCTGCACTGTCAGAGGGTCAGTACTGAGGGAGTGCTGCACTGTCAGAGGGTCAGTACTGAGGGAGTGCTGCACTGTCATAGGGTCAGTACTAGGGAGTGCTGCACTGCCAGAGGGTCAGTCCTGAGGGAGCGCTGCACTGTCAGAGGGTCAGTAGTGAGGGAGTGCTGCACTGTCAGAGGGTCAGTACTGAGGGAGTGCTGCAGTGTCAGAGGGTCAGTACTGAGAGAGTGCTGCACTGTCAGAGGGACAGTACTGAGGGAGTGCTGCACTGTCAGAGGGTCAGTACTGAGGGAGTGCTGCACTGTCAGAGGGTCAGTACTGAGGGAGTGCTGCACTGTCAGAGGGTCAGTACTGAGGGAGTGCTGCACTGTCAGAGGGTCAGTACTGAGGGAGTGCTGCACCGTCACAGGGTCAGTACTGAGGGAGTGCTGCACTGTCAGAGGATCAGTAATGAGGCAGTGCTGCACTGTCAGAGGCTCAGTACTGAGGGAGTGCTGCACTGTCAGAGGTGAGGACTGAGGGAGGGCTGCACTGTCAGAGGGTCAATACTGAGGGAGTGCTGCACTGTCAGAGGGACAATACTGAGGAGGTGCTGCACTGTCAGAGGGTCAGTGCTCAGGAGACGCTGAACTGTCAGAGGGTCAGTACTGAGGGAGTGCTGCACTGTCAGAGGGACAGTACTGAGGGAGTGCTGCACTGTCAGAGGGTCAGTACTGAGGGAATGCTGCACTGTCAGAGGGTAAGTACTGAGGGAGTGCTGCACTGTCAGATGGTCAGTACTGTGGGAGTGCTGCACTGTCAGAGGGTCAGTACTGAGGGAGTGCTGCACTGTCCGAGGGTCAGTACTGAGGGAATGCTGCACTGTCAGAGGGTAAGTACTGAGGTAGTGCTGCACTGTCAGAGGGTCAGTACTGAGGGAATGCGTCACTGTCAGAGGGTCAGTACTGAGGGAGTGCTGCACTGTCAGATGGTCAGTACTGTGGGAGTGCTGCACTGTCAGAGGGTCAGTGCTGAGGGAGTGCTGCACTGTCAGAGGGTCAGTACTGAGGGAGTGCTGCACTGTCAGGGGGTCAGTACTGAGGGAGTGCCGCACTGTCAGAGGGTCAGTACTGAGGGAGTGCCGCACTGTCAGAGGGTCAGTACTGAGGGAGTGCTGCACTGTCAGAGGGTCAGTACTGAGGGAGTGCAGTACTGTCAGAGGGTCAGTACTGAGGGAGTGCTGCACTGTCAGGGGGTTAGTACTGAGGGAGTGCTGCACTGTCAGAGGGTCAGTACTCAGGGAGAGCTGCACAGTCAGAGGGTCAGTACTGAGGGAGTGCTGCACTGTCTGAGGGTCAGTACTGAGGGAGTGCTGCACTGTCAGAGGGTCAGTACTGAGGGAGTGCTGAACTGTCAGAGGGTCAGTACTGAGGGAGCGCTGCACTGTCAGAGGTTCAGTACTGAGGGAGTGCTGCACTGTCAGAGGGTCAATACTGAGAGAGTGCTGCACTGTCAGAGGGACAGTACTGAGGGAGTGCTGCACTGTCAGAGGGTCAGTACTGAGGGAGTGCTGCACTGTCAGAGGTTCAGTACTGAGGGATTGCTGCACTGTCAGAGGGTCCGTACTGAGGCAGTGCTGCACTGTCAGAGGGTCAGTACTGAGGGGTGCTGCACTGTCAGAGAGTCAGTACTGAGGGAGTGATGCACTGTCACTGGGTCAGTACTGAGGGAATGCTGCACTGTCAGAGGGTAAGTACTGAGGGAGTGCTGGACTGTCAGAGGCTCAGTACTGAGGGAGTGCTGCATTGTCAGAGGGTCCGTACTGAGGGAGTGCTGCACTGTCAGAGGGTCAGTACTGAGGGAGTGCTGCACTGTCAGAGGGTCAGTACTGAGGGAGTGCTGCACTGTCAGAGGGTCAGTACTGAGGGAGTGCTGCACTGTCAGAGGGTCAGTACTGAGGGAGTGCTGCACTGTCAGAGGGTCAGTACTGAGGGAGTGCTGCACTGTCATAGGGTCAGTACTAGGGAGTGCTGCACTGCCAGAGGGTCAGTCCTGAGGGAGCGCTGCACTGTCAGAGGGTCAGTAGTGAGGGAGTGCTGCACTGTCAGAGGGTCAGTACTGAGGGAGTGCTGCAGTGTCAGAGGGTCAGTACTGAGAGAGTGCTGCACTGTCAGAGGGACAGTACTGAGGGAGTGCTGCACTGTCAGAGGGTCAGTACTGAGGGAGTGCTGCACTGTCAGAGGGTCAGTACTGAGGGAGTGCTGCACTGTCAGAGGGTCAGTACTGAGGGAGTGCTGCACTGTCAGAGGGTCAGTACTGAGGGAGTGCTGCACCGTCACAGGGTCAGTACTGAGGGAGTGCTGCACTGTCAGAGGATCAGTAATGAGGCAGTGCTGCACTGTCAGAGGCTCAGTACTGAGGGAGTGCTGCACTGTCAGAGGTGAGGACTGAGGGAGGGCTGCACTGTCAGAGGGTCAGTACTGAGGGAGTGCTGCACTGTCCGAGGGTCAGTACTGAGGGAATGCTGCACTGTCAGAGGGTAAGTACTGAGGTAGTGCTGCACTGTCAGAGGGTCAGTACTGAGGGAATGCGTCACTGTCAGAGGGTCAGTACTGAGGGAGTGCTGCACTGTCAGATGGTCAGTACTGTGGGAGTGCTGCACTGTCAGAGGGTCAGTGCTGAGGGAGTGCTGCACTGTCAGAGGGTCAGTACTGAGGGAGTGCTGCACTGTCAGGGGGTCAGTACTGAGGGAGTGATGCACTGTCAGGGGGTCAGTACTGAGGGAGTTCTGCACTGTCAGAGGGTCAGTACTGAGGGAGTGCTGCACTGTCAGAGGGTTAGTACTGAGGGACTGCTGCACTGTCAGAGGGTCAGTACTGAGGGAATGCTGCACTGTCAGAGGGTAAGTACTGAGGGAGTGCCGCACTGTCAGAGGGTCAGTAGTGAGGGAGTGCTGCACTGTCAGAGGGTCAGTACTGAGGGAGTGCTGCAGTGTCAGAGAGTCAGTACTGAGGGAGTGCTGCAGTGTCAGAGAGTCAGTACTGAGGGAGTGCTGCACTGATAGAGGGTCAGTACTGAGGGAGTGCTGCACTGTCAGAGGGTCAGTACTGAGGGAGTGCTGCACTGTCAGAGGGTCAGTACTGAGGGAGTGATGCACTGTCAGAGGGTCAGTACTGAGGAAATGCTGCACTGTCAGAGGGTCAGTACTGAGGGAGTTCTGCACTGTCACTGGGTCAGTACTGAGGGAATGCTGCACTGTCAGAGGGTAAGTACTGAGGGAGTGCTGGACTGTCAGAGGGTCAGTACTGAGGGAGTGCTGCATTGTCAAAGGGTCCGTACTGAGGGAGTGCTGCACTGTCAGAGGGTCAGTACTGAGGGAGTGCTGCACTGTCAGAGGGTCAGTACTGAGGGAGTGCTGCACTGTCAGAGGGTCAGTACTGAGGGAGCGCTGCACTGTCAGAGGGTCAGTACTGAGGGAGTGCTGCACTGTCAGGGGGTCAATACTGAGGAAGTGCTGCACTGTCAGAGGGTCAGTACTGAGGGAGTGCTGCACTGTCAGAGGGTCAGTAGTGAGGGAGTGCTGCACTGTCAGAGGGTCAGTACTGAGGGAGTGCTGCACTGTCAGAGGGTCAGTACTGAGGGAGTGCTGCACTGTCATAGGGTCAGTACTGAGGGAATGCTGCACTGTCAGAGGGTCAGTACTGAGGGAGTGCTGCACTGTCAGAGGGTCAGTACTGAGGGAGAGCTGCACTGTCAGTGGGTCAGTACTGAGGGAGTGCTGCACTGTCAGAAGGTTAGTACTGAGGGAGTGCTGCACTGTCAGAGGGTCAGTACTGAGGGAGTGCTGCACTGTCAGAAGGTCAGTACTGAGGGAGTGCTGCACTGTCAGAGGGTCAATACTGAGGAAGTGCTGCACTGTCAGAGGGTCAGTACTGAGGGAGTGCTGCACTGTCAGAGGGTCAGTACTGAGGGAGTGCTGCACTGTCAGGGCGTCAGTACTGAGGGATTGATGCACTGTCAGGGGGTCAGTACTGAGGGAATGCTGCACTGTCAGAGGGTCAGTACTGAGGGAGTTCTGCACTGTCACTGGGTCAGTACTGAGGGAATGCTGCACTGTCAGAGGGTAAGTACTGAGGGAGTGCTGGACTGTCAGAGGCTCAGTACTGAGGGAGTGCTGCATTGTCAGAGGGTCCGTACTGAGGGAGTGCTGCACTGTCAGAGGGTCAGTACTGAGGGAGTGCTGCACTGTCAGAGGGTCAGTACTGAGGGAGTGCTGCACTGTCAGAGGGTCAGTACTGAGGGAGTGCTGCACTGTCAGAGGGTCAGTACTGAGGGAGTGCTGCACTGTCAGAGGGTCAGTACTGAGGGAGTGCTGCACTGTCATAGGGTCAGTACTAGGGAGTGCTGCACTGCCAGAGGGTCAGTCCTGAGGGAGCGCTGCACTGTCAGAGGGTCAGTAGTGAGGGAGTGCTGCACTGTCAGAGGGTCAGTACTGAGGGAGTGCTGCACTGTCAGAGGGTCAGTACTGAGGGAGTGCTGCACTGTCATAGGGTCAGTACTGAGGGAATGCTGCACTGTCAGAGGGTCAGTACTGAGGGAGTGCTGCACTGTCAGAGGGTCAGTACTGAGGGAGAGCTGCACTGTCAGTGGGTCAGTACTGAGGGAGTGCTGCACTGTCAGAAGGTTAGTACTGAGGGAGTGCTGCACTGTCAGAGGGTCAGTAGTGAGGGAGTGCTGCACTGTCAGAAGGTCAGTACTGAGGGAGTGCTGCACTGTCAGAGGGTCAATACTGAGGAAGTGCTGCACTGTCAGAGGGTCAGTACTGAGGGAGTGCTGCACTGTCAGAGGGTCAGTACTGAGGGAGTGCTGCACTGTCAGGGCGTCAGTACTGAGGGATTGATGCACTGTCAGGGGGTCAGTACTGAGGGAATGCTGCACTGTCAGAGGGTCAGTACTGAGGGAGTTCTGCACTGTCACTGGGTCAGTACTGAGGGAATGCTGCACTGTCAGAGGGTAAGTACTGAGGGAGTGCTGGACTGTCAGAGGCTCAGTACTGAGGGAGTGCTGCATTGTCAGAGGGTCCGTACTGAGGGAGTGCTGCACTGTCAGAGGGTCAGTACTGAGGGAGTGCTGCACTGTCAGAGGGTCAGTACTGAGGGAGTGCTGCACTGTCAGAGGGTCAGTACTGAGGGAGTGCTGCACTGTCAGAGGGTCAGTACTGAGGGAGTGCTGCACTGTCAGAGGGTCAGTACTGAGGGAGTGCTGCACTGTCATAGGGTCAGTACTAGGGAGTGCTGCACTGCCAGAGGGTCAGTCCTGAGGGAGCGCTGCACTGTCAGAGGGTCAGTAGTGAGGGAGTGCTGCACTGTCAGAGGGTCAGTACTGAGGGAGTGCTGCAGTGTCAGAGGGTCAGTATTGAGAGAGTGCTGCACTGTCAGAGGGACAGTACTGAGGGAGTGCTGCACTGTCAGAGGGTCAGTACTGAGGGAGTGCTGCACTGTCAGAGGGTCAGTACTGAGGGAGTGCTGCACTGTCAGAGGGTCAGTACTGAGGGAGTGCTGCACTGTCAGAGGGTCAGTACTGAGGGAGTGCTGCACCGTCACAGGGTCAGTACTGAGGGAGTGCTGCACTGTCAGAGGATCAGTAATGAGGCAGTGCTGCACTGTCAGAGGCTCAGTACTGAGGGAGTGCTGCACTGTCAGAGGTGAGGACTGAGGGAGGGCTGCACTGTCAGAGGGTCAATACTGAGGGAGTGCTGCACTGTCAGAGGGACAATACTGAGGAGGTGCTGCACTGTCAGAGGGTCAGTGCTCAGGAGACGCTGAACTGTCAGAGGGTCAGTACTGAGGGAGTGCTGCACTGTCAGAGGGACAGTACTGAGGGAGTGCTGCACTGTCAGAGGGTCAGTACTGAGGGAATGCTGCACTGTCAGAGGGTAAGTACTGAGGGAGTGCTGCACTGTCAGATGGTCAGTACTGTGGGAGTGCTGCACTGTCAGAGGGTCAGTGCTGAGGGAGTGCTGCACTGTCAGAGGGTCAGTACTGAGGGAGTGCTGCACTGTGAGATGGTCAGTACTGAGGGAGTGCTGCACTGTCAGAGGGTCAGTACTGAGGGAGTGCTGCACTGTCCGAGGGTCAGTACTGAGGGAATGCTGCACTGTTAGAGGGTAAGTACTGAGGTAGTGCTGCACTGTCAGAGGGTCAGTACTGAGGGAATGCGTCACTGTCAGAGGGTCAGTACTGAGGGAGTGCTGCACTGTCAGATGGTCAGTACTGTGGGAGTGCTGCACTGTCAGAGCGTCAGTGCTGAGGGAGTGCTGCACTGTCAGTGGGTCAGTACTGAGGGAGTGCTGCACTGTCAGGGGGTCAGTACTGAGGGAGTGCCGCACTGTCAGAGGGTCAGTACTGAGGGAGTGCCGCACTGTCAGAGGGTCAGTACTGAGGGAGTGCTGCACTGTCAGAGGGTCAGTACTGAGGGAGTGCAGTACTGTCAGAGGGTCAGTACTGAGGGAGTGCTGCACTGTCAGGGGGTTAGTACTGAGGGAGTGCTGCACTGTCAGAGGGTCAGTACTCAGGGAGAGCTGCACAGTCAGAGGGTCAGTACTGAGGGAGTGCTGCACTGTCTGAGGGTCAGTACTGAGGGAGTGCTGCACTGTCAGAGGGTCAGTACTGAGGGAGTGCTGAACTGTCAGAGGGTCAGTACTGAGGGAGCGCTGCACTGTCAGAGGTTCAGTACTGAGGGAGTGCTGCACTGTCAGAGGGTCAATACTGAGAGAGTGCTGCACTGTCAGAGGGACAGTACTGAGGGAGTGCTGCACTGTCAGAGGGTCAGTACTGAGGGAGTGCTGCACTGTCAGAGGTTCAGTACTGAGGGATTGCTGCACTGTCAGAGGGTCCGTACTGAGGCAGTGCTGCACTGTCAGAGGGTCAGTACTGAGGGGTGCTGCACTGTCAGAGAGTCAGTACTGAGGGAGTGATGCACTGTCACTGGGTCAGTACTGAGGGAATGCTGCACTGTCAGAGGGTAAGTACTGAGGGAGTGCTGGACTGTCAGAGGCTCAGTACTGAGGGAGTGCTGCATTGTCAGAGGGTCCGTACTGAGGGAGTGCTGCACTGTCAGAGGGTCAGTACTGAGGGAGTGCTGCACTGTCAGAGGGTCAGTACTGAGGGAGTGCTGCACTGTCAGAGGGTCAGTACTGAGGGAGTGCTGCACTGTCAGAGGGTCAGTACTGAGGGAGTGCTGCACTGTCAGAGGGTCAGTACTGAGGGAGTGCTGCACTGTCATAGGGTCAGTACTAGGGAGTGCTGCACTGCCAGAGGGTCAGTCCTGAGGGAGCGCTGCACTGTCAGAGGGTCAGTAGTGAGGGAGTGCTGCACTGTCAGAGGGTCAGTACTGAGGGAGTGCTGCAGTGTCAGAGGGTCAGTACTGAGAGAGTGCTGCACTGTCAGAGGGACAGTACTGAGGGAGTGCTGCACTGTCAGAGGGTCAGTACTGAGGGAGTGCTGCACTGTCAGAGGGTCAGTACTGAGGGAGTGCTGCACTGTCAGAGGGTCAGTACTGAGGGAGTGCTGCACTGTCAGAGGGTCAGTACTGAGGGAGTGCTGCACCGTCACAGGGTCAGTACTGAGGGAGTGCTGCACTGTCAGAGGATCAGTAATGAGGCAGTGCTGCACTGTCAGAGGCTCAGTACTGAGGGAGTGCTGCACTGTCAGAGGTGAGGACTGAGGGAGGGCTGCACTGTCAGAGGGTCAATACTGAGGGAGTGCTGCACTGTCAGAGGGACAATACTGAGGAGGTGCTGCACTGTCAGTGGGTCAGTGCTCAGGAGACGCTGAACTGTCAGAGGGTCAGTACTGAGGGAGTGCTGCACTGTCAGAGGGACAGTACTGAGGGAGTGCTGCACTGTCAGAGGGTCAGTACTGAGGGAATGCTGCACTGTCAGAGGGTCAGTGCTGAGGGAGTGCTGCACTGTCAGAGGGTCAGTACTGAGGGAGTGCTGCACTGTGAGATGGTCAGTACTGAGGGAGTGCTGCACTGTCAGAGGGTCAGTACTGAGGGAGTGCTGCACTGTCCGAGGGTCAGTACTGAGGGAATGCTGCACTGTCAGAGGGTAAGTACTGAGGTAGTGCTGCACTGTCAGAGGGTCAGTACTGAGGGAATGCGTCACTGTCAGAGGGTCAGTACTGAGGGAGTGCTGCACTGTCAGATGATCAGTACTGTGGGAGTGCTGCACTGTCAGAGGGTCAGTGCTGAGGGAGTGCTGCACTGTCAGAGGGTCAGTACTGAGGGAGTGCTGCACTGTCAGGGGGTCAGTACTGAGGGAGTGATGCACTGTCAGGGGGTCAGTACTGAGGGAGTTCTGCACTGTCAGAGGGTCAGTACTGAGGGAGTGCTGCACTGTCAGAGGGTTAGTACTGAGGGAGTGCTGCACTGTCAGAGGGTCAGTACTGAGGGAATGCTGCACTGTCAGAGGGTAAGTACTGAGGGAGTGCCGCACTGTCAGAGGGTCAGTAGTGAGGGAGTGCTGCACTGTCAGAGGGTCAGTACTGAGGGAGTGCTGCAGTGTCAGAGAGTCAGTACTGAGGGAGTGCTGCAGTGTCAGAGAGTCAGTACTGAGGGAGTGCTGCACTGATAGAGGGTCAGTACTGAGGGAGTGCTGCACTGTCAGAGGGTCAGTACTGAGGGAGTGCTGCACTGTCAGAGGGTCAGTACTGAGGGAGTGATGCACTGTCAGAGGGTCAGTACTGAGGAAATGCTGCACTGTCAGAGGGTCAGTACTGAGGGAGTTCTGCACTGTCACTGGGTCAGTACTGAGGGAATGCTGCACTGTCAGAGGGTAAGTACTGAGGGAGTGCTGGACTGTCAGAGGGTCAGTACTGAGGGAGTGCTGCATTGTCAAAGGGTCCGTACTGAGGGAGTGCTGCACTGTCAGAGGGTCAGTACTGAGGGAGTGCTGCACTGTCAGAGGGTCAGTACTGAGGGAGCGCTGCACTGTCAGAGGGTCAGTACTGAGGGAGTGCTGCACTGTCAGGGGGTCAATACTGAGGAAGTGCTGCACTGTCAGAGGGTCAGTACTGAGGGAGTGCTGCACTGTCAGAGGGTCAGTAGTGAGGGAGTGCTGCACTGTCAGAGGGTCAGTACTGAGGGAGTGCTGCACTGTCAGAGGGTCAGTACTGAGGGAGTGCTGCACTGTCATAGGGTCAGTACTGAGGGAGTGCTGCACTGTCAGAGGGTCAGTACTGAGGGAGTGCTGCACTGTCAGAGGGTCAGTACTGAGGGAGAGCTGCACTGTCAGAGGGTCAGTACTGAGGGAGTGCTGCACTGTCAGAGGGTTAGTACTGAGGGAGTGCTGCACTGTCAGAGGGTCAGTAGTGAGGGAGTGCTGCACTGTCAGAAGGTCAGTACTGAGGGAGTGCTGCACTGTCAGAGGGTCAATACTGAGGAAGTGCTGCACTGTCAGAGGGTCAGTACTGAGGAAGTGCTGAACTGTCAGAGGGTCAGTACTGAGGGAGTTCTGCACTGTCAGAGGGTCAGTACTGAGGGAGTGCTGCACTGTTAGAGGGTCAGTACTAGGGAGTGCTGCACTGCCAGAGGGTCAGTCCTGAGGGAGCGCTGCACTGTCAGAGGGTGAGTACTGAGGGAGTGCTGCACTGTCAGAGGGTCAGTACTGAGGGAGTGCTGCACTGTCAGAGGGTCAGTACTGAGGGAGTGCTGCACTGTCAGAGGGTCAGCACTGAGGGAGTGCTGCACTGTCAGAGGGTCAGTACTGAGGGAGTGCTGCACTGTCAGAGGGTCAGTACTGAGGGAGTGCTGCACCGTCACAGGGTCAGTACTGAGGGAGTGCTGCACTGTCAGAGGTGAGGACTGAGGGAGGGCTGCACTGTCAGAGGGTCAGTACTGAGGGAGTGCTGAACTGTCAGAGGGTCAGTACTGAGGGTGCGCTGCACTGTCAGAGGTTCAGTACTGAGGGAGTGCTGCACTGTCAGAGGGTCAATACTGAGAGAGTGCTGCACTGTCAGAGGGACAGTACTGAGGGAGTGCTGCACTGTCAGAGGGTCAGTACTGAGGGAGTGCTGCACTGTCAGAGGTTCAGTACTGAGGGATTGCTGCACTGTCAGAGGGTCCGTACTGAGGGAGTGCTGCACTGTCAGAGGGTCAGTACTGAGGGGTGCTGCACTGTCAGAGAGTCAGTACTGAGGGAGTGCTGCACTGTCACAGGCTCAGTACTGAGGGACTGCTGCACTGTCAGAGGATCAGTACTGAGGCAGTGCTGCACTGTCAGAGGGTCAGTACTGAGGGAGTGCTGCACTGTCAGGGCGTCAGTACTGAGGGATTGATGCACTGTCAGGGGGTCAGTACTGAGGGAATTCTGCACTGTCAGAGGGTCAGTACTGAGGGAGTTCTGCACTGTCACTGGGTCAGTACTGAGGGAATGCTGCACTGTCAGAGGGTAAGTACTGAGGGAGTGCTGGACTGTCAGAGGCTCAGTACTGAGGGAGTGCTGCATTGTCAGAGGGTCCGTACTGAGGGAGTGCTGCACTGTCAGAGGGTCAGTACTGAGGGAGTGCTGCACTGTCAGAGGGTCAGTACTGAGGGAGTGCTGCACTGTCAGAGGGTCAGTACTGAGGGAGTGCTGCACTGTCAGAGGGTCAGTACTGAGGGAGTGCTGCACTGTCAGAGGGTCAGTACTGAGGGAGTGCTGCACTGTCATAGGGTCAGTACTAGGGAGTGCTGTACTGCCAGAGGGTCAGTCCTGAGGGAGCGCTGCACTGTCAGAGGGTCAGTAGTGAGGGAGTGCTGCACTGTCAGAGGGTCAGTACTGAGGGAGTGCTGCAGTGTCAGAGGGTCAGTACTGAGAGAGTGCTGCACTGTCAGAGGGACAGTACTGAGGGAGTGCTGCACTGTCAGAGGGTCAGTACTGAGGGAGTGCTGCACTGTCAGAGGGTCAGTACTGAGGGAGTGCTGCACTGTCAGAGGGTCAGTACTGAGGGAGTGCTGCACTGTCAGAGGGTCAGTACTGAGGGAGTGCTGCACCGTCACAGGGTCAGTACTGAGGGAGTGCTGCACTGTCAGAGGATCAGTAATGAGGCAGTGCTGCACTGTCAGAGGCTCAGTACTGAGGGAGTGCTGCACTGTCAGAGGTGAGGACTGAGGGAGGGCTGCACTGTCAGAGGGTCAATACTGAGGGAGTGCTGCACTGTCAGAGGGACAATACTGAGGAGGTGCTGCACTGTCAGAGGGTCAGTGCTCAGGAGACGCTGAACTGTCAGAGGGTCAGTACTGAGGGAGTGCTGCACTGTCAGAGGGACAGTACTGAGGGAGTGCTGCACTGTCAGAGGGTCAGTACTGAGGGAATGCTGCACTGTCAGAGGGTAAGTACTGAGGGAGTGCTGCACTGTCAGATGGTCAGTACTGTGGGAGTGCTGCACTGTCAGAGGGTCAGTGCTGAGGGAGTGCTACACTGTCAGAGGGTCAGTACTGAGGGAGTGCTGCACTGTGAGATGGTCAGTACTGAGGGAGTGCTGCACTGTCAGAGGGTCAGTACTGAGGGAGTGCTGCACTGTCCGAGGGTCAGTACTGAGGGAATGCTGCACTGTCAGAGGGTAAGTACTGAGGTAGTGCTGCACTGTCAGAGGGTCAGTACTGAGGGAATGCGTCACTGTCAGAGGGTCAGTACTGAGGGAGTGCTGCACTGTCAGATGGTCAGTACTGTGGGAGTGCTGCACTGTCAGAGGGTCAGTGCTGAGGGAGTGCTGCACTGTCAGAGGGTCAGTACTGAGGGAGTGCTGCACTGTCAGGGGGTCAGTACTGAGGGAGTGCCGCACTGTCAGAGGGTCAGTACTGAGGGAGTGCCGCACTGTCAGAGGGTCAGTACTGAGGGAGTGCTGCACTGTCAGAGGGTCAGTACTGAGGGAGTGCAGTACTGTCAGAGGGTCAGTACTGAGGGAGTGCTGCACTGTCAGGGGGTTAGTACTGAGGGAGTGCTGCACTGTCAGAGGGTCAGTACTCAGGGAGAGCTGCACAGTCAGAGGGTCAGTACTGAGGGAGTGCTGCACTGTCTGAGGGTCAGTACTGAGGGAGTGCTGCACTGTCAGAGGGTCAGTACTGAGGGAGTGCTGAACTGTCAGAGGGTCAGTACTGAGGGAGCGCTGCACTGTCAGAGGTTCAGTACTGAGGGAGTGCTGCACTGTCAGAGGGTCAATACTGAGAGAGTGCTGCACTGTCAGAGGGGCAGTACTGAGGGAGTGCTGCACTGTCAGAGGGTCAGTACTGAGGGAGTGCTGCACTGTCAGAGGTTCAGTACTGAGGGATTGCTGCACTGTCAGAGGGTCCGTACTGAGGGAGTGCTGCACTGTCAGAGGGTCAGTACTGAGGGGTGCTGCACTGTCAGAGAGTCAGTACTGAGGGAGTGCTGCACTGTCACAGGCTCAGTACTGAGGGACTGCTGCACTGTCAGAGGATCAGTACTGAGGCAGTGCTGCACTGTCAGAGGGTCAGTACTGAGGGAGTGCTGCACTGTCAGGGGGTCAGTACTGAGGGAGTGATGCACTGTCACTGGGTCAGTACTGAGGGAATGCTGCACTGTCAGAGGGTAAGTACTGAGGGAGTGCTGGACTGTCAGAGGCTCAGTACTGAGGGAATGCTGCATTGTCAGAGGGTCCGTACTGAGGGAGTGCTGCACTGTCAGAGGGTCAGTACTGAGGGAGTGCTGCACTGTCAGAGGGTCAGTACTGAGGGAGTGCTGCACTGTCAGAGGGTCAGTACTGAGGGAGTGCTGCACTGTCAGAGGGTCAGTACTGAGGGAGTGCTGCACAGTCAGAGGGTCAGTACTGAGGGAGTGCTGCACTGTCATAGGGTCAGTACTAGGGAGTGCTGCACTGCCAGAGGGTCAGTCCTGAGGGAGCGCTGCACTGTCAGAGGGTCAGTAGTGAGGGAGTGCTGCACTGTCAGAGGGTCAGTACTGAGGGAGTGCTGCAGTGTCAGAGGGTCAGTACTGAGAGAGTGCTGCACTGTCAGAGGGACAGTACTGAGGGAGTGCTGCACTGTCAGAGGGTCAGTACTGAGGGAGTGCTGCACTGTCAGAGGGTCAGTACTGAGGGAGTGCTGCACTGTCAGAGGGTCAGTACTGAGGGAGTGCTGCACTGTCAGAGGGTCAGTACTGAGGGAGTGCTGCACCGTCACAGGGTCAGTACTGAGGGAGTGCTGCACTGTCAGAGGATCAGTAATGAGGCAGTGCTGCACTGTCAGAGGCTCAGTACTGAGGGAGTGCTGCACTGTCAGAGGTGAGGACTGAGGGAGGGCTGCACTGTCAGAGGGTCAATACTGAGGGAGTGCTGCACTGTCAGAGGGACAATACTGAGGAGGTGCTGCACTGTCAGTGGGTCACTGCTCAGGAGACGCTGAACTGTCAGAGGGTCAGTACTGAGGGAGTGCTGCACTGTCAGAGGATCAGTAATGAGGCAGTGCTGCACTGTCAGAGGCTCAGTACTGAGGGAATGCTGCACTGTCAGAGGGTCAGTGCTGAGGGAGTGCTGCACTGTCAGAGGGTCAGTACTGAGGGAGTGCTGCACTGTGAGATGGTCAGTACTGAGGGAGTGCTGCACTGTCAGAGGGTCAGTACTGAGGGAGTGCTGCACTGTCCGAGGGTCAGTACTGAGGGAATGCTGCACTGTCAGAGGGTAAGTACTGAGGTAGTGCTGCACTGTCAGAGGGTCAGTACTGAGGGAATGCGTCACTGTCAGAGGGTCAGTACTGAGGGAGTGCTGCACTGTCAGATGGTCAGTACTGTGGGAGTGCTGCACTGTCAGAGGGTCAGTGCTGAGGGAGTGCTGCACTGTCAGAGGGTCAGTACTGAGGGAGTGCTGCACTGTCAGGGGGTCAGTACTGAGTGAGTGATGCACTGTCAGGGGGTCAGTACTGAGGGAGTTCTGCACTGTCAGACGGTCAGTACTGAGGGAGTGCTGTACTGTCAGAGGGTAAGTACTGAGGGAGTGCTGCACTGTCAGAGGGTCAGTACTGAGGGAATGCTGCACTGTCAGAGGGTAAGTACTGAGGGAGTGCCGCACTGTCAGAGGGTCAGTAGTGAGGGAGTGCTGCACTGTCAGAGGGTCAGTACTGAGGGAGTGCTGCAGTGTCAGAGAGTCAGTACTGAGGGAGTGCTGCAGTGTCAGAGAGTCAGTACTGAGGGAGTGCTGCACTGATAGAGGGTCAGTACTGAGGGAGTGCTGCACTGTCAGAGGGTCAGTACTGAGGGAGTGCTGCACTGTCAGAGGGTCAGTACTGAGGGAGTGATGCACTGTCAGAGGGTCAGTACTGAGGAAATGCTGCACTGTCAGAGGGTCAGTACTGAGGGAGTTCTGCACTGTCACTGGGTCAGTACTGAGGGAATGCTGCACTGTCAGAGGGTAAGTACTGAGGGAGTGCTGGACTGTCAGAGGGTCAGTACTGAGGGAGTGCTGCATTGTCAGAGGGTCCGTACTGAGGGAGTGCTGCACTGTCAGAGGGTCAGTACTGAGAGAGTGCTGCACTGTCAGAGGGTCAGTACTGAGGGAGTGCTGCACTGTCAGAGGGTCAGTACTGAGGGAGCGCTGCACTGTCAGAGGGTCAGTACTGAGGGAGTGCTGCACTGTCAGGGGGTCAATACTGAGGAAGTGCTGCACTGTCAGAGGGTCAGTACTGAGGGAGTGCTGCACTGTCAGAGGGTCAGTAGTGAGGGAGTGCTGCACTGTCAGAGGGTTAGTACTGAGGGAGTGCTGCACTGTCAGAGGGTCAGTAGTGAGGGAGTGCTGCACTGTCAGAAGGTCAGTACTGAGGGAGTGCTGCACTGTCAGAGGGTCAATACTGAGGAAGTGCTGCACTGTCAGAGGGTCAGTACTGAGGAAGTGCTGAACTGTCAGAGGGTCAGTACTGAGGGAGTGCTGCACTGTCAGAGGGTCAGTACTGAGGGAGTGCTGCACTGTTATAGGGTCAGTACTAGGGAGTGCTGCACTGCCAGAGGGTCAGTCCTGAGGGAGCGCTGCACTGTCAGAGGGTGAGTACTGAGGGAGTGCTGCACTGTCAGAGGGTCAGTACTGAGGGAGTGCTGCACTGTCAGAGGGTCAGTAGTGAGGGAGTGCTGCACTGTCAGAGGGTCAGCACTGAGGGAGTGCTGCACTGTCAGAGGGTCAGTACTGAGGGAGTGCTGCACTGTCAGAGGGTCAGTACTGAGGGAGTGCTGCACCGTCACAGGGTCAGTACTGAGGGAGTGCTGCACTGTCAGAGGTGAGGACTGAGGGAGGGCTGCACTGTCAGAGGGTCAATACTGAGGGAGTGCTGCACTGTCAGAGGGACAATACTGAGGAGGTGCTGCACTGTCAGAGGGTCAGTGCTCAGGAGGCGCTGAACTGTCAGAGGGTCAGTACTGAGGGAGTGCTGCACTGTCAGAGGGACAGTACTGAGGGAGTGCTACACTCTCAGAGGGTCAGTACTGAGGGAGTGCTGCACTGTGAGATGGTCACTACTGAGGGAGTGCTGCACTGTCAGAGGGTCAGTACTGAGGGGGTGCTGCACTGTCAGAGGGTCAGTACTGAGGGAATGCTGCACTGTCAGAGGGTCAGTGCTGAGGGAGTGCTGCACTGTCAGAGGGTCAGTACTGAGGGGGTGCTGCACTGTCAGAGGGTCAGTACTGAGGGAGTGCTGCACTGTCAGAGGGTCAGTGCTGAGGGTGTGCTGCACTGTCAGAGGGTCAGTACTGAGGGAGTGCTGCACTGTCAGAGGGTCAGTACTGAGGGAATGCTGCACTGTCAGAGGGTAAGTACTGAGGGAGTGCTGCACTGTCAGAGGGTCAGTACTGAGGGAATGCTGCACTGTCAGAGGGTATGTACTGAGGGAGTGCCGCACTGTCAGAGGTTCAGTACTGAGGGAGTGCCGCACTGTCAGAGGGTCAGTAATGTGGGAGTGCTGCACTGTCAGAGGGTCAGTCCTGAGGGAGTGCTGCACTATCAGAGGGTCAGTACTGAGGGAGTGCAGCACTGTCAGAGGGTCTGTACTGAGGGAGTGCTGCACTGTCAGAGGGTCAGTACTGAGGGATTGCTGCACTGTCAGAGGGTCAGTACTGAGGGAGAGCTGCACTGTCAGAGTGTCAGTACTGAGGTAGTGCTGCACTGTCAGGGGATCAGTACTGAGGGAGTGCTGCACTGTCAGAGAGACAGTACTGAGGGACTGCTGCACTGTCAGAGGGTCAGTACTGAGGGAGTGCTGCACTGTCAGAGGGTCGGTACTGAGGGAGTGCTGCACTGTCAGAGGGTCAGTACTGAGGGAGTGCTGCACTGTAAGAAGGTGAGGACTGAGGGAGGGCAGCACTGTCAGAGGGTCAATACTGAGCGAGTGCTGCACTGTCAGAGGGTCAGTACTGAGGGAGTGCTGCACTGTCAGAGGGTCAATACTGAGGGAGTGCTGCACTGCCAAAGGGTCAGTACTGAGGGAGTGCTGCACTGTCAGAGGGTCAATACTGAGCGAGTGCTGCACTGTCAGAGGGTCAGTACTGAGGGAGTGCTGCACTGTCAGAGGGTCAATACTGAGGGAGTGCTGCACTGCCAAAGGGTCAGTACTGAGGGAGTGCTGCACCGTCACAGGGTCAGTACTGAGGGAGTGCTGCACTGTCAGAGGATCAGTAATGAGGCAGTGCTGCACTGTCAGAGGCTCAGTACTGAGGGAGTGCTGCACTGTCAGAGGTGAGGACTGAGGGAGGGCTGCACTGTCAGAGGGTCAATACTGAGGGAGTGCTGCACTGTCAGAGGGACAATACTGAGGAGGTGCTGCACTGTCAGAGGGTCAGTGCTCAGGAGACGCTGAACTGTCAGAGGGTCAGTACTGAGGGAGTGCTGCACTGTCAGAGGGACAGTACTGAGGGAGTGCTGCACTGTCAGAGGGTCAGTACTGAGGGAATGCTGCACTGTCAGAGGGTAAGTACTGAGGGAGTGCTGCACTGTCAGATGGTCAGTACTGTGGGAGTGCTGCACTGTCAGAGGGTCAGTGCTGAGGGAGTGCTACACTGTCAGAGGGTCAGTACTGAGGGAGTGCTGCACTGTGAGATGGTCAGTACTGAGGGAGTGCTGCACTGTCAGAGGGTCAGTACTGAGGGAGTGCTGCACTGTCAGAGGGTCAGTACTGAGGGAGTGCTGCACTGTCAGAGGGTCAGTACTGAGGGAGTGCAGTACTGTCAGAGGGTCAGTACTGAGGGAGTGCTGCACTGTCAGGGGGTTAGTACTGAGGGAGTGCTGCACTGTCAGAGGGTCAGTACTCAGGGAGAGCTGCACAGTCAGAGGGTCAGTACTGAGGGAGTGCTGCACTGTCTGAGGGTCAGTACTGAGGGAGTGCTGCACTGTCAGAGGGTCAGTACTGAGGGAGTGCTGAACTGTCAGAGGGTCAGTACTGAGGGAGCGCTGCACTGTCAGAGGTTCAGTACTGAGGGAGTGCTGCACTGTCAGAGGGTCAATACTGAGAGAGTGCTGCACTGTCAGAGGGGCAGTACTGAGGGAGTGCTGCACTGTCAGAGGGTCAGTACTGAGGGAGTGCTGCACTGTCAGAGGTTCAGTACTGAGGGATTGCTGCACTGTCAGAGGGTCCGTACTGAGGGAGTGCTGCACTGTCAGAGGGTCAGTACTGAGGGGTGCTGCACTGTCAGAGAGTCAGTACTGAGGGAGTGCTGCACTGTCACAGGCTCAGTACTGAGGGACTGCTGCGCTGTCAGAGGATCAGTACTGAGGCAGTGCTGCACTGTCAGAGGGTCAGTACTGAGGGAGTGCTGCACTGTCAGGGGGTCAGTACTGAGGGAGTGATGCACTGTCACTGGGTCAGTACTGAGGGAATGCTGCACTGTCAGAGGGTAAGTACTGAGGGAGTGCTGGACTGTCAGAGGCTCAGTACTGAGGGAGTGCTGCATTGTCAGAGGGTCCGTACTGAGGGAGTGCTGCACTGTCAGAGGGTCAGTACTGAGGGAGTGCTGCACTGTCAGAGGGTCAGTACTGAGGGAGTGCTGCACTGTCAGAGGGTCAGTACTGAGGGAGTGCTGCACTGTCAGAGGGTCAGTACTGAGGGAGTGCTGCACAGTCAGAGGGTCAGTACTGAGGGAGTGCTGCACTGTCATAGGGTCAGTACTAGGGAGTGCTGCACTGCCAGAGGGTCAGTCCTGAGGGAGCGCTGCACTGTCAGAGGGTCAGTAGTGAGGGAGTGCTGCACTGTCAGAGGGTCAGTACTGAGGGAGTGCTGCAGTGTCAGAGGGTCAGTACTGAGAGAGTGCTGCACTGTCAGAGGGACAGTACTGAGGGAGTGCTGCACTGTCAGAGGGTCAGTACTGAGGGAGTGCTGCACTGTCAGAGGGTCAGTACTGAGGGAGTGCTGCACTGTCAGAGGGTCAGTACTGAGGGAGTGCTGCACTGTCAGAGGGTCAGTACTGAGGGAGTGCTGCACCGTCACAGGGTCAGTACTGAGGGAGTGCTGCACTGTCAGAGGATCAGTAATGAGGCAGTGCTGCACTGTCAGAGGCTCAGTACTGAGGGAGTGCTGCACTGTCAGAGGTGAGGACTGAGGGAGGGCTGCACTGTCAGAGGGTCAATACTGAGGGAGTGCTGCACTGTCAGAGGGACAATACTGAGGAGGTGCTGCACTGTCAGAGGGTCAGTGCTCAGGAGACGCTGAACTGTCAGAGGGTCAGTACTGAGGGAGTGCTGCACTGTCAGAGGGACAGTACTGAGGGAGTGCTGCACTGTCAGAGGGTCAGTACTGAGGGAATGCTGCACTGTCAGAGGGTAAGTACTGAGGGAGTGCTGCACTGTCAGATGGTCAGTACTGTGGGAGTGCTGCACTGTCAGAGGGTCAGTGCTGAGGGAGTGCTACACTGTCAGAGGGTCAGTACTGAGGGAGTGCTGCACTGTGAGATGGTCAGTACTGAGGGAGTGCTGCACTGTCAGAGGGTCAGTACTGAGGGAGTGCTGCACTGTCCGAGGGTCAGTACTGAGGGAATGCTGCACTGTCAGAGGGTAAGTACTGAGGTAGTGCTGCACTGTCAGAGGGTCAGTACTGAGGGAATGCGTCACTGTCAGAGGGTCAGTACTGAGGGAGTGCTGCACTGTCAGATGGTCAGTACTGTGGGAGTGCTGCACTGTCAGAGGGTCAGTGCTGAGGGAGTGCTGCACTGTCAGAGGGTCAGTACTGAGGGAGTGCTGCACTGTCAGGGGGTCAGTACTGAGGGAGTGCCGCACTGTCAGAGGGTCAGTACTGAGGGAGTGCCGCACTGTCAGAGGGTCAGTACTGAGGGAGTGCTGCACTGTCAGAGGGTCAGTACTGAGGGAGTGCAGTACTGTCAGAGGGTCAGTACTGAGGGAGTGCTGCACTGTCAGGGGGTTAGTACTGAGGGAGTGCTGCACTGTCAGAGGGTCAGTACTCAGGGAGAGCTGCACAGTCAGAGGGTCAGTACTGAGGGAGTGCTGCACTGTCTGAGGGTCAGTACTGAGGGAGTGCTGCACTGTCAGAGGGTCAGTACTGAGGGAGTGCTGAACTGTCAGAGGGTCAGTACTGAGGGAGCGCTGCACTGTCAGAGGTTCAGTACTGAGGGAGTGCTGCACTGTCAGAGGGTCAATACTGAGAGAGTGCTGCACTGTCAGAGGGGCAGTACTGAGGGAGTGCTGCACTGTCAGAGGGTCAGTACTGAGGGAGTGCTGCACTGTCAGAGGTTCAGTACTGAGGGATTGCTGCACTGTCAGAGGGTCCGTACTGAGGGAGTGCTGCACTGTCAGAGGGTCAGTACTGAGGGGTGCTGCACTGTCAGAGAGTCAGTACTGAGGGAGTGCTGCACTGTCACAGGCTCAGTACTGAGGGACTGCTGCACTGTCAGAGGATCAGTACTGAGGCAGTGCTGCACTGTCAGAGGGTCAGTACTGAGGGAGTGCTGCACTGTCAGGGGGTCAGTACTGAGGGAGTGATGCACTGTCACTGGGTCAGTACTGAGGGAATGCTGCACTGTCAGAGGGTAAGTACTGAGGGAGTGCTGGACTGTCAGAGGCTCAGTACTGAGGGAGTGCTGCATTGTCAGAGGGTCCGTACTGAGGGAGTGCTGCACTGTCAGAGGGTCAGTACTGAGGGAGTGCTGCACTGTCAGAGGGTCAGTACTGAGGGAGTGCTGCACTGTCAGAGGGTCAGTACTGAGGGAGTGCTGCACAGTCAGAGGGTCAGTACTGAGGGAGTGCTGCACTGTCATAGGGTCAGTACTAGGGAGTGCTGCACTGCCAGAGGGTCAGTCCTGAGGGAGCGCTGCACTGTCAGAGGGTCAGTAGTGAGGGAGTGCTGCACTGTCAGAGGGTCAGTACTGAGGGAGTGCTGCAGTGTCAGAGGGTCAGTACTGAGAGAGTGCTGCACTGTCAGAGGGACAGTACTGAGGGAGTGCTGCACTGTCAGAGGGTCAGTACTGAGGGAGTGCTGCACTGTCAGAGGGTCAGTACTGAGGGAGTGCTGCACTGTCAGAGGGTCAGTACTGAGGGAGTGCTGCACTGTCAGAGGGTCAGTACTGAGGGAGTGCTGCACCGTCACAGGGTCAGTACTGAGGGAGTGCTGCACTGTCAGAGGATCAGTAATGAGGCAGTGCTGCACTGTCAGAGGCTCAGTACTGAGGGAGTGCTGCACTGTCAGAGGTGAGGACTGAGGGAGGGCTGCACTGTCAGAGGGTCAATACTGAGGGAGTGCTGCACTGTCAGAGGGACAATACTGAGGAGGTGCTGCACTGTCAGTGGGTCACTGCTCAGGAGACGCTGAACTGTCAGAGGGTCAGTACTGAGGGAGTGCTGCACTGTCAGAGGGACAGTACTGAGGGAGTGCTGCACTGTCAGAGGGTCAGTACTGAGGGAATGCTGCACTGTCAGAGGGTCAGTGCTGAGGGAGTGCTGCACTGTCAGAGGGTCAGTACTGAGGGAGTGCTGCACCGTGAGATGGTCAGTACTGAGGGAGTGCTGCACTGTCAGAGGGTCAGTACTGAGGGAGTGCTGCACTGTCCGAGGGTCAGTACTGAGGGAATGCTGCACTGTCAGAGGGTAAGTACTGAGGTAGTGCTGCACTGTCAGAGGGTCAGTACTGAGGGAATGCGTCACTGTCAGAGGGTCAGTACTGAGGGAGTGCTGCACTGTCAGATGGTCAGTACTGTGGGAGTGCTGCACTGTCAGAGGGTCAGTGCTGAGGGAGTGCTGCACTGTCAGAGGGTCAGTACTGAGGGAGTGCTGCACTGTCAGGGGGTCAGTACTGAGTGAGTGATGCACTGTCAGGGGGTCAGTACTGAGGGAGTTCTGCACTGTCAGACGGTCAGTACTGAGGGAGTGCTGTACTGTCAGAGGGTAAGTACTGAGGGAGTGCTGCACTGTCAGAGGGTCAGTACTGAGGGAATGCTGCACTGTCAGAGGGTAAGTACTGAGGGAGTGCCGCACTGTCAGAGGGTCAGTAGTGAGGGAGTGCTGCACTGTCAGAGGGTCAGTACTGAGGGAGTGCTGCAGTGTCAGAGAGTCAGTACTGAGGGAGTGCTGCAGTGTCAGAGAGTCAGTACTGAGGGAGTGCTGCACTGATAGAGGGTCAGTACTGAGGGAGTGCTGCACTGTCAGAGGGTCAGTACTGAGGGAGTGCTGCACTGTCAGAGGGTCAGTACTGAGGGAGTGATGCACTGTCAGAGGGTCAGTACTGAGGAAATGCTGCACTGTCAGAGGGTCAGTACTGAGGGAGTTCTGCACTGTCACTGGGTCAGTACTGAGGGAATGCTGCACTGTCAGAGGGTAAGTACTGAGGGAGTGCTGGACTGTCAGAGGGTCAGTACTGAGGGAGTGCTGCATTGTCAGAGGGTCCGTACTGAGGGAGTGCTGCACTGTCAGAGGGTCAGTACTGAGAGAGTGCTGCACTGTCAGAGGGTCAGTACTGAGGGAGTGCTGCACTGTCAGAGGGTCAGTAGTGAGGGAGTGCTGCACTGTCAGAGGGTTAGTACTGAGGGAGTGCTGCACTGTCAGAGGGTCAGTAGTGAGGGAGTGCTGCACTGTCAGAAGGTCAGTACTGAGGGAGTGCTGCACTGTCAGAGGGTCAATACTGAGGAAGTGCTGCACTGTCAGAGGGTCAGTACTGAGGAAGTGCTGAACTGTCAGAGGGTCAGTACTGAGGGAGTGCTGCACTGTCAGAGGGTCAGTACTGAGGGAGTGCTGCACTGTTATAGGGTCAGTACTAGGGAGTGCTGCACTGCCAGAGGGTCAGTCCTGAGGGAGCGCTGCACTGTCAGAGGGTGAGTACTGAGGGAGTGCTGCACTGTCAGAGGGTCAGTACTGAGGGAGTGCTGCACTGTCAGAGGGTCAGTAGTGAGGGAGTGCTGCACTGTCAGAGGGTCAGCACTGAGGGAGTGCTGCACTGTCAGAGGGTCAGTACTGAGGGAGTGCTGCACTGTCAGAGGGTCAGTACTGAGGGAGTGCTGCACCGTCACAGGGTCAGTACTGAGGGAGTGCTGCACTGTCAGAGGTGAGGACTGAGGGAGGGCTGCACTGTCAGAGGGTCAATACTGAGGGAGTGCTGCACTGTCAGAGGGACAATACTGAGGAGGTGCTGCACTGTCAGAGGGTCAGTGCTCAGGAGGCGCTGAACTGTCAGAGGGTCAGTACTGAGGGAGTGCTGCACTGTCAGAGGGACAGTACTGAGGGAGTGCTACACTCTCAGAGGGTCAGTACTGAGGGAGTGCTGCACTGTGAGATGGTCACTACTGAGGGAGTGCTGCACTGTCAGAGGGTCAGTACTGAGGGGGTGCTGCACTGTCAGAGGGTCAGTACTGAGGGAATGCTGCACTGTCAGAGGGTCAGTGCTGAGGGAGTGCTGCACTGTCAGAGGGTCAGTACTGAGGGGGTGCTGCACTGTCAGAGGGTCAGTACTGAGGGAGTGCTGCACTGTCAGAGGGTCAGTGCTGAGGGTGTGCTGCACTGTCAGAGGGTCAGTACTGAGGGAGTGCTGCACTGTCAGAGGGTCAGTACTGAGGGAATGCTGCACTGTCAGAGGGTAAGTACTGAGGGAGTGCTGCACTGTCAGAGGGTCAGTACTGAGGGAATGCTGCACTGTCAGAGGGTATGTACTGAGGGAGTGCCGCACTGTCAGAGGTTCAGTACTGAGGGAGTGCCGCACTGTCAGAGGGTCAGTAATGTGGGAGTGCTGCACTGTCAGAGGGTCAGTCCTGAGGGAGTGCTGCACTATCAGAGGGTCAGTACTGAGGGAGTGCAGCACTGTCAGAGGGTCTGTACTGAGGGAGTGCTGCACTGTCAGAGGGTCAGTACTGAGGGATTGCTGCACTGTCAGAGGGTCAGTACTGAGGGAGAGCTGCACTGTCAGAGTGTCAGTACTGAGGTAGTGCTGCACTGTCAGGGGATCAGTACTGAGGGAGTGCTGCACTGTCAGAGAGACAGTACTGAGGGACTGCTGCACTGTCAGAGGGTCAGTACTGAGGGAGTGCTGCACTGTCAGAGGGTCGGTACTGAGGGAGTGCTGCACTGTCAGAGGGTCAGTACTGAGGGAGTGCTGCACTGTAAGAAGGTGAGGACTGAGGGAGGGCAGCACTGTCAGAGGGTCAATACTGAGCGAGTGCTGCACTGTCAGAGGGTCAATACTGAGCGAGTGCTGCACTGTCAGAGGGTCAGTACTGAGGGAGTGCTGCACTGTCAGAGGGTCAATACTGAGGGAGTGCTGCACTGCCAAAGGGTCAGTACTGAGGGAGCGCTGCACTGTCAGAGGGTCAGTACTGAGGGAGTGCTGCATTGTCAGAGGGTCAGTTCTGAGGGAGTGCTGCACTGTCAGAAGGTCAATACTGAGAGAGTGCTGCACTGTCAGAGGGACAGTACTGAGGGAGTGCTGCACTGTCAGAGGGTCAGGACTGAGGGAGTGCTGCACTGTCAGATGGTCAGTACTGAGAGAGTGCTACACTGTCAGAGGGTCAGTACTGAGGGAGTGCTGCACTGTCAGAGGGTCAATACTGAGGGAGTGCTGCACTGTCAGAGGGTCAGTACTGAGGGAGTGCTGCACTGTCAGAGGGTCTGTACTGAGGAAGTGCTGCACTATCAGAGGGTCAGTACTGAGGGAGTGCTGCACTGTCAGAGGGTCCGTGCTCAGGAGGCGCTGCACTGTCAGAGGGTCAGTACTGAGGGAGTGTTGCACTGTCAGAGGGACAGTACTGAGGGAGTGCTGCACTGTCAGAGGGTCAGTAATGAGGAAGTGCTGCACTGTCAGAGGGTCAGTACTGAGGAAGTGCTGCACTGTCAGAGGGTCAGTACTGAGGAAGTGCTGCACTGTCAGAGGGTCAGTACTGAGGGAGTGCTACACGGTCAGAGGTTCAGTATTGCGGGAATGCTGCACTGTCAGAGGGTAAATACTGAGGGAATGCTGCACTGTCAGAGGGTCAGTAATGAGGGAATGCTGCACTGTCAGAGGGTCAGTACTGAGGGAATGCTGCACTGTCAGAGGGTATGTACTGAGGGAGTGCCGCACTGTCAGAGGGTCAGTACTGAGGGAGTGCCGCACTGTCAGAGGGTCAGTACTGAGGGAGTGCTGCACTGTCAGAGGGTCAGTACTGTGGGAGTGCTGCACTGTCAGAAGGTCAGTACTGAGGGAGTGCTGCACTGTCAGAGGGTCAATACTGAGGAAGTGCTGCACTGTCAGAGGGTCAGTACTGAGGAAGTGCTGAACTGTCAGATGGTCAGTACTGAGGGAGTGCTGCACTGTCAGAGGGTCAGTACTGAGGGAGTGCTGCACTGTTATAGGGTCAGTACTAGGGAGTGCTGCACTGCCAGAGGGTCAGTCCTGAGGGAGCGCTGCACTGTCAGAGGGTGAGTACTGAGGGAGTGCTGCACTGTCAGAGGGTCAGTACTGAGGGAGTGCTGCACTGTCAGAGGGTCAGTACTGAGGGAGTGCTGCACTGTCAGAGGGTCAGCACTGAGGGAGTGCTGCACTGTCAGAGGGTCAGTACTGAGGGAGTGCTGCACTGTCAGAGGGTCAGTACTGAGGGAGTGCTGCACCGTCACAGGGTCAGTACTGAGGGAGTGCTGCACTGTCAGAGGTGAGGACTGAGGGAGGGCTGCACTGTCAGAGGGTCAATACTGAGGGAGTGCTGCACTGTCAGAGGGACAATACTGAGGAGGTGCTGCACTGTCAGAGGGTCAGTGCTCAGGAGGCGCTGAACTGTCAGAGGGTCAGTACTGAGGGAGTGCTGCACTGTCAGAGGGACAGTACTGAGGGAGTGCTACACTCTCAGAGGGTCAGTACTGAGGGAGTGCTGCACTGTGAGATGGTCACTACTGAGGGAGTGCTGCACTGTCAGAGGGTCAGTACTGAGGGGGTGCTGCACTGTCAGAGGGTCAGTACTGAGGGAATGCTGCACTGTCAGAGGGTCAGTGCTGAGGGAGTGCTGCACTGTCAGAGGGTCAGTACTGAGGGGGTGCTGCACTGTCAGAGGGTCAGTACTGAGGGAGTGCTGCACTGTCAGAGGGTCAGTGCTGAGGGAGTGCTGCACTGTCAGAGGGTCAGTACTGAGGGAGTGCTGCACTGTCAGAGGGTCAGTACTGAGGGAATGCTGCACTGTCAGAGGGTAAGTACTGAGGGAGTGCTGCACTGTCAGAGGGTCAGTACTGAGGGAATGCTGCACTGTCAGAGGGTATGTACTGAGGGAGTGCCGCACTGTCAGAGGTTCAGTACTGAGGGAGTGCCGCACTGTCAGAGGGTCAGTAATGTGGGAGTGCTGCACTGTCAGAGGGTCAGTCCTGAGGGAGTGCTGCACTATCAGAGGGTCAGTACTGAGGGAGTGCAGCACTGTCAGAGGGTCTGTACTGAGGGAGTGCTGCACTGTCAGAGGGTCAGTACTGAGGGATTGCTGCACTGTCAGAGGGTCAGTACTGAGGGAGAGCTGCACTGTCAGAGTGTCAGTACTGAGGTAGTGCTGCACTGTCAGAGGATCAGTACTGAGGGAGTGCTGCACTGTCAGAGAGACAGTACTGAGGGACTGCTGCACTGTCAGAGGGTCAGTACTGAGGGAGTGCTGCACTGTCAGAGGGTCGGTACTGAGGGAGTGCTGCACTGTCAGAGGGTCAGTACTGAGGGAGTGCTGCACTGTAAGAAGGTGAGGACTGAGGGAGGGCAGCACTGTCAGAGGGTCAATACTGAGCGAGTGCTGCACTGTCAGAGGGTCAGTACTGAGGGAGTGCTGCACTGTCAGAGGGTCAATACTGAGGGAGTGCTGCACTGCCAAAGGGTCAGTACTGAGGGAGTGCTGCACTGTCAGAGGGTCAATACTGAGCGAGTGCTGCACTGTCAGAGGGTCAGTACTGAGGGAGTGCTGCACTGTCAGAGGGTCAATACTGAGGGAGTGCTGCACTGCCAAAGGGTCAGTACTGAGGGAGCGCTGCACTGTCAGAGGGTCAGTACTGAGGGAGTGCTGCATTGTCAGAGGGTCAGTTCTGAGGGAGTGCTGCACTGTCAGAAGGTCAATACTGAGAGAGTGCTGCACTGTCAGAGGGACAGTACTGAGGGAGTGCTGCACTGTCAGAGGGTCAGGACTGAGGGAGTGCTGCACTGTCAGATGGTCAGTACTGAGAGAGTGCTACACTGTCAGAGGGTCAGTACTGAGGGAGTGCTGCACTGTCAGAGGGTCAATACTGAGGGAGTGCTGCACTGTCAGAGGGTCAGTACTGAGGGAGTACTGCACTGTCAGAGGGTCTGTACTGAGGAAGTGCTGCACTGTCAGAGGGTCAGTACTGAGGGAGTGCTGCACTGTCAGAGGGTCCGTGCTCAGGAGGCGCTGCACTGTCAGAGGGTCAGTACTGAGGGAGTGTTGCACTGTCAGAGGGACAGTACTGAGGGAGTGCTGCACTGTCAGAGGGTCAGTAATGAGGAAGTGCTGCACTGTCAGAGGGTCAGTAATGAGGAAGTGCTGCACTGTCAGAGGGTCAGTACTGAGGAAGTGCTGCACTGTCAGAGGGTCAGTACTGAGGGAGTGCTACACTGTCAGAGGTTCAGTATTGCGGGAATGCTGCACTGTCAGAGGGTAAATACTGAGGGAATGCTGCACTGTCAGAGGGTCAGTAATGAGGGAATGCTGCACTGTCAGAGGGTCAGTACTGAGGGAATGCTGCAATGTCAGAGGGTATGTACTGAGGGAGTGCCGCACTGTCAGAGGGTCAGTACTGAGGGAGTGCCGCACTGTCAGAGGGTCAGTACTGAGGGAGTGCTGCACTGTCAGAGGGTCAGTACTGTGGGAGTGCCGCACTGTCAGAGGGTCAGTACTGAGGGATTGCTGCACTGTCAGAGGGTCAGTACTGAGGGAGTGCTGCACTGTCAGAGGGTCAGTACTGAGGGAGTGCAGTACTGTCAGAGGGTCAGTACTGAGGGAGTGCTGCACTGTCAGGGGGTTAGTACTGTGGGAGTGCTGCACTGTCAGAGGGTCAGTCCTGAGGGAGTGCTGCACTGTCAGAGGGTCAGTACTGAGGGAGTGCTGCACTGTCAGAGGGTCAGTACTGAGGGAGTGCTGCACTGTTAGAGGGTCAGTACTGAGGGAGTGCTGCACTGTCAGAGGGTCAGTACTGAGGGAGTGCTGCACTGTCAGAGGGTCAATACTCAGGGAGAGCTGCACAGTCAGAGGGTCAGTACTGAGGGAGTGCTGCACTGTCAGAGGGTCAGTACTGAGGGAGTGCTGCACTGTCAGAGGGTCAGTACTGAGGGAGTGCTGAACTGTCAGAGGGTCAGTACTGAGGGAGCGCTGCACTGTCAGAGGTTCAGTACTGAGGGAGTGCTGCACTGTCAGAGGGTCAGTACTGAGGGAGTGCTGCACTGTCAGAGGTTCAGTACTGAGGGATTGCTGCACTGTCAGAGGGTCTGTACTGAGGGAGTGCTGCACTGTCAGAGGGTCAGTACTGAGGGGTGCTGCACTGTCAGAGAGTCAGTACTGAGGGAGTGGTGCACTGTCACAGGCTCAGTACTGAGGGACTGCTGCACTGTCAGAGGATCAGTACTGAGGCTGTGCTGCACTGTCAGAGGGTCAGTACTGAGGGAGTGCTGCACTGTCAGGGGGTCAGTACTGAGGGAGTGATGCACTGTCAGGGGGTCAGTACTGAGGGAATGCTGCACTGTCAGAGGGTCAGTACTGAGGGAGTTCTGCACTGTCACTGGGTCAGTACTGAGGGAATGCTGCACTGTCAGAGGGTAAGTACTGAGGGAGTGCTGGACTGTCAGAGGCTCAGTACTGAGGGAGTGCTGCATTGTGAGAGGGTCCGTACTGAGGGAGTGCTGCACTGTCAGAGGGTCAGTACTGAGGGTGTGCTGCACTGTCAGAGGGTCAGTACTGAGGGAGTGCTGCACTGTCAGAGGGTCAGTACTGAGGGAGTGCTGCACTGTCAGAGGGTCAGTACTGAGGGAGTGCTGCACTGTCAGAGGGTCAGTACTGAGGGAGTGCTGCACTGTCATAGGGTCAGTACTAGGGAGTGCTGCACTGCCAGAGGGCCAGTCCTGAGGGAGCGCTGCACTGTCAGAGGGTCAGTAGTGAGGGAGTGCTGCACTGTCAGAGGGTCAGTACTGAGGGAGTGCTGCAGTGTCAGAGGGTCAGTACTGAGAGAGTGCTGCACTGTCAGAGGGTCAGTACTCAGGGAGAGCTGCACAGTCAGAGGGTCAGTACTGAGGGAGTGCTGCACTGTCAGAGGGTCAGTACTGAGGGAGTGCTGCACTGTCAGAGGGTCAGTACTGAGGGAGTGCTGAACTGTCAGAGGGTCAGTACTGAGGGAGCGCTGCACTGTCAGAGGTTCAGTACTGAGGGAGTGCTGCACTGTCAGAGGGTCAGTACTGAGGGAGTGCTGCACTGTCAGAGGTTCAGTACTGAGGGATTGCTGCACTGTCAGAGGGTCAGTACTGAGGGAGTGCTGCACTGTCAGAGGGTCAGTACTGAGGGGTGCTGCACTGTCAGAGAGTCAGTACTGAGGGAGTGGTGCACTGTCACAGGCTCAGTACTGAGGGACTGCTGCACTGTCAGAGGATCAGTACTGAGGCAGTGCTGCACTGTCAGAGGGTCAGTACTGAGGGAGTGCTGCACTGTCAGGGGGTCAGTACTGAGGGAGTGATGCACTGTCAGGGGGTCAGTACTGAGGGAATGCTGCACTGTCAGAGGGTCAGTACTGAGGGAGTTCTGCACTGTCACTGGGTCAGTACTGAGGGAGTGCTGCACTGTCAGAGGGTCAGTACTGAGGGAGTGCTGCACTGTCAGAGGGTCAGTACTGAGGGAGTGCTGCACTGTCAGAGGGTCAGTACTGAGGGAGTGCTGCACTGTCAGAGGGTCAGTACTGAGGGAGTGCTGCACCGTCACAGGGTCAGTACTGAGGGAGTGCTGCACTGTCAGAGGATCAGTAATGAGGATGTGCTGCACTGTCAGAGGCTCAGTACTGAGGGAGTGCTGCACTGTCAGAGGTGAGGACTGAGGGAGGGCTGCACTGTCAGAGGGTCAATACTGAGGGAGTGCTGCACTGTCAGAGGGACAATACTGAGGAGGTGCTGCACTGTCAGAGGGTCAGTGCTCAGGAGACGCTGAACTGTCAGAGGGTCAGTACTGAGGGAGTGCTGCACTGTCAGAGGGACAGTACTGAGGGAGTGCTGCACTGTCAGAGGGTCAGTACTGAGGGAATGCTGCACTGTCAGAGGGTAAGTACTGAGGGAGTGCTGCACTGTCAGATGGTCAGTACTGTGGGAGTGCTGCACTGTCAGAGGGTCAGTGCTGAGGGAGTGCTGCACTGTCAGAGGGTCAGTACTGAGGGAGTGCTGCACTGTGAGATGGTCAGTACTGAGGGAGTGCTGCACTGTCAGAGGGTCAGTACTTAGGGAGTGCTGCACTGTCCGAGGGTCAGTACTGAGGGAATGCTGCACTGTCAGAGGGTAAGTACTGAGGTAGTGCTGCACTGTCAGAGGGTAAGTACTGAGGGAATGCGTCACTGTCAGAGGGTCAGTACTGAGGGAGTGCTGCACTGTCAGATGGTCAGTACTGTGGGAGTGCTGCACTGTTAGAGGGTCAGTGCTGAGGGAGTGCTGCACTGTCAGAGTGTCAGTACTGAGGGAGTGCTGCACTGTCAGGGGGTCAGTACTGAGGGAGTGATGCACTGTCAGGGGGTCAGTACTGAGGGAATGCTGCACTGTCAGAGGGTAAGTACTGAGGGAGTTCTGCACTGTCAGAGGGTCAGTACTGAGGGAGTGCTGCACTGTCAGAGGGTAAGTACTGAGGGAGTGCTGCACTGTCAGAGGGTCAGTACTGAGGGAATGCTGCACTGACAGAGGGTAAGTACTGAGGGAGTGCCGCACTGTCAGAGGGTCAGTAGTGAGGGAGTGCTGCACTGTCAGAGCGTCAGTACTGAGGGAGTGCTGCAGTGTCAGAGAGTCAGTACTGAGGGAGTGCTGCAGTGTCAGAGAGTCAGTACTGAGGGAGTGCTGCACTGTCAGAGGGTCAGTACTGAGGGAGTGCTGCACTGTCAGAGAGTCAGTACTGAGGGAGTGCTGCACTGTCAGAGGGTCAGTACTGAGGGAGTGCTGCACTGTCAGAGGGTCAGTACTGAGGGAGTGCTGCACTGTCAGAGGGTCAGTACTGAGGGAATGCTGCACTGTCAGAGGGTAAGTACTGAGGGAGTGCTGCACTGTCAGAGGGTCAGTCCTGAGGGAGTGCTGCACTGTCAGAGGGTCAGTACTGAGGGAATGCTGCACTGTCAGAGGGTAAGTACTGAGGGAGTGCCGCACTGTCAGAGGGTCAGTCCTGAGGGAGTGCTGCACTGTCAGAGGGTCAGTAGTGAGGGAGTGCTGCACTGTCAGAGGGTCAGTATTGATGGAGTACTGCACTGTCAGAGGGTCAGTACTGAGGGAGTGCTGCACTGTCAGAGGGTCAGTACTGAGGGAGTGCTGCACTGTCAGAGGGTCAGTACTGAGGGAGTGTTGCACTGTCAGAGGGTCAGTACTGAGGGAGTGCTGCACTGTCAGGGGGTCAGTACTGAGGGAGTGATGCACTGTCAGGGGGTCAGTACTGAGGAAATGCTGCACTGTCAGAGGGTCAGTACTGAGGGAGTTCTGCACTGTCACTGGGTCAGTACTGAGGGAATGCGGCACTGTCAGAGGGTAAGTACTGAGGGAGTGCCGGACTGTCAGAGGGTCAGTACTGAGGGAGTGCTGCATTGTCAGAGCGTCCGTACTGAGGGAGTGCTGCACTGTCAGAGGGTCAGTACTGAGGGAGTGCTGCATTGTCAGAGGGTCAGTACTGAGGGAGTGCTGCACTGTCAGAGGGTCAGTACTGAGGGAGTGCTGCACTGTCAGGGGGTCAATACTGAGGAAGTGCTGCACTGTCAGAGGGTCAGTACTGAGGGAGTGCTGCACTGTCAGAGGGTCAGTAGTGAGGGAGTGCTGCACTGTCAGAGGGTCAGTACTGAGGGAGTGCTGCACTGTCAGAGGGTCAGTACTGAGGGAGTGCTGCACTGTCATAGGGTCAGTACTGAGGGAGTGCTGCACTGTCAGAGGGTCAGTACTGAGGGAGTGCTGCACTGTCAGAGGGTCAGTACTGAGGGAGAGCTGCACTGTCAGAGGGTCAGTACTGAGGGAGTGCTGCACTGTCAGAGGGTTAGTACTGAGGGAGTGCTGCACTGTCAGAGGGTCAGTAGTGAGGGAGTGCTGCACTGTCAGAAGGTCAGTACTGAGGGAGTGCTGCACTGTCAGAGGGTCAATACTGAGGAAGTGCTGCACTGTCAGAGGGTAAGTACTGAGGGAGTGCTGCACTGTCAGAGGGTCAGTCCTGAGGGAGTGCTGCACTGTCAGAGGGTCAGTACTGAGGGAATGCTGCACTGTCAGAGGGTAAGTACTGAGGGAGTGCCGCACTGTCAGAGGGTCAGTCCTGAGGGAGTGCTGCACTGTCAGAGGGTCAGTAGTGAGGGAGTGCTGCACTGTCAGAGGGTCAGTATTGATGGAGTACTGCACTGTCAGAGGGTCAGTACTGAGGGAGTGCTGCACTGTCAGAGGGTCAGTACTGAGGGAGTGCTGCACTGTCAGAGGGTCAGTACTGAGGGAGTGTTGCACTGTCAGAGGGTCAGTACTGAGGGAGTGCTGCACTGTCAGGGGGTCAGTACTGAGGGAGTGATGCACTGTCAGGGGGTCAGTACTGAGGAAATGCTGCACTGTCAGAGGGTCAGTACTGAGGGAGTTCTGCACTGTCACTGGGTCAGTACTGAGGGAATGCGGCACTGTCAGAGGGTAAGTACTGAGGGAGTGCCGGACTGTCAGAGGGTCAGTACTGAGGGAGTGCTGCATTGTCAGAGGGTCCGTACTGAGGGAGTGCTGCACTGTCAGAGGGTCAGCACTGAGGGAGTGCTGCATTGTCAGAGGGTCAGTACTGAGGGAGTGCTGCACTGTCAGAGGGTCAGTACTGAGGGAGTGCTGCACTGTCAGGGGGTCAATACTGAGGAAGTGCTGCACTGTCAGAGGGTCAGTACTGAGGGAGTGCTGCACTGTCAGAGGGTCAGTAGTGAGGGAGTGCTGCACTGTCAGAGGGTCAGTACTGAGGGAGTGCTGCACTGTCAGAGGGTCAGTACTGAGGGAGTGCTGCACTGTCAGAGGGTCAGTACTGAGGGAGTGCTGCACTGTCATAGGGTCAGTACTGAGGGAGTGCTGCACTGTCAGAGGGTCAGTACTGAGGGAGTGCTGCACTGTCAGAGGGTCAGTACTGAGGGAGAGCTGCACTGTCAGAGGGTCAGTACTGAGGGAGTGCTGCACTGTCAGAGGGTTAGTACTGAGGGAGTGCTGCACTGTCAGAGGGTCAGTAGTGAGGGAGTGCTGCACTGTCAGAAGGTCAGTACTGAGGGAGTGCTGCACTGTCAGAGGGTCAATACTGAGGAAGTGCTGCACTGTCAGAGGGTCAGTACTGAGGAAGTGCTGAACTGTCAGAGGGTCAGTACTGAGGGAGTGCTGCACTGTCAGAGGGTCAGTACTGAGGGAGTGCTGCACTGTTAGAGGGTCAGTACTAGGGAGTGCTGCACTGCCAGAGGGTCAGTCCTGAGGGAGTGCTGCACTGTCAGAGGGTGAGTACTGAGGGAGTGCTGCACTGTCAGAGGGTCAGTACTGAGGGAGTGCTGCAGTGTCAGAGGGTCAGTACTGAGAGAGTGCTGCACTGTCAGAGGGACAGTACTGAGGGAGTGCTGCACTGTCAGAGCGTCAGTACTGAGGGAGTGCTGCACTGTCAGAGGGTCAGTACTGAGAGAGTGCTGCACTGTCAGAGGGACAGTACTGAGGGAGTGCTGCACTGTCAGAGGGTCAGTGCTGAGGGAGTGCTGCACTGTCAGAGGGTCAGTACTGAGGGAGTGCTGCACTGTCAGATGGTCAGCACTGAGGGAGTGCTGCACTGTCAGAGGGTCAGTACTGAGGGAGTGCTGCACTGTCAGAGGGTCAGTACTGAGGGAGTGCTGCACCGTCACAGGGTCAGTACTGAGGGAGTGCTGCACTGTCAGAGGTGAGGACTGAGGGAGGGCTGCACTGTCAGAGGGTCAATACTGAGGGAGTGCTGCACTGTCAGAGGGACAGTACTGAGGGAGTGCTACACTCTCAGAGGGTCAGTACTGAGGGAGTGCTGCACTGTCAGAGGGACAGTACTGAGGGAGTGCTACACTCTCAGAGGGTCAGTACTGAGGGAGTGCTGCACTGTGAGATGGTCACTACTGAGGGGGTGCTGCACTGTCAGAGGGTCAGTACTGAGGGAGTGCTGCACTGTCAGAGGGTCAGTGCTGAGGGAGTGCTGCACTGTCAGAGGGTCAGTACTGAGGGAGTGCTGCACTGTGAGATGGTCACTACTGAGGGAGTGCTGCACTGTCAGAGGGTCAGTACTGAGGGGGTGCTGCACTGTCAGAGGGTCAGTACTGAGGGAATGCTGCACTGTCAGAGGGTAAGTACTGAGGTAGTGCTGCACTGTCAGAGGGTCAGTACTGAGGGAATGCGTCACTGTCAGAGGGTCAGTACTGAGGGAGTGCTGCACTGTCAGATGGTCAGTACTGTGGGAGTGCTGCACTGTCAGAGGGTCAGTGCTGAGGGAGTGCTGCACTGTCAGAGGGTCAGTACTGAGGGAGTGCTGCACTGTCAGAGGGTAAGTACTGAGGGAGTGCTGCATTGTCAGAGGGTCAGTACTGAGGGAGTGCTGCACTGTCAGAGGGTCAGTACCGAGGGAGTGCTGCACTGTCAGAGGGTCAGTACCGAGGGAGTGCTGCACTGTCAGAGGGTCAGTACTGAGGGAGTGCTGCACTGTCAGGGGATCAGTCCTGAGGGAGTGCTGCACTGACAGAGGGTCAGTACTGAGGGATTGCTGCACTGTCAGAGGGACAGTACTGAGGGAGTGCTGCACTGTCAGAATGTGAGGACTGAGGGAGTGCTGAACTGTCATAGGGTCAGTACTGAGGGAGTGCTGCACTGTCAGAGGGTAAGTACTGAGGGAGTGCTGCACTGTCAGAGGGTCAGTACTAAGGGAATGCTGCACTGTCAGAGGGTAAGTACTGAGGGAGTGCTGCACTGTCAGAGGGTCAGTACTGAGGGAATGCTGCACTGTCAGAGGGTAAGTACTGAGGGAGTGCCGCACTGTCAGAGGGTCAGTACTGAGGGAGTGCTGCACTGTCAGAGGGTCAGTAGTGAGGGAGTGCTGCACTGTCAGAAGTTCAGTAGTGATGGAGTGCTGCACTGTCAGAGGGTCAGTACTGAGGGAGTGCTGCACTGACAGAGGGTCAGTACTGAGGGAGTGCTGCACTGACAGAGGGTCAGTACTGAGGGAGTGCTGCACTGACAGAGGGTCAGTACTGAGGGAGTGCTGCACTGACAGAGGGTCAGTACTGAGGGAGTGCTGCACTTACAGAGGGTCAGTACTGAGGGAGTGCTGCACTGTCAGAGGGTCAGTACTGAGGGAGTGCTGCACTGTCAGGGGGTCAGTACTGAGGGAGTGATGCACTGTCAGGGGGTCAGTACTGAGGGAATGCTGCACTGACAGAGGGTCAGTACTGAGGGAGTGCTGCACTGTCAGATGGTCAGTACTGTGGGAGTGCTGCACTGTCAGAGGATCAGTGCTGAGGGACTGCTGCACTGTCAGAGGGTCAGTACTGAGGGAGTGCTGCACTGTGAGATGGTCAGTACTGAGGGAGTGCTGCACTGTCAGAGGGTCAGTACTTAGGGAGTGCTGCACTGTCAGAGGGTCAGTACTGAGGGAATGCTGCACTGTCAGAGGGTAAGTACTGAGGTAGTGCTGCACTGTCAGAGAGTCAGTACTGAGGGAATGCGTCACTGTCAGAGGGTCAGTACTGAGGGAGTGCTGCACTGTCAGATGGTCAGTACTGTGGGAGTGCTGCACTGTCAGAGGGTCAGTGCTGAGGGAGTGCTGCACTGTCAGAGGGTCAGTACTGAGGGAGTGCTGCACTGTCAGGGGGTCAGTACTGAGGGAGTGATGCACTGTCAGGGGGTCAGTACTGAGGGAGTGCTGCACTGTCAAAGGGTAAGTACTGAGGGAGTTCTGCACTGTCAGAGGGTCAGTACTGAGGGAGTGCTGCACTGTCAGAGGGTAAGTACTGAGGGAGTGCTGCATTGTCAGAGGGTCAGTACCAAGGGAGTGCTGCACTGTCAGAGGGTCAGTACTGAGGGAGTGCTGCACTGTCAGGGGATCAGTACTGAGGGAGTTCTGCACTGACAGAGGGTCAGTACTGAGGGAGTGCTGCACTGTCAGAGGGTCAGTACTGAGGGAGTGCTGCACTGACAGAGCGTCAGTACTGAGGGATTGCTGCACTGTCAGAGGGACAGTACTGAGGGAGTGCTGCACTGTCAGAATGTGAGGACTGAGGGAGTGCTGCACTGTCATAGGGTCAGTACTGAGGGAGTGCTGCACTGTCAGAGGGTAAGTACTGAGGGAGTGCCGCACTGTCAGAGGGTCAGTACTGAGGGAGTGCTGCACTGTCAGAGGGTCAGTAGTGAGGGAATGCTGCACTGTCAGAGGGTCAGTATTGATGGAGTACTGCACTGTCAGAGGGTCAGTACTGAGGGAGTGCTGCACTGTCAGAGGGTCAGTACTGAGGGAGTGCTGCACTGACAGAGGGTCAGTACTGAGGGAGTGCCGCACTGTCAGAGGGTCAGTACTGAGGGAGTGCTGCACTGTCAGAGGGTCAGTACTGAGGGAGTGCTGCACTGTCAGGGGGTCAGTACTGAGGGAGTGATGCACTGTCAGAGGGTCAGTACTGAGGGAGTGCTGCACTGTCAGAGGGTCAGTGCTGAGGGAATGCTGCACTGTCAGAGGGTAAGTACTGAGGGAATGCTGCACTGTCAGAGGGTAAGTACTGAGGTAGTGCCGCACTGTCAGAGGGTCAGTACTGAGGGAGTGCTGCACTGTCAGAGGGTCAGTAGTGAGGGAGTGCTGCACTGTCAGAGGGTCAGTATTGATGGAGTACTGCACTGTCAGAGGGTCAGTACTGAGGGAGTGCTGCACTGTCAGAGGGTCAGTACTGAGGGAGTGCTGCACTGACAGAGGGTCAGTACTGAGGGAGTGCTGCACTGTCAGAGGGTCAGTACTGAGGGAGTGCTGCACTGTCAGAGGGTCAGTACTGAGGGAGTGCTGCACTGTCAGGGGTCAGTACTGAGGGAGTGATGCACTGTCAGAGGGTCAGTACTGAGGGAGTGCTGCACTGTCAGAGGGTCAGTACTGAGGGAGTGCTGCACTGTCAGGGGGTCAGTACTGAGGAAGTGCTGCACTGTCAGAGGGTCAATACTGAGGGAGTGCTGCACTGTCAGAGGGTCAGTAGTGAGGGAGTGCTACACTGTCAGAGGGTCAGTACTGAGGGAGTGCTGCACTGTCAGAGGGTCAGTACTGAGGGAGTGCTGCACTGTCATAGGGTCAGTACTGAGGGAGTGCTGCACTGTCAGAGGGTCAGTACTGAGGGAGTGCTGCACTGTCAGAGGGTCAGTACTGAGGGAGTGCTGCACTGTCAGAGGGTCAGTACTGAGGGAGTGCTGCACTGTCAGAGGGTTAGTACTGAGGGAGTGCTGCACTGTCAGAGGGTCAGTAGTGAGGGAGTGCTGCACTGTCAGAAGGTCAGTACTGAGGGAGTGCTGCACTGTCAGAGGGTCAATACTGAGGAAGTGCTGCACTGTCAGAGGGTCAGTACTGAGGGAGTGCTGAACTGTCAGAGGGTCAGTACTGAGGGAGTGCTGCACTGTCAGAGGGTCAGTACTGAGGGAGTGCTGCACTGTTAGCGGGTCAGTACTAGGGAGTGCTTCACTGCCAGAGGGTCAGTCCTGAGGGAGCGCTGCACTGTCAGAGGGTCAGTACAGAGGGAGTGCTGCACTGTCAGAGGGTCAGTACTGAGGGAGTGCTGCAGTGTCCAGAGGGTCAGTACTGAGGGAGTGCTGCACTGTCAGAGGGACAGTACTGAGGGAGTGCTGCACTGTCAGAGGGTCAGTACTGAGGGAGTGCTGCACTGTCAGAGGGTCAGCACTGAGGGAGTGCTGCACTGTCAGAGGGTCAGCACTGAGGGAGTGCTGCACTGTCAGAGGGTCAGTACTGAGGGAGTGCTGCACTGTCAGAGGGTCAGTACTGAGGGAGTGCTGCACCGTCACAGGGTCAGTACTGAGGGAGTGCTGCACTGTCAGAGGATCAGTACTGAGGCAGTGCTGCAGTATCAGAGGGTCAGTACTGAGGGAGTGCTGCACTGTCAGAGGTGAGGACTGAGGGAGGGCTGCACTGTCAGAGGGTCAATACTTAGGGAGTGCTGCACTGTCAGAGGGACAATACTGAGGAGGTGCTGCACTGTCAGAGGGTCAGTGCTCAGGAGGCGCTGAACTGTCAGAGGGTCAGTACTGAGGGAGTGCTGCACTGTCAGAGGGACAGTACTGAGGGAGTGCTACACTCTCAGAGGTCAGTACTGAGGGAGTGCTGCACTGTCAGAGGGTCAGTACTGAGGGAATGCTGCACTGTCAGAGGGTAAGTACTGAGGGATTGCTGCACTGTCAGATGGTCAGTACTGTGGGTTTGCTGCACTGTCAGAGGGTCAGTGCTGAGGGAGTGCTGCACTGTCAGAGGGTCAGTACTGAGGGAGTGCTGCACTGTGAGATGGTCAGTACTGAGGGAGTGCTGCACTGTCAGAGGGTCAGTACTGAGGGAGTGCTGCACTGTCAGAGGGTCAGTACTGAGGAATGCTGCACTGTCAGAGGGTAAGTACTGAGGTAGTGCTGCACTGTCAGAGGGTCAGTACTGAGGGAATGCGTCACTGTCAGAGGGTCAGTACTGAGGGAATGCTGCACTGTCAGATGGTCAGTACTGTGGGAGTGCTGCACTGTCAGCGGGTCAGTGCTGAGGGAGTGCTGCACTGTCAGAGGGTCAGTACTGAGGGAGTGCTGCACTGTCAGGGGGTCAGTACTGAGGGAGTGATGCACTGTCAGGGGGTCAGTACTGAGGAATGCTGCACTGTCAGAGGGTAAGTACTGAGGGAGTTCTGCACAGTCAGAGGGTCAGTACTGAGGGAGTGCTGCACTGTCAGAGGGTAAGTACTGAGGGAGTGCTGCATTGTCAGAGGGTCAGTACTGAGGGAGTGCTGCACTGTCAGAGGGTCAGTACCGAGGGAGTTCTTCACTGTCAGAGGGTCAGTACTGAGGGAGTGCTGCACTGTCAGAGGGTCAGTACTGAGGGAGTGCTGCACTGTGAGATGGTCACTACTGAGGGAGTGCTGCACTGTCAGAGGGTCAGTACTGAGGGGGTGCTGCACTGTCAGAGGGTCAGTACTGAGGGAATGCTGCACTGTCAGAGGGTAAGTACTGAGGTAGTGCTGCACTGTCAGAGGGTCAGTACTGAGGGAATGCGTCACTGTCAGAGGGTCAGTACTGAGGGAGTGCTGCACTGTCAGATGGTCAGTACTGTGGGAGTGCTGCACTGTCAGAGGGTCAGTGCTGAGGGAGTGCTGCACTGTCAGAGGGTCAGTACTGAGGGAGTGCTGCACTGTCAGAGGGTAAGTACTGAGGAGTGCTGCATTGTCAGAGGGTCAGTACTGAGGGAGTGCTGCACTGTCAGAGGGTCAGTACCGAGGGAGTGCTGCACTGTCAGAGGGTCCAGTACCGAGGGAGTGCTGCACTGTCAGAGGGTCAGTACTGAGGGAGTGCTGCACTGTCAGGGGATCAGTCCTGAGGGAGTGCTGCACTGACAGAGGGTCAGTACTGAGGATTGCTGCACTGTCAGAGGACAGTACTGAGGGAGTGCTGCACTGTCAGAATGTGAGGACTGAGGGAGTGCTGAACTGTCATAGGGTCAGTACTGAGGGAGTGCTGCACTGTCAGAGGGTAAGTACTGAGGGAGTGCTGCACTGTCAGAGGGTCAGTACTGAGGAATGCTGCACTGTCAGAGGGTAAGTACTGAGGGAGTGCTGCACTGTCAGAGGGTCAGTACTGAGGGAATGCTGCACTGTCAGAGGGTAAGTACTGAGGGAGTGCCGCACTGTCAGAGGGTCAGTACTGAGGGAGTGCTGCACTGTCAGAGGGTCAGTAGTGAGGGAGTGCTGCACTGTCAGAAGTTCAGTAGTGATGGAGTGCTGCACTGTCAGAGGGTCAGTACTGAGGGAGTGCTGCACTGACAGAGGGTCAGTACTGAGGGAGTGCTGCACTGACAGAGGGTCAGTACTGAGGGAGTGCTGCACTGACAGAGGGTCAGTACTGAGGGAGTGCTGCACTGACAGAGGGTCAGTACTGAGGGAGTGCTGCACTTACAGAGGGTCAGTACTGAGGGAGTGCTGCACTGTCAGAGGGTCAGTACTGAGGGAGTGCTGCACTGTCAGGGGGTCAGTACTGAGGAGTGATGCACTGTCAGGGGGTCAGTACTGAGGGAATGCTGCACTGACAGAGGGTCAGTACTGAGGGAGTGCTGCACTGTCAGATGGTCAGTACTGTGGAGTGCTGCACTGTCAGAGGATCAGTGCTGAGGGACTGCTGCACTGTCAGAGGGTCAGTACTGAGGGAGTGCTGCACTGTGAGATGGTCAGTACTGAGGGAGTGCTGCACTGTCAGAGGGTCAGTACTTAGGGAGTGCTGCACTGTCAGAGGGTCAGTACTGAGGGAATGCTGCACTGTCAGAGGGTAAGTACTGAGGTAGTGCTGCACTGTCAGAGAGTCAGTACTGAGGGAATGCGTCACTGTCAGAGGGTCAGTACTGAGGGAGTGCTGCACTGTCAGATGGTCAGTACTGTGGGAGTGCTGCACTGTCAGAGGGTCAGTGCTGAGGGAGTGCTGCACTGTCAGAGGGTCAGTACTGAGGGAGTGCTGCACTGTCAGGGGGTCAGTACTGAGGGAGTGATGCACTGTCAGGGGGTCAGTACTGAGGGAGTGCTGCACTGTCAAAGGGTAAGTACTGAGGGAGTTCTGCACTGTCAGAGGGTCAGTACTGAGGGAGTGCTGCACTGTCAGAGGGTAAGTACTGAGGGAGTGCTGCATTGTCAGAGGGTCAGTACCAAGGGAGTGCTGCACTGTCAGAGGGTCAGTACTGAGGGAGTGCTGCACTGTCAGGGGATCAGTACTGAGGAAGTGCTGCACTGTCAGAGGGTCAATACTGAGGGAGTGCTGCACTGTCAGAGGGTCAGTAGTGAGGGAGTGCTACACTGTCAGAGGGTCAGTACTGAGGGAGTGCTTGCACTGTCAGAGGGTCAGTACTGAGGGAGTGCTGCACTGTCATAGGGTCAGTACTGAGGGAGTGCTGCACTGTCAGAGGGTCAGTACTGAGGGAGTGCTGCACTGTCAGAGGGTTAGTACTGAGGGAGTGCTGCACTGTCAGAGGGTCAGTAGTGAGGGAGTGCTGCACTGTCAGAAGGTCAGTACTGAGGGAGTGCTGCACTGTCAGAGGGTCAATACTGAGGAAGTGCTGCACTGTCAGAGGGTCAGTACTGAGGGAGTGCTGAACTGTCAGAGGGTCAGTACTGAGGGAGTGCTGCACTGTCAGAGGGTCAGTACTGAGGGAGTGCTGCACTGTTAGCGGGTCAGTACTAGGGAGTGCTTCACTGCCAGAGGGTCAGTCCTGAGGGAGCGCTGCACTGTCAGAGGGTCAGTACAGAGGGAGTGCTGCACTGTCAGAGGGTCAGTACTGAGGGAGTGCTGCAGTGTCAGAGGGTCAGTACTGAGGGAGTGCTGCACTGTCAGAGGGACAGTACTGAGGGAGTGCTGCACTGTCAGAGGGTCAGTACTGAGGGAGTGCTGCACTGTCAGAGGGTCAGCACTGAGGGAGTGCTGCACTGTCAGAGGGTCAGCACTGAGGGAGTGCTGCACTGTCAGAGGGTCAGTACTGAGGGAGTGCTGCACTGTCAGAGGGTCAGTACTGAGGGAGTGCTGCACCGTCACAGGGTCAGTACTGAGGGAGTGCTGCACTGTCAGAGGATCAGTACTGAGGCAGTGCTGCACTATCAGAGGGTCAGTACTGAGGGAGTGCTGCACTGTCAGAGGTGAGGACTGAGGGAGGGCTGCACTGTCAGAGGGTCAATACTGAGGGAGTGCTGCACTGTCAGAGGGACAATACTGAGGAGGTGCTGCACTGTCAGAGGGTCAGTGCTCAGGAGGCGCTGAACTGTCAGAGGGTCAGTACTGAGGGAGTGCTGCACTGTCAGAGGGACAGTACTGAGGGAGTGCTACACTCTCAGAGGGTCAGTACTGAGGGAGTGCTGCACTGTCAGAGGGTCAGTACTGAGGGAATGCTGCACTGTCAGAGGGTAAGTACTGAGGGAGTGCTGCACTGTCAGATGGTCAGTACTGTGGGTTTGCTGCACTGTCAGAGGGTCAGTGCTGAGGGAGTGCTGCACTGTCAGAGGGTCAGTACTGAGGGAGTGCTGCACTGTGAGATGGTCAGTACTGAGGGAGTGCTGCACTGTCAGAGGGTCAGTACTGAGGGAGTGCTGCACTGTCAGAGGGTCAGTACTGAGGGAATGCTGCACTGTCAGAGGGTAAGTACTGAGGTAGTGCTGCACTGTCAGAGGGTCAGTACTGAGGGAATGCGTCACTGTCAGAGGGTCAGTACTGAGGGAGTGCTGCACTGTCAGATGGTCAGTACTGTGGGAGTGCTGCACTGTCAGCGGGTCAGTGCTGAGGGAGTGCTGCACTGTCAGCGGGTCAGTACTGAGGGAGTGCTGCACTGTCAGGGGGTCAGTACTGAGGGAGTGATGCACTGTCAGGGGGTCAGTACTGAGGGAATGCTGCACTGTCAGAGGGTAAGTACTGAGGGAGTTCTGCACTGTCAGAGGGTCAGTACTGAGGGAGTGCTGCACTGTCAGAGGGTAAGTACTGAGGGAGTGCTGCATTGTCAGAGGGTCAGTACTGAGGGAGTGCTGCACTGTCAGAGGGCCAGTACCAAGGGAGTTCTGCACTGTCAGAGGGTCAGTACTGAGGGAGTGCTGCACAGTCAGAGGGTCAGTACTGAGGGAGTGCTGCACTGTCAGGGGATCAGTACTGAGGGAGTTCTGCACTGTCAGAATGTGAGGACTGAGGGAGTGCTGCGCTGTCATAGGGTCAGTACTGAGGGAGTGCTGCACTGTCAGAGGGTCAGTACTGAGGGAATGCTGCACTGTCAGAGGGTAAGTACTGAGGGAGTGCTGCACTGTCAGAGGGTCAGTACTGAGGGAATGCTGCACTGTCAGAGGGTAAGTACTGAGGGAGTGCCGCACTGTCAGAGGGTCAGTACTGAGGGAGTGCGGCACTGTCAGAGGGTCAGTAGTGAGGGAGTGCTGCACTGTCAGAGGGTCAGTACTGAGGGAGTGCTGCACTGTCAGAGGGTCAGTACTGAGGGAGTGCTGCACTGACAGAGGGTCAGTACTGAGGGAGTGCTGCACTGACAGAGGGTCAGTACTGAGGGAGTGCTGCACTGACAGAGGGTCAGTACTGAGGGAGTGCTGCACTGTCAGAGGGTCAGTACTGAGGGAGTGCTGCACTGACAGAGGGTCAGTACTGAGGGAGTGCTGCACTGACAGAGGGTCAGTACTGAGGGAGTGCTGCACTGTCAGGGGGTCAGTACTGAGGGAATGCTGCACTGTCAGAGGGTCAGTACTGAGGGAGTTCTGCACTGTCACTGGGTCAGTACTGAGGGAATGCTGCACTGTCAGAGGGTAAGTACTGAGGGAGTGCTGGACTGTCAGAGGGTCAGTACTGAGGGAGTGCTGCATTGTCAGAGGGTCCATACTGAGGGAGTGCTGCACTGTCAGAGGGTCAGTACTGAGGGAGTGCTGCACTGTCAGAGGGTCAGTACTGAGGGAGTGCTGCACTGTCAGAGGGTCAGTACTGAGGGAGTGCTGCACTGTCAGGGGGTCAGTACTGAGGATGTGCTGCACTGTCAGGGGGTCAGTACTGAGGGAGTGCTGCACTGTCAGAGGGTCAGTAGTGAGGGAGTGCTGCACTGTCAGAGGGTCAGTACTGAGGGAGTGCTGCACTGTCAGAGGGTCAGTACTGAGGGAGTGCTGCACTGTCAGAGGGTCAGTACTGAGGGAGTGCTGCACTGTCATAGGGTCAGTACTGAGGGAGTGCTGCACTGTCAGAGGGTCAGTACTGAGGGAGTGCTGCACTGTCAGAGGGTCAGTACTGAGGGAGTGCTGCACTGTCAGAGGGTTAGTACTGAGGGAGTGCTGCACTGTCAGAGGGTCAGTACTGAGGGAGTGCTGCACTGTCAGAAGGTCAGTACTGAGGGAGTGCTGCACTGTCAGAAGGTCAATACTGAGGAAGTGCTGCACTGTCAGAGGGTCAGTACTGAGGGAGTGCTGAACTGTCAGAGGGTCAGTTCTGAGGGAGTGCTGCACTGTCAGAGGGTCAGTACTGAGGGAGTGCTGCACTGTCAGAGGGTCAGTATTAGGGAGTGCTGCACTGCCAGAGGGTCAGTCCTGAGGGAGCGCTGCACTGTCAGAGGGTCAGTACTGAGGGAGTGCTGCAATGTCAGAGGGTCAGTACTGAAGGAGTGCTGCAGTGTCAGAGGGTCAGTACTGAGAGAGTGCTGCACTGTCAGAGGGTCAGTACTGAGGGAGTGCTGCACTGTCAGAGGGTCAGTACTGAGGGAGTGCTGCACTGTCATAGGGTCAGTACTGAGGGAGTGCTGCACTGTCAGAGGGTCAGTACTGAGGGAGTGCTGCACTGTCAGAGGGTCAGTACTGAGGGAGTGCTGCACTGTCAGAGGGTCAGTACTGAGGGAGTGCTGCACTGTCAGAGGGTTAGTACTGAGGGAGTGCTGCACTGTCAGAGGGTCAGTAGTGAGGGAGTGCTGCACTGTCAGAAGGTCAGTACTGAGGGAGTGCTGCACTGTCAGAGGGTCAATACTGAGGAAGTGCTGCACTGTCAGAGGGTCAGTACTGAGGGAGTGCTGAACTGTCAGAGGGTCAGTACTGACGGAGTGCTGCACTGTCAGAGGGTCAGTACTGAGGGAGTGCTGCACTGTTAGAGGGTCAGTACTAGGGAGTGCTTCACTGCCAGAGGGTCAGTCCTGAGGGAGCGCTGCACTGTCAGAGGGTCAGTACAGAGGGAGTGCTGCACTGTCAGAGGGTCAGTACTGAGGGAGTGCTGCAGTGTCAGAGGGTCAGTACTGAGAGAGTGCTGCACTGTCAGAGGGACAGTACTGAGGGAGTGCTGCACTGTCAGAGGGTCAGTACTGAGGGAGTGCTGCACTGTCAGAGGGTCAGCACTGAGGGAGTGCTGCACTGTCAGAGGGTCAGCACTGAGGGAGTGCTGCACCGTCACAGGGTCAGTACTGAGGGAGTGCTGCACTGTCAGAGGATCAGTACTGAGGCAGTGCTGCACTGTCAGAGGGTCAGTACTGAGGGAGTGCTGCACTGTCAGAGGGTCAGTACTGAGGGAGTGCTGCACTGTCAGAGGGTCAGTACTGAGGGAGTGCTGCACTGTCAGAGGCTCAGTACTGAGGGAGTGCTGCACTGTCAGAGGGTCAGTACTGAGGGAGTGCTGCACTGTCAGAGGGTCAGTACTGAGGAGGTGCTGCACTGTCAGAGGGTCAGTGCTCAGGAGGCGCTGAACTGTCAGAGGGTCAGTACTGAGGGAGTGCTGCACTGTCAGAGGGACAGTACTGAGGGAGTGCTACACTCTCAGAGGGTCAGTACTGAGGGAGTGCTGCACTGTCAGAGGGTCAGTACTGAGGGAATGCTGCACTGTCAGAGGGTCAGTACTGAGGGAATGCGTCACTGTCAGAGGGTCAGTACTGAGGGAGTGCTGCACTGTCAGATGGTCAGTACTGTGGGAGTGCTGCACTGTCAGATGGTCAGTGCTGAGGGAGTGCTGCACTGTCAGAGGGTCAGTACTGAGGGAGTGCTGCACTGTGAGATGGTCAGTACTGAGGGAGTGCTGCACTGTCAGAGGGTCAGTACTGAGGGAGTGCTGCACTGTCAGAGGGTCAGTACTGAGGGAATGCTGCACTGTCAGAGGGTAAGTACTGAGGTAGTGCTGCACTGTCAAAGGGTCAGTACTGAGGGAATGCGTCACTGTCAGAGGGTCAGTACTGAGGGAGTGCTGCACTGTCAGATGGTCAGTACTGTGGGAGTGCTGCACTGTCAGCGGGTCAGTGCTGAGGGAGTGCTGCACTGTCAGAGGGTCAGTACTGAGGGAGTGCTGCACTGTCAGGGGTCAGTACTGAGGGAGTGATGCACTGTCAGGGGGTCAGTACTGAGGGAATGCTGCACTGTCAGAGGGTAAGTACTGAGGGAGTGCTGCACTGTCAGCGGGTCAGTACTGAGGGAGTGCTGCACTGTCAGAGGGTAAGTACTGAGGGAGTGCTGCATTGTCAGAGGGTCAGTACTGAGGGAGTGCTGCACTGTCAGAGGGTCAGTACCGAGGGAGTTCTGCACTGTCAGAGGGTCAGTACTGAGGGAGTGCTGCACAGTCAGAGGGTCAGTACTGACGGAGTGCTGCACTGTCAGGGGATCAGTACTGAGGGAGTTCTGCACTGTCAGAATGTGAGGACTGAGGGAGTGCTGCACTGTCATAGGGTCAGTACTGAGGGAGTGCTGCACTGTCAGAGGGTAAGTACTGAGGGAGTGCTGCACTGCCAGAGGGTCAGTACTGAGGGAATGCTGCACTGTCAGAGGGTAAGTACTGAGGGAGTGCTGCACTGTCAGAGGGTCAGTACTGAGGGAATGCTGCACTGTCAGAGGGTAAGTATTGATGGAGTGCTGCACTGTCAGAGGGTCAGTACTGAGGGAGTGCTGCACTGTCAGAGGGTCAGTACTGAGGGAGTGCTGCACTGACAGAAGGTCAGTACTGAGGGAGTGCTGCACTGACAGAGGGTCAGTACTGAGGGAGTGCTGCACTGTCAGAGGGCCAGTACCAAGGGAGTTCTGCACTGTCAGAGGGTCAGTACTGAGGGAGTGCTGCACAGTCAGAGGGTCAGTACTGAGGGAGTGCTGCACTGTCAGGGGATCAGTACTGAGGGAGTTCTGCACTGTCAGAATGTGAGGACTGAGGGAGTGCTGCGCTGTCATAGGGTCAGTACTGAGGGAGTGCTGCACTGTCAGAGGGTCAGTACTGAGGGAATGCTGCACTGTCAGAGGGTAAGTACTGAGGGAGTGCTGCACTGTCAGAGGGTCAGTACTGAGGGAATGCTGCACTGTCAGAGGGTAAGTACTGAGGGAGTGCCGCACTGTCAGAGGGTCAGTACTGAGGGAGTGCGGCACTGTCAGAGGGTCAGTAGTGAGGGAGTGCTGCACTGTCAGAGGGTCAGTACTGAGGGAGTGCTGCACTGTCAGAGGGTCAGTACTGAGGGAGTGCTGCACTGACAGAGGGTCAGTACTGAGGGAGTGCTGCACTGACAGAGGGTCAGTACTGAGGGAGTGCTGCACTGACAGAGGGTCAGTACTGAGGGAGTGCTGCACTGTCAGAGGGTCAGTACTGAGGGAGTGCTGCACTGACAGAGGGTCAGTACTGAGGGAGTGCTGCACTGACAGAGGGTCAGTACTGAGGGAGTGCTGCACTGTCAGGGGGTCAGTACTGAGGGAATGCTGCACTGTCAGAGGGTCAGTACTGAGGGAGTTCTGCACTGTCACTGGGTCAGTACTGAGGGAATGCTGCACTGTCAGAGGGTAAGTACTGAGGGAGTGCTGGACTGTCAGAGGGTCAGTACTGAGGGAGTGCTGCATTGTCAGAGGGTCCATACTCAGGGAGTGCTGCACTGTCAGAGGGTCAGTACTGAGGGAGTGCTGCACTGTCAGAGGGTCAGTACTGAGGGAGTGCTGCACTGTCAGAGGGTCAGTACTGAGGGAGTGCTGCCCTGTCAGGGGGTCAGTACTGAGGATGTGCTGCACTGTCAGGGGGTCAGTACTGAGGGAGTGCTGCACTGTCAGAGGGTCAGTAGTGAGGGAGTGCTGCACTGTCAGAGGGTCAGTACTGAGGGAGTGCTGCACTGTCAGAGGGTCAGTACTGAGGGAGTGCTGCACTGTCAGAGGGTCAGTACTGAGGGAGTGCTGCACTGTCATAGGGTCAGTACTGAGGGAGTGCTGCACTGTCAGAGGGTCAGTACTGAGGGAGTGCTGCACTGTCAGAGGGTCAGTACTGAGGGAGTGCTGCACTGTCAGAGGGTTAGTACTGAGGGAGTGCTGCACTGTCAGAGGGTCAGTACTGAGGGAGTGCTGCACTGTCAGAAGGTCAGTACTGAGGGAGTGCTGCACTGTCAGAAGGTCAATACTGAGGAAGTGCTGCACTGTCAGAGGGTCAGTACTGAGGGAGTGCTGAACTGTCAGAGGGTCAGTTCTGAGGGAGTGCTGCACTGTCAGAGGGTCAGTACTGAGGGAGTGCTGCACTGTCAGAGGGTCAGTATTAGGGAGTGCTGCACTGCCAGAGGGTCAGTCCTGAGGGAGCGCTGCACTGTCAGAGGGTCAGTACTGAGGGAGTGCTGCAATGTCAGAGGGTCAGTACTGAAGGAGTGCTGCAGTGTCAGAGGGTCAGTACTGAGAGAGTGCTGCACTGTCAGAGGGTCAGTACTGAGGGAGTGCTGCACTGTCAGAGGGTCAGTACTGAGGGAGTGCTGCACTGTCATAGGGTCAGTACTGAGGGAGTGCTGCACTGTCAGAGGGTCAGTACTGAGGGAGTGCTGCACTGTCAGAGGGTCAGTACTGAGGGAGTGCTGCACTGTCAGAGGGTCAGTACTGAGGGAGTGCTGCACTGTCAGAGGGTTAGTACTGAGGGAGTGCTGCACTGTCAGAGGGTCAGTAGTGAGGGAGTGCTGCACTGTCAGAAGGTCAGTACTGAGGGAGTGCTGCACTGTCAGAGGGTCAATACTGAGGAAGTGCTGCACTGTCAGAGGGTCAGTACTGAGGGAGTGCTGAACTGTCAGAGGGTCAGTACTGACGGAGTGCTGCACTGTCAGAGGGTCAGTACTGAGGGAGTGCTGCACTGTTAGAGGGTCAGTACTAGGGAGTGCTTCACTGCCAGAGGGTCAGTCCTGAGGGAGCGCTGCACTGTCAGAGGGTCAGTACAGAGGGAGTGCTGCACTGTCAGAGGGTCAGTACTGAGGGAGTGCTGCAGTGTCAGAGGGTCAGTACTGAGAGAGTGCTGCACTGTCAGAGGGACAGTACTGAGGGAGTGCTGCACTGTCAGAGGGTCAGTACTGAGGGAGTGCTGCACTGTCAGAGGGTCAGCACTGAGGGAGTGCTGCACTGTCAGAGGGTCAGCACTGAGGGAGTGCTGCACCGTCACAGGGTCAGTACTGAGGGAGTGCTGCACTGTCAGAGGATCAGTACTGAGGCAGTGCTGCACTGTCAGAGGGTCAGTACTGAGGGAGTGCTGCACTGTCAGAGGGTCAGTACTGAGGGAGTGCTGCACTGTCAGAGGGTCAGTACTGAGGGAGTGCTGCACTGTCAGAGGCTCAGTACTGAGGGAGTGCTGCACTGTCAGAGGGTCAGTACTGAGGGAGTGCTGCACTGTCAGAGGGTCAGTACTGAGGAGGTGCTGCACTGTCAGAGGGTCAGTGCTCAGGAGGCGCTGAACTGTCAGAGGGTCAGTACTGAGGGAGTGCTGCACTGTCAGAGGGACAGTACTGAGGGAGTGCTACACTCTCAGAGGGTCAGTACTGAGGGAGTGCTGCACTGTCAGAGGGTCAGTACTGAGGGAATGCTGCACTGTCAGAGGGTCAGTACTGAGGGAATGCGTCACTGTCAGAGGGTCAGTACTGAGGGAGTGCTGCACTGTCAGATGGTCAGTACTGTGGGAGTGCTGCACTGTCAGATGGTCAGTGCTGAGGGAGTGCTGCACTGTCAGAGGGTCAGTACTGAGGGAGTGCTGCACTGTGAGATGGTCAGTACTGAGGGAGTGCTGCACTGTCAGAGGGTCAGTACTGAGGGAGTGCTGCACTGTCAGAGGGTCAGTACTGAGGGAATGCTGCACTGTCAGAGGGTAAGTACTGAGGTAGTGCTGCACTGTCAAAGGGTCAGTACTGAGGGAATGCGTCACTGTCAGAGGGTCAGTACTGAGGGAGTGCTGCACTGTCAGATGGTCAGTACTGTGGGAGTGCTGCACTGTCAGCGGGTCAGTGCTGAGGGAGTGCTGCACTGTCAGAGGGTCAGTACTGAGGGAGTGCTGCACTGTCAGGGGTCAGTACTGAGGGAGTGATGCACTGTCAGGGGGTCAGTACTGAGGGAATGCTGCACTGTCAGAGGGTAAGTACTGAGGGAGTGCTGCACTGTCAGCGGGTCAGTACTGAGGGAGTGCTGCACTGTCAGAGGGTAAGTACTGAGGGAGTGCTGCATTGTCAGAGGGTCAGTACTGAGGGAGTGCTGCACTGTCAGAGGGTCAGTACCGAGGGAGTTCTGCACTGTCAGAGGGTCAGTACTGAGGGAGTGCTGCACAGTCAGAGGGTCAGTACTGACGGAGTGCTGCACTGTCAGGGGATCAGTACTGAGGGAGTTCTGCACTGTCAGAATGTGAGGACTGAGGGAGTGCTGCACTGTCATAGGGTCAGTACTGAGGGAGTGCTGCACTGTCAGAGGGTAAGTACTGAGGGAGTGCTGCACTGCCAGAGGGTCAGTACTGAGGGAATGCTGCACTGTCAGAGGGTAAGTACTGAGGGAGTGCTGCACTGTCAGAGGGTCAGTACTGAGGGAATGCTGCACTGTCAGAGGGTAAGTATTGATGGAGTGCTGCACTGTCAGAGGGTCAGTACTGAGGGAGTGCTGCACTGTCAGAGGGTCAGTACTGAGGGAGTGCTGCACTGACAGAGGGTCAGTACTGAGGGAGTGCTGCACTGACAGAGGGTCAGTACTGAGGGAGTGCTGCACTGTCAGAGGGCCAGTACCAAGGGAGTTCTGCACTGTCAGAGGGTCAGTACTGAGGGAGTGCTGCACAGTCAGAGGGTCAGTACTGAGGGAGTGCTGCACTGTCAGGGGATCAGTACTGAGGGAGTTCTGCACTGTCAGAATGTGAGGACTGAGGGAGTGCTGCGCTGTCATAGGGTCAGTACTGAGGGAGTGCTGCATTGTCAGAGGGTCCATACTGAGGGAGTGCTGCACTGTCAGAGGGTCAGTACTGAGGGAGTGCTGCATTGTCAGAGGGTCCATACTGAGGGAGTGCTGCACTGTCAGAGGGTCAGTACTGAGGGAGTGCTGCACTGTCAGAGGGTCAGTACTGAGGGAGTGCTGCACTGTCAGAGGGTCAGTACTGAGGGAGTGCTGCACTGTCAGGGGGTCAGTACTGAGGATGTGCTGCACTGTCAGAGGGTCAGTACTGAGGGAGTGCTGCACTGTCAGAGGGTCAGTTGTGAGGGAGTGCTGCACTGTCAGAGGGTCAGTACTGAGGGAGTGCTGCACTGTCAGAGGGTCAGTACTGAGGGAGAGCTGCACTGTCAGAGGGTCAGTACTGAGGGAGTGCTGCACTGTCAGAGGGTTAGTACTGAGGGAGTGCTGCACCGTCAGAGGGTCAGTACTGAGGGAGTGCTGCACTGTCAGAAGGTCAGTACTGAGGGAGTGCTGCACTGTCAGAAGGTCAATACTGAGGAAGTGCTGCACTGTCAGAGGGTCAGTACTGAGGGAGTGCTGAACTGTCAGAGGGTCAGTACTGAGGGAGTGCTGCACTGTCAGAGGGTCAGTACTGAGGGAGTGCTGCACTGTCAGAGGGTCAGTATTAGGGAGTGCTGCACTGCCAGAGGGTCAGTCCTGAGGGAGCGCTGCACTGTCAGAGGGTCAGTAGTGAGGGAGTGCTGCACTGTCAGAGGGTCAGTACTGAGGGAGTGCTGCACTGTCAGAGGGTCAGTACTGAGGGAGTGCTGCACTGTCAGAGGGTCAGTACTGAGGGAGTGCTGCACTGTCATAGGGTCAGTACTGAGGGAGTGCTGCACTGTCAGAGGGTCAGTACTGAGGGAGTGCTGCACTGTCAGAGGGTCAGTACTGAGGGAGTGCTGCACTGTCAGAGGGTTAGTACTGAGGGAGTGCTGCACTGTCAGAGGGTCAGTACTGAGGGAGTGCTGCACTGTCAGAAGGTCAGTACTGAGGGAGTGCTGCACTGTCAGAAGGTCAATACTGAGGAAGTGCTGCACTGTCAGAGGGTCAGTACTGAGGGAGTGCTGAACTGTCAGAGGGTCAGTTCTGAGGGAGTGCTGCACTGTCAGAGGGTCAGTACTGAGGGAGTGCTGCACTGTCAGAGGGTCAGTATTAGGGAGTGCTGCACTGCCAGAGGGTCAGTCCTGAGGGAGCGCTGCACTGTCAGAGGGTCAGTACTGAGGGAGTGCTGCACTGTCAGAGGGTCAGTACTGAAGGAGTGCTGCAGTGTCAGAGGGTCAGTACTGAGAGAGTGCTGCACTGTCAGAGGGTCAGTACTGAGGGAGTGCTGCACTGTCAGAGGGTCAGTACTGAGGGAGTGCTGCACTGTCATAGGGTCAGTACTGAGGGAGTGCTGCACTGTCAGAGGGTCAGTACTGAGGGAGTGCTGCACTGTCAGAGGGTCAGTACTGAGGGAGTGCTGCACTGTCAGAGGGTCAGTACTGAGGGAGTGCTGCACTGTCAGAGGGTTAGTACTGAGGGAGTGCTGCACTGTCAGAGGGTCAGTAGTGAGGGAGTGCTGCACTGTCAGAAGGTCAGTACTGAGGGAGTGCTGCACTGTCAGAGGGTCAATACTGAGGAAGTGCTGCACTGTCAGAGGGTCAGTACTGAGGGAGTGCTGAACTGTCAGAGGGTCAGTACTGACGGAGTGCTGCACTGTCAGAGGGTCAGTACTGAGGGAGTGCTGCACTGTTAGAGGGTCAGTACTAGGGAGTGCTTCACTGCCAGAGGGTCAGTCCTGAGGGAGCGCTGCACTGTCAGAGGGTCAGTACAGAGGGAGTGCTGCACTGTCAGAGGGTCAGTACTGAGGGAGTGCTGCAGTGTCAGAGGGTCAGTACTGAGAGAGTGCTGCACTGTCAGAGGGACAGTACTGAGGGAGTGCTGCACTGTCAGAGGGTCAGTACTGAGGGAGTGCTGCACTGTCAGAGGGTCAGCACTGAGGGAGTGCTGCACTGTCAGAGGGTCAGCACTGAGGGAGTGCTGCACCGTCACAGGGTCAGTACTGAGGGAGTGCTGCACTGTCAGAGGATCAGTACTGAGGCAGTGCTGCACTGTCAGAGGGTCAGTACTGAGGGAGTGCTGCACTGTCAGAGGGTCAGTACTGAGGGAGTGCTGCACTGTCAGAGGGTCAGTACTGAGGGAGTGCTGCACTGTCAGAGGCTCAGTACTGAGGGAGTGCTGCACTGTCAGAGGGTCAGTACTGAGGGAGTGCTGCACTGTCAGAGGGTCAGTACTGAGGAGGTGCTGCACTGTCAGAGGGTCAGTGCTCAGGAGGCGCTGAACTGTCAGAGGGTCAGTACTGAGGGAGTGCTGCACTGTCAGAGGGACAGTACTGAGGGAGTGCTACACTCTCAGAGGGTCAGTACTGAGGGAGTGCTGCACTGTCAGAGGGTCAGTACTGAGGGAATGCTGCACTGTCAGAGGGTCAGTACTGAGGGAATGCGTCACTGTCAGAGGGTCAGTACTGAGGGAGTGCTGCACTGTCAGATGGTCAGTACTGTGGGAGTGCTGCACTGTCAGATGGTCAGTGCTGAGGGAGTGCTGCACTGTCAGAGGGTCAGTACTGAGGGAGTGCTGCACTGTGAGATGGTCAGTACTGAGGGAGTGCTGCACTGTCAGAGGGTCAGTACTGAGGGAGTGCTGCACTGTCAGAGGGTCAGTACTGAGGGAATGCTGCACTGTCAGAGGGTAAGTACTGAGGTAGTGCTGCACTGTCAAAGGGTCAGTACTGAGGGAATGCGTCACTGTCAGAGGGTCAGTACTGAGGGAGTGCTGCACTGTCAGATGGTCAGTACTGTGGGAGTGCTGCACTGTCAGCGGGTCAGTGCTGAGGGAGTGCTGCACTGTCAGAGGGTCAGTACTGAGGGAGTGCTGCACTGTCAGGGGTCAGTACTGAGGGAGTGATGCACTGTCAGGGGGTCAGTACTGAGGGAATGCTGCACTGTCAGAGGGTAAGTACTGAGGGAGTGCTGCACTGTCAGCGGGTCAGTACTGAGGGAGTGCTGCACTGTCAGAGGGTAAGTACTGAGGGAGTGCTGCATTGTCAGAGGGTCAGTACTGAGGGAGTGCTGCACTGTCAGAGGGTCAGTACCGAGGGAGTTCTGCACTGTCAGAGGGTCAGTACTGAGGGAGTGCTGCACAGTCAGAGGGTCAGTACTGACGGAGTGCTGCACTGTCAGGGGATCAGTACTGAGGGAGTTCTGCACTGTCAGAATGTGAGGACTGAGGGAGTGCTGCACTGTCATAGGGTCAGTACTGAGGGAGTGCTGCACTGTCAGAGGGTAAGTACTGAGGGAGTGCTGCACTGTCAGAGGGTCAGTACTGAGGGAATGCTGCACTGTCAGAGGGTAAGTACTGAGGGAGTGCTGCACTGTCAGAGGGTCAGTACTGAGGGAGTGCTGCACTGACAGAGGGTCAGTACTGAGGGAGTGCTGCACTGACAGAGGGTCAGTACTGAGGGAGTGCTGCACTGTCAGAGGGTCAGTACTGAGGGAGTGCTGCACTTTCAGAGGGTCAGTACTGAGGGAGTGCTGCACTGTCAGGGGGTCAGTACTGAGGGAGTGATGCACTGTCAGGGGGTCAGTACTGAGGGAATGCTGCACTGTCAGAGGGTCAGTACTGAGGGAGTTCTGCACTGTCACTGGGTCAGTACTGAGGGAATGCTGCACTGTCAGAGGGTAAGTACTGAGGGAGTGCTGGACTGTCAGAGGGTCAGTACTGAGGGAGTGCCGCACTGTCAGAGGGTCAGTACTGAGGGAGTGCTGCATTGTCAGAGGGTCCATACTGAGGGAGTGCTGCACTGTCAGAGGGTCAGTACTGAGGGAGTGCTGCACTGTCAGAGGGTCAGTACTGAGGGAGTGCTGCACTGTCAGAGGGTCAGTACTGAGGGAGTGCTGCACTGTCAGGGGGTCAGTACTGAGGATGTGCTGCACTGTCAGAGGGTCAGTACTGAGGGAGTGCTGCACTGTCAGAGGGTCAGTTGTGAGGGAGTGCTGCACTGTCAGAGGGTCAGTACTGAGGGAGTGCTGCACTGTCAGAGGGTCAGTACTGAGGGAGAGCTGCACTGTCAGAGGGTCAGTACTGAGGGAGTGCTGCACTGTCAGAGGGTTAGTACTGAGGGAGTGCTGCACCGTCAGAGGGTCAGTACTGAGGGAGTGCTGCACTGTCAGAAGGTCAGTACTGAGGGAGTGCTGCACTGTCAGAAGGTCAATACTGAGGAAGTGCTGCACTGTCAGAGGGTCAGTACTGAGGGAGTGCTGAACTGTCAGAGGGTCAGTACTGAGGGAGTGCTGCACTGTCAGAGGGTCAGTACTGAGGGAGTGCTGCACTGTCAGAGGGTCAGTATTAGGGAGTGCTGCACTGCCAGAGGGTCAGTCCTGAGGGAGCGCTGCACTGTCAGAGGGTCAGTACTGAGGGAGTGCTGCACTGTCAGAGGGTCAGTACTGAGGGAGTGCTGCAGTGTCAGAGGGTCAGTACTGAGAGAGTGCTGCACTGTCAGAGGGACAGTACTGAGGGAGTGCTGCACTGTAAGAGGGTCAGTACTGAGGGAGTGCTGCACTGTCAGAGGGTCAGTACTGAGGGAGTGCTGCACTGTCAGAGGGTCAGTACTGAGGGAGTGCTGCACCGTCACAGGGTCAGTACTGAGGCAGTGCTGCACTGTCAGAGGATCAGTACTGAGGCAGTGCTGCACTGTCAGAGGCTCAGTACTGAGGGAGTGCTGCACTGTCAGAGGTGAGGACTGAGGGAGGGCTGCACTGTCAGAGGGTCAATACTGAGGGAGTGCTGCACTGTCAGAGGGACAATACTGAGGAGGTGCTGCACTGTCAGAGGGTCAGTGCTCAGGAGGCGCTGAACTGTCAGAGGGTCAGTACTGAGGGAGTGCTGCACTGTCAGAGGGACAGTACTGAGGGAGTGCTGCACTGTCAGAGGGTCAGTGCTGAGGGAGTGCTGCACTGTCAGAGGGTCAGTACTGAGGGAGTGCTGCACTGTGAGATGGTCAGTACTGAGGGAGTGCTGCACTGTTAGAGGGTCAGTACTGAGGGAGTGCTGCACTGTCAGAGGGTCAGTACTGAGGGAATGCTGCACTGTCAGAGGGTAAGTACTGAGGTAGTGCTGCACTGTCAGAGGGTCAGTACTGAGGGAATGCGTCACTGTCAGAGGGTCAGTACTGATGGAGTGCTGCACTGTCAGATGGTCAGTACTGTGGGAGTGCTGCACTGTCAGAGGGTCAGTGCTGAGGGAGTGCTGCACTGTCAGAGGGTCAGTACTGAGGGAGTGCTGCACTGTGAGATGGTCAGTACTGAGGGAGTGCTGCACTGTCAGAGGGTCAGTACTGAGGGAGTGCTGCACTGTCAGAGGGTCAGTACTGAGGGAGTGCTGCACTGTCAGAGGGTCAGTACTGAGGGAGTGCTGCACTGTCAGAGCGTCAGTACTGAGGGAGTGCTGCACTGTCAGAGGGTCAGTACTGAGGGAGTGCTGCACTGTCAGAGCGTCAGTACTGAGGGAGTGCTGCACTGTCAGAGGGTCAGTACTGAGGAAGTGCTGCACTGTCAGATGGTCAGTACTGAGGGAGCACTGTGCTGTCAGAAGCTCTGTTGGGACTCTGCGCCTTATTGAAGGTGACAGGACAGCTTGTGAGAGCAGTGATGGAAGAGCGTGGCCGAAGGGCCTGTTTCTGCACTGTAGGGTTCTATGCTGGTTCTATATGCAGGGTAGAATAGGTGTAGGGTGATGTGGCGGCCCGGGCTCGTTGGGCCGAAGGGCCTGTTTCCCGTGCTGGATTGTTCTTTGTTCTTTGTTATCCGTACCTAGAGCACTGGTTCAATCTCAGAGGATTGCTTCCATTCCTATGTTCCACTCTTTGGGAAGGATGTGAAGGAGTCGGAGTGAGTGCAGAGGAGATTGGGACGCATGGTTTCAGAGATGAGGAACTTCCGTTATGAGGATAGATTGGAGAGAGTCGGGACTGTTTTCCTGGAGAAGAGAAGACTGAGAGGAGATAGGCTAGTGATGTTCAGGGACATTAAGGAGAACCTGTTTGCTGCTGTCGAGGCCGGGAATCAGAGTTGGTGAATTGGTGAAAGGAGCAATGGACGTGAGGAGAACGTTCTCACCCAGTGAGTGGTTAGAATCATAGAACCATAGAAACCCTTCAGCGCAGAAAGAGGCCCTTCGGCCCATCGAGTCTGCACCAAACACAATCCCACCCAGGCCCTACCCCCATATCCCTACAAATCATACCCACTAATCCCTTTAACGTACACAACTCTGGACACTAAGGGGCAATTTTAGCATGGCCAATCAACCTAACCCACACATCTTTGGACTGTGGGAGGAAACTGGACCACCCGGAGAAAACCCACGCAGACACGGGTAGAATGAACAAACTCCACACAGATAGTGACCCGAGGCCGGAATTGAACCCAGGTCCCTGGCGCTGTGAGGCAGCAGTGCTAACCAGCTGTGCCAAAGGTGAAATCTGAATCCAATAATCTGGAATTAAAAGTCTCATGAAATCCATTGTTGATTGTTGTAAAGACCATCTGCTTCACCAGTGTCCTTTCAACAAAAACATCACCCCAACTTGAAACCTTCACAGATGTTGCTGCACCTGCTGAATATTTCCACTGTCGTAGAACATTCTGGAAGTTTTTGTATTTTATCCAAGGACCCTGTCCCTTAAAAGGTTAAATTTTAAACAATTAAATTACAGGATGTGGGTGTCGCTGGCTAGGCCAATATTCATCTCCCATCCCTAAATGCCTCTTGAGAAGGTGATGGTGAGCTGCTGCCTTCTTGAATCGTCCGCAGTCCCGGAGGTGTAGGTACACCCACGGTGCTGTTAGGGAGGGAGTAAAAGGGTTTTGACACAGTGACAGTGTGTCTATATGTGCATGTATCTGAACATGTGTGTGTCTATATGTATACATATCTGAACCTGTCTGTGTCTATATGTGTATGGTCTGAGTCTGTGCGTGTTGATATGTGTATGTGTCTGAGTCTGTGTTTGTCTATATGTGTATGTATCTGAACCTGTGTGCCTATATGTATATGTATCTGAACCTGCATGTGTCTCTATGTGTATGTATCTGAACCTGTATGTGTCTATATGTGTATGTATCTGAGCCTGTGTGTCTCTATGTGTGTATGTATCTGAGCCTGTTTGTGTATGTATCTGGGTCTGTGTGTGTCTATATGTGTATGTATCTGGGTCTGTGTGTCTCTATATGTGTACGTATCTGAGTGTGTGTATGTCTATATGTGTACATATCTGACCTTGTGTTTCTCTATATGTGTATACATCTGAGCCTGTGTGTGTGTCTGTATGTGTCTGTATCTGGGTCTGTGTGTGTCTATATGTGTATGTATCTGGGTCTGTGTGTCTCTATATGTGTACGTATCTGAGTGTGTGTATGTCTATATGTGTACATATCTGACCTTGTGTTTCTCTATATGTGTATACATCTGAGCCTGTGTGTGTGTCTGTATGTGTCTGTATCTGGGTCTGTGTGTGTCTATATGTGTATGTGTCTCAGTCTGTTTGTGTCTATATGTGTGTGCATCTGAGCCTGTGCATGTCAACATGTGTTTGTATCTGGGTCTGTATGTGTCTATATGTGTGTGCATCTGAGCCTGTGCATGTCAACATGTGTTTGTATCTGGGTCTGTATGTGTCTATGTGTTTGTGCATCTGAGCCTGTGTGAGTCTATATGTGTATGTATCTGGGTCTGTGCGTGTCTATATGTGTATGTGTCTGGGTCTATGTGCATCTATGTGTATGGTTCTGTGTGTGTCTATATGTGTGTGCATCTGAGCGTGTGTGTGTCTGTATGTGTATGTACCTGGGTCTGTGTGTGTCTACATGCCTATATATCTGATCCTGTGTTGTCTATATGTGTACATATCTGAGCCTGTATGTGTCCATATGTAAATGTATCTGATCCTATGTTGTCTATATCTACATATCTGAGCCTGTATGTCTACACGCATATATATCTGAGCCTGTGTGTGTGTATATGTGTGAGCCTGTGTATGTATATGTATGCATCTGAGGCTGCGTGTGTATGTTTGTGTGTATCTGAACCTGTGTGTGTCCATATGTGTTAGCCTGTTTATATGTGTGGCTGTGTGTGAGAGTGTGTGTGTGTGTGTGAGAGAGAGAATGTGTGTGAATGTCAGTGTATGAGTGTGAGTGACAGAGTGTGTGAGAACGTGTGTGTTTGTGTGTGAGTGTGTGTGTGTGAGTGTGTGTGAAAACTGTGTGTGTGTGTGAGAGAGAGAGTGTGAGAGTGTGTATGAGACAACGTGTGTGTGAGAGAATGTCAGTGTGAGTTTTTTTTTACTTGTGGGACATGGGCATCCCCTGGCTGGGCCGGTATTTATTGTCCTTCCCTTGTTGCCCTTGGAGGGCAGTTGAGACTCAACCACATTGCTGTGGGTCTGGGTGCTGTAGGCCAGACCAGGTAAGGACAGCAGATTTCCTTCGAATCAGAGGGGGACCAATATCCTGGGGGTAAATTTGCTAAGGTTATGCAGGGAGGTTTAAATTGATTCGGAGGGGGGGTGGGATCCTGAGTAGAGGGGTTGAAAGTGAGGGGGGCATAGATGGGAACTGCAATGCACAGCATCGCAGGGGTGGGGTGGAGTAGGGTTTGAAATGCGTATACTTTAATGCGAGGAGTATTCGCAATAAAGTGGATGAACTTGCAGCGTGGATCAGTACCTGGGACTTCGATGTTGTGGCCATTTCAGAGACATGGATAGAGAAGGGTCAGGAATGGATGTTGCAGGTCCCGGGGTACAAATGCTTTAGTCGGAGTAGAGAAGGAGGGGGGGTGGGGTAGCATTATTGGTCAGGGATTGTATCACAGTGTCAGAGAGGAAGTTTGATGAGGACTTGTCTGTTGAGGTAGTATGGGCGGAGATTAGAAATAGGAGAGGAGAGGTCACCCTGTTGGGAGTCTTTTATAGACCTCCTAAAGGTTCTAGAGAGGTTGAGGAAAGGATTGCGGAGACGATCCTGGTTAGGAGTGAAAGTAATAGGGTAATTGTTATGGGGGATTTTAACTTTACTAATATTGATTGGAATTGCTCGTTAGAGGGGTCAGTTTTTGTACAATGCATGCAGGAAGGTTTTTTGACTCAGTATGTAGATAGGTCAACTAGAGGTGAGGCTATATTGGATTTGGTGCTGGGAAATGAGCCAGACCAGGTGCTAGACTTGGAAGTTGGGGTGCATTTTGGTGATAGTGACCACAATTCGATTACGTTCACCTTAATGATGGAAAGGGATAGGCATGAACCTCGGGTCAGTAGTTTTACCTGGGGCAAGGGTAATTATGAGGCTATTAGGAGAGAATTAGGAAGCATAGGTTGGACTAGGAAATTACAGGGACTGGGAACGTCTGAAATGTGGAGTTTTTTCAAGGAGCAGCTACTGCGAGTCCGTGATAGGTATGTCCCTGTCAGGCAAGGAGGAATTGTAATGAGGCGGGTAGAATTAGGGACTTTGCGGTGAAGGATCCTCTTGGAGAGAGTGATCATTGTATGGTGGAGTTTCTGGTGCAGATGGAGGAGGAGAAAGTGGGTTCCCAGACATGCGTCCTTTGTTTGAATAGAGGGAAGTATGGTAGGATGAGAGAAGAATTGGCGAATGAGGACTGGGGGAGTGCGTTGGAAGGTAGGTCTGCTGAGGAGCAGTGGAGGATCTTTAAGGAGATCTTTCTTGGTGCTCAGCAGAAATTTATTCTGATGGTTAAAAAGGACAGTAGGAGGAGAGGTAATAAGCCGTGGATAACGAAGGAGGTGAAGGAAAGTGTTAAATTAAAAGCGGAGGAGTTTAGAGTAGCTAAGAGCAGTGGGCGAGAAGAGGATTGGGAAAGGTTTAAATGTCAACAAAGATTGACAAAGAAGTTGATAAAGGAGGGTAGGAGAAGCTATGAGGCTGGGCTAGCACTTAATATAAAAAAGGATAGCAAGAGTTTTTATAAATATATAAAAAGGAAGAGGCTGGCTAAACGTTGGTCCTTTAGAGGATGAGAAAGGGGAGCTAGTGGTAGGGGATGGGGATATGGCTAAGGTCTTGAATAACTTTTTTGTTTCTGTCTTCACGGAGGAGGACGTGAATAATTTGCCGGGTGTTAGCGATGGAAAGGTGGTAGGACTGGAGGGTCTTAATGACATTACTGTTACTAGAGAGGTGGTGCTCGACAGACTGGAGGGGCTGATTGTGGACAAGTCCCCAGGACCGGATGGAATGCATCCGAGGGTTCTGAAAGAAATGGCGGAGGTGATAGTGGATGCATTGGTGGTTATTTTCCAGACGTCGCTGGATTCCGGGGAAGTGCCGGAAGATTGGAAAACGGCTAATGTTACGCCGTTGTTTAAGAAGGGTGCCAGGCAAAAGGCGGGGAATTATAGGCCGGTTAGTTTAACGTCTGTGGTAGGTAAAATGTTAGAATCTGTCATTAAGGAGGAAATAGCGAGGCATCTTGAGGGGAATTGCTTGATAGGGCGGACGCAACACGGTTTCATTAAAGGGAAGTCGTGTCTGACAAATTTACTGGAGTTCTATGAGGATGTGTCGAGGGCAGTGGATGGAGGGGAGCCGGTGGATGTGGTCTTTCTGGATTTTCAGAAGGCGTTTGACAAGGTACCTCACAAGAGGTTATTGCAGACGGTCAGGGGACATGGAGTTGGGGGTAGGGTGTTAGTGTGGATAGAGGATTGGTTGTCAAATAGGAGGCAGAGAGTGGGGGTCAATGGGTGCTATTCGGATTGGCGGTTGGTGACTAGTGGGGGTGCCCCAGGGGTCGGTGCTGGGGCCTCAGCTATTTACCATTTATATAGATGATCTGGAGGAGGGAACCGAGTGCAGGGTGTCGAAATTTGCTGATGACACCAAGATTGGGGGAAAGGCAAATTGTGAGGAGGGTGTGGAGAGTCTGCAGAAGGATCTAGATAGGCTGGGCGAATGGGCCAGGAAATGGCAAATGGAATTTAATGTTGGCAAGTGTGAGGTGGTCCACTTTGGTGGGAATAATGGTAGGAAGGACTATTACTTACGTGGCGAAAAACTGCAGCAGGCGACGGTGCAGAGGGACCTCGGGGTCCTTGTGCATGAGTCGCAAAAACTCAGCTTGCAGGTGCAGCAGGTGGTCAGGAAGGCGAATGGGATGCTGGCCTTCATAGCGAGGGGGATTTAATATAAAAGTAGGGAGGTCTTGCTGCAGCTGTATAGGGCATTCAATAAGATCATGGCAGCTGGAGTACTGTGTGCAGTTTTGGGCGCCGCACCTGCGCAAGGATATTTTGGCCCTGGAGGGAGTGCAGAGGAGGTTTACTAGGCTGATACCAGAGTTGAGGGGATTGAGCTATGAGGAGAGGCTGAATAAACTAGGCTTGTACTCATTAGAGTTTAGAAGAATGAGGGGAGATCTCATTGAGACGTATAAGATGATGAATGGGATGGATAGGATAGAGGTGGAGAGACTCTTCCCGCTCAAAAAAGACAGTAGGACTAGGGGGCACAGCCTCAAGATAAAGGGGGGGCGGTTTAGAACAGAGTTGAGGAGGAACTTCTTCACTCAAAGGGTGGTGAATCTCTGGAATTCTCTGCCCGTTGAAGTGGTGGAGGCTGCCTCGCTAAATATTTTTAAGACGCGGGTTGATGGGTTTTTGATAAGAGAAGGGATTAAGGGTTATGGGGAGAGGGCGGGAAGGTGGAACAGAGCCACGACAGATCAGCCATGATCTTATTGAATGGCAGGGCAGGCTCGAAGGGCTGGATGGCCTACTCCTGCTCCTATTTCTTATGTTCTTATGTTATGTTCTTAATTGGTAGGGCTAGGGAACCGTGGTGCACCAAAAAAGTTTTCTCGTTGGTTAAGAGGAAAAAGGAGGCTTATGTTCGGATGAGACATGTGGGCTCAGGTAGTGCATTAGAAAACTTTAGATTGGCTAGGAGGGAGTTGAAGAGTGAGCTAAGAAGGACTAAAAGAGGACATGAGAAGACGTTGGCTGATAGGGTTAAGGAGAATCCTAAGGCGTTCTATAGGTATGTCAAGCACAGAAGGTTGGTTAGGGCAAGATTAGGGCCAGTTATAGACAGCAGAGGGAAGTTGTGTATGGAACCGGAGGAGATTGGAGAGGCATTGAACCAATATTTCTCTTTGGTGTTCACGCAGGGGGACATGGATATAGCTGAGGAGGACACTAGATTGCGGGGGAGTAGAATTGACAGTGTTGTAGTTGATAAGGAGGATGTGCTAAATATTCTGGAGGGTCTGAAAATAGATAAGTCCCCTGGTCCGGATGGGATTTACCCCAGGATTCTCTGGGAGGCAAGAGAAGTGATTGCAGAGCCTCTGGCTCTGATCTTCAGGTCGTCGTTGGCCTCTGGTATAGTACCGGAAGATTGGAGGTTAGCGAATGTTGTCCCATTGCTTAAGAAGGGGAACAGAGACTTCCCCGGGAATTATAGAGCGGTGAGTCTCACTTCTGTTGTGGGCAAGGTTTTAGAAAAAATTATTCGGGACAGGATTTATAGTTATTTGGAGTGTAATGAATTGATTGGAGATAGTCAGCATGGTTTTGTGGCGGGTAGGTCGTGCCTTACTAACCTAATTGAGTTTTTTGATAAAGTGACCAAAGAGGTGGATGGGGGTAAGGCAGTGGACATGGTGTATATGGATTTTAGTAAGGTGTTTGATAAGGTTCACCATGGTAGGCTTCTGCAGAAAATGCAGGTGTATGGGATTGGCTTCTGCAGAAAATGCAGGTGATCTAGGGAATTGGATCAGGAATTGGCTAGCGGATAGGAGGCAGAGGGTGGTGGTTGATGGTAAATATTCATCATGGAGTTCGAGTGGTGTGCCTCAGGGATCTGTTTTGGGGCCACTGCTGTTTGTAATTTTTATTAATGATCTGGATGAGGGTATAGTTGGGTGGATTAGTAAATTTGCTGATGACATCAAAGTCGGAGGTGTGGTAGATAGTGATGAAGGGTGTCATAGTTTGCAGGAAGACTTAGACAGGTTGCAGAGCTGGGCTGAGAGGTGGCGGATGGAGTTTAATGCGGAGAAGTGTGAGGTAATTCACTTTGGTAGGAATAACAGATGTGTCGAGTATAGGGCTAACGGGAGGACTTTGAATAGTGTGGATGAGCAGAGGGATCTAGGTGTATGTGTACATAGATCCCTGAAAGTTGGAATCAAGTAGATAAGGTTGTTAAGAAGGCATACGGTGTCTTGGCGTTTATTGGTAGGGGGATTGAATTTAGGAGTCGCAGCGTCATGATGCAACTGTACACAACTCTGGTGCGGCCACACTTGGAGTACTGTGTGCAGTTCTGGTCCCCACATTACAGGAAGGATGTGGAGGCTTTGGAGAAGTTGCAGAGGAGGTTTACCAGGATGTTGCCTGGTATGGAGGGGAGGTCCTATGAGGAGAGGCTGAGGGATTTGGGGTTGTTTTCGCTGGAAAGAAGGAGGCTAAGAGGGGATCTTATTGAAACATATAAGATGATTAGAGGTTTAGATAGGGTGGATAGTGATAGCCTTTTTCCTCTGATGGAGAAATCTAGCACGAGGGGGCATGACTTTAAATTAAGGGGTGGTAGTTATAGCACGGATGTCAGGGGTAGGTTCTTTACCCAGAGGGTGGTGAGGGATTGGAATGCCCTGCCAGCTGCAGTTGTAAATGCACCTAGTTTGGGGGCGTTTAAGAGATCCGTGGATAGGTTTATGGACAAAAAGGGATTGGTTTAGGCTAGTGGGTCATTGTTTTTGTAACTGGTCGGCGCAACATCGTGGGCCGAAGGGCCTGTTCTGCGCTGTAATGTTCTATGTTCTATGTTCCCTAAATGACATTAGTGAACTAGAGGGGTTTTTCCAACAATCGGCAATGGTTTCATGGTTATCAGTAGATTCTTAACTCCAGATTTTTGATATATTGAATTCAAATTCCACCATCTTCCGTGGATCCTCAGATCATTAGTTGAATTTTTGGATTAATAGTCTAGTGATAAAACCACTAGGCCATTGCGTGTGTAAGAGAGAGCGCATGTGTGTGAGAGAGTATGTTTGTGTGTGTGTATGTGAGAGTGTGTGTGTGTATGCATGTGTGTGAGAGAGAGTGTGTGTGTGAGAGGGAGTATGTGTGTGAGAGGGAGTATGTGTGTGAGAGGGAGTATGTGTGTGTGAGAAAGAGTGTGTGTGGTGAGAGTGTGTGTGGTGAGAGTGTGTGTGTGTGAGAGTGTGTGTGTGTGAGAGTGTGTGTGTGTGAGAGTGTGTGTGTGTGAGAGTGTGTGTGTGTGAGAGTGTGTGTGTGTGAGAGAGTGTGTGTGTGAGAGAGTGTGTGTGTGAGAGAGTGTGTGTGTGAGAGAGTGTGTGTGTGAGAGAGTGTGTGTGTGAGAGAGTGTGTGTGAGAGAGAGTGTGTGTGTGAGAAAGAGTATGTGAGTGTGTGAGAGAGAGTGTGTGAATGTGTGAGAGAGAGTGTGTGTGTGTGTGTGTGAGAAAGAGTATGTATGTGTGTGTGAGTATGTGTATGTGTGAAAGAGAGTGCGTGTGTGAAAGAGAGTGTGTGTGTGTGAGAGAGAGTATGTGTGTGTGAGAAAGAGTATGTGTGTGTGAGAAAGAGTATGTGTGTGTGTGTGAGTATGTGTGTGTGAGAAAGAGTATGTGTGTGTGTGAGTATGTGTGTGTGTGAAAGAGAGTGTGCGTGTGTGAAAGAGAGTGTGCGTGTGTGAAAGAGAGTGTGTGTGTGTGAGAGAGAGTATGTGTGTGTGAGAAAGAGTATATGTGTGTGTGAGTATGTGTGTGTGAGAGAGAGTATGTGTGTGTGTGAGTATGTGTGTGTGAGAGAGAGTATGTGTGTGTGAGAAAGAGTATGTGTGTGTGAAAGAGAGTGTGTGTGTGTGAGAAAGAGTATGTGTGTGTGAGAAAGAGTATGTGTGTGTGTGTGAGTATGTGTGTGTGTGAGAGAGAATGTGTGTGTGAGAAATAGTATGTGTGTGTGTGAGTTTGTGTGTGAGAAAGAGTATGTGTGTGTGTATGTGTGAGTATGTGTGTGTGTGTGAGAGAGAGTGTGTGTGTGTGAGTGTATGTGTGTGCCTGTGAGGTGAAAGAGAGTGTATGTGTGTCTGTGTGAGAGAGAGAGTGAGTGTGTATGATTGTGTGTGTGGGAGAATGTGTGTGCGTGTGTGTGTGTGTGTGTGTGTGTGAGGTAGAGTGTGTTTGTGTGACAGAGTGTGAGTGCATGCGAGTATGTGTGCGTGAGACTGAATGTGTGATTGTGTGAGAGAATGTGTGTGTGTATGAGTGTGTGTGTGTGTGAGATTGTGTGAGTTTGTGAGAGAATGTGTGCATGATTGTGTGTGAGTGACTGTGTGATTGTGAGTGTGTGAGTGAGCAGCTTGCAGGTGCAGCAGGTGGTCAGGAAGGCGAATGGGATGCTGGCCTTCATAGCGAGGGGGATTGAATACAAAAGTAGGGAGGTCTTGCTGCGGCTGTATAGGGCATTGGTGAGGCCGCAGCTGGAGTACTGTGTGCAGTTTTGGGCGCCGCACCTGCGCAAAGATATTTTGGCCTTGGAGGGAGTGCAGAGGAGGTTTACTAGGCTGATACCGGAGTTGAGGGGGTTGAGCTATAAGGAGAGGCTGAATAAACTAGGCTTGTACTCGTTGGAGTTTAGAAGAATGAGGGGAGATCTCATTGAGACGTATAAGATGATGAATGGGATGAATAGGATAAAGGTGGAGAAACTCTTCCCGCTCAAAAAAGACAGTAGGACTAGGGGGCACAGCCTCAAGGTAAAGGGGGGGCGGTTTTAGAACGGAGTTGAGGAGGAACTTCTTCACTCAAAGGCTGGAGAATCTCTGGAATTCTCTACCCGTTGAAGTGGTGGAGGCTGCCTCGCTAAATATTTTCAAGAAGCGGGTTGATGAGTTTTTGATAAGAGAGGGGATTAAGGGTTATGGGGAGAGGGCCGGAATGTGGAACTGAGCCACGACAGATCAGCCATGATCTTATTGAATGGCGGGGCAGGCTTGAAGGGCCAGATGGCCTACTCCTGCTCCTATTTCTTATGTACTTATGTTCTTATCATGTGTATCTGAGAGTTTGGGTGACACTGTGTGTGTGTGTGTGTGTGTGTGTGAGAGCATGTGTGTGTGAGAGAGTGTTTGTGAATTTGTGTGTATGGTTGTGTGTGTCTATGCAAGTGTGAGTTTGTGTGTGCGTATATACCTGTGTGAGAGTGTGAGTGTGAAAGTATGAGTGTGAGAGTGCAAACGTGAGATTGTGTGTGTGTGAGAGAGAGTTTGGGTATTTAGAATAATTATTTTTTCTTATTTAACATTGCATCTTTGCCTCAGTCATTGACCAGTCTGGTTTTATAAGAAACCAATATCGCGCTGTTTATTGAAGAAAGCTGGTTATTGAATGTTTACTCTGAGATTTATAGATAAAGCACAGATTTAGTCATATCTGGAGAATCAGTTAAATATATTAGTCACCTGTGAAGTATTGGAACTAGACACTGCACTCCTCCCATCTCGACAAAACAGCTATTTTTGTACCATGGTGAGTTTGCAACTTACAGGTGGTTACGGAGTAAGAGAGGTGGTTAGATAGAACTTGCCACAAATTTAAGATGGAGTAGTAGAGAGAGAGAGACAAACTGAGAGTTAGAAACTGGAAGATTTTGGATGGAAACACTCACAGGCAAGAAGCCATCGTGAACTCCTTCCTTCCAGCTGGTGTCCATTCACAGAGTGATAGATTAGCAGCCACTCTGTTCTGCCATCCCCCTGTTGACCAAAGAAGTTCTGAATCACCACAAATTTTCCATGGAGCTTGAGGCAGCATCAGCCAATTGTAAGGGAAGCCACCTAGGCAAGACAGCCAATCGGCTTGTTGGCTGCCCAGTGATTGACAGCTGTTGAGATGTCAATCACAACAGGGCAGGTGAGGAGGCTGGCCAATGGCAGGCAACCAGCAAGTTGGCACAACCAATGACAGGAGGTTACCTGGGCAGCCAGGGGTGGAGCCTAGCCAGGTGTGGTGGGGCCCCGAGGCTGAGGTGGGTCAGAGCAGGGAGAGCAATGGCTGTAAACAGGAGCTGGCTGATTTACTGCAGGCAACAGGCTTCCAACTGGGCCTTGGTACTGGCCTTACTGGCAAAGTACGGTGAGTAACTGGTGGATCAGAGTTAGACTGCAACAGGAGCAGCCTGGAGAACGAGAGGCTGAAACAAGAGGGGCAAAAGAAAGAAAGAAAGGAAGGGGGAGGTGTGGAAGAGAGAGAAAAAAAAAGAAAGAAAGAAAGAGGTGAGGGGCGAGAGAGGGAGAAAGGGAGGGAAAGAAAGAGGTGAGGGGAAAGAGAGTGAGAGGGAGAGAAAAAGAGGTGAATGGGAAGAGAGAGAGAGAAAGAGGTGAGGGGGAAGAGAGAGAGAAAGAGGTGAGGGGGAAGAGAGAAAGAGGTGAGGGGGAAGAGAGAGAGAGAAAGAGGTGAGGGGGAAGAGAGAGAGAGAGAGAAAGAGGTGAGGGGGAAGAGAGAGAGAGAGAAAGAGGTGAGGGGGAAGAGAGAGAGAGAAAGAGGTGAGGGGGAAGAGAGAGAGAGAAAGGTGAGGGGGAAGAGAGAGAGAGAGAAAGGTGAGGGGGAAGAGAGAGAGAGAAAGAGGTGAGGGGGAAGAGAGAGAGAGAAAGAGGTGAGGGGGAAGAGAGAGAGAGAAAGAGGTGAGGGGGAAGAGAGAGAGAGAAAGAGGTGAGGGGGAAGAGAGAGAGAGAAAGAGGTGAGGGGGAAGAGAGAGAGAGAAAGAGGTGAGGGGGAAGAGAGAGAGAGAGAAAGAGGTGAGGGGGAAGAGAGAGAGAAAGAGTTGAGGGGGAAGAGAGAGAGAAAGAGGTGAGGGGGAGAGAGAGAGAGAAAAAGGTGAGGGGGAGAGAGAGAGAGAGAGAAAAAGAGGTGAGGGGGAGAGAGAGAGAGAGAAAGAGGTGAGGGGGAGAGAGAGAGAGAAAGAGGTGAGGGGGAGAGAGAGAGAGAAAGAGGTGAGGGAGAGAGAGAGAAAGAGGTGAGGGGGAGAGAGAGAGAGAAAAAGAGGTGAGGGGGAAGAGAGAGAAAAAGAGGTGAGGGGGAAGAGAGAGAGAAAGAGGTGAGGGGGAAGAGAGAGAGAAAGAGGTGAGGGGGAAGAGAGAGAGAAAGAGGTGAGGGGGAAGAGAGAGAGAAAGAGGTGAGGGGGAAGAGAGAGAGAAAGAGGTGAGGGGGAAGAGAGAGAGAAAGAGGTGAGGGGGAAGAGAGAGAGAAAGAGGTGAGGGGGAAGAGAGAGAGAAAGAGGTGAGGGGGAAGAGAGAGAGAAAGAGGTGAGGGGGAAGAGAGAGAGGTGAGGGGGAAGAGAGAGGTGAGGGGGATGAGAGAGAGAAAGAGGTGAGGGGGGAGAGAGAGAGAGAAAGAGGTGAGGGGGGAGAGAGAGAGAAAGAGGTGAGGGGGGAGAGAGAGAGAGAGAAAGAGGTGAGGGGGGAGAGAGAGAAAGGTGAGGGGGAAGAGAGAGAGAGAAAGAGGTGAGGGGGAAGAGAGAGAGAGAGAAAGAGGTGAGGGGGAAGAGAGTGAGAGAGAAAGAGGTGAGCGGGGAGAGAGAAAGAGGTGAGGGGGAAGAGAGAGAGAGAGAAAGAGGTGAGGGGGGAGAGAGAAAGAGGTGAGGGGGGAGAGAGAGAGAGAAAGAGGTGAGGGGGGAGAGAGAAAGAGGTAATGGAGGAGAAAGAGGTGAGAGGGATGAGAGAGAGAGAGAAAGAGGTGAGGGGGAAGAGAGAGAGAGAGAAAGAGGTGAGGGGGAAGAGAGAGAGAGAGAAAGAGGTGAGGGGGAAGAGAGAGAGAGAGAAAGAGGTGAGGGGGAAGAGAGAGAAAGAGGTGAGGGGGAAGAGAGAGAAAGAGGTGAGGGGAGAGAGAGAGAGAAAGAGGTGAGGGGAGAGAGAGAGAGAAAGAGGTAATGGAGGAGAGAGAGAGAAAGAGGTGAGGGGGGAGAGAGAGAGAAAGAGGTGAGGGGGGAGAGAGAGAGAGAGAGAGAAAGAGGTGAGGGGGAGAGAGAGAGAGAGAAAGAGGTGAGGGGGAAGAGAGTGAGAGAGAAAGAGGTGAGGGGGAAGAGAGTGAGAGAGAAAGAGGTGAGGGGGAAGAGAGTGAGAGAGAAAGAGGTGAGGGGGAAGAGAGTGAGAAAGAAAGAGGTGAGGGGGAAGAGAGAGAGAGAGAAAGAGGTGAGGGGGATGAGAAAGAGAGAGAAATAGGTGAGGGGGGAGAGAGAGAAAGAGGTGAGGGGGGAGAGAGAGAGAGAGAAAGAGGTGAGGGGGGAGAGAGAGAAAGGTGAGGGGGAAGAGAGAGAGAAAGAGGTGAGGGGGAAGAGAGAGAGAAAGAGGTGAGGGGGAAGAGAGAGAGAGAGAAAGAGGTGAGGGGGAAGAGAGAGAGAGAGAAAGAGGTGAGGGGGAAGAGAGAAAGAGGTGAGGGGGAAGAGAGAAAGAGGTGAGGGGGAAGAGAGAAAGAGGTGAGGGGGAAGAGAGAGAGAAAGAGGTGAGAGGGATGAGAGAGAAAGAGGTGAGGGGGAAGAGAGAGAGAGAAAGAGGTGAGGGGGAGAGAGAGAGAGAGAAAGGTGAGGGGGAAGAGAGAGAGAGAGAAAGAGGTGAGGGGGTAGAGAGAGAGAGAGAAAGAGGTGAGGGGGAAGAGAGAGAGAGAGAAAGAGGTGAGGGGGTAGAGAGAGAGAAAGAGGTGAGGGGGTAGAGAGAGAGAGAGAAAGAGGTGAGGGGGTAGAGAGAGAGAGAGAAAGAGGTGAGGGGGTAGAGAGAGAGAGAGAAAGAGGTGAGGGGGAGAGAGAGAGAGAGAAAGGTGAGGGGGAAGAGAGAAAGAGGTGAGGGGGTAGAGAGAGAGAGAGAAAGAGGTGAGGGGGAAGAGAGAGAGAGAGAAAGAGGTGAGGGGGGTAGAGAGAGAGAGAGAAAGAGGTGAGGGGGTAGAGAGAGAGAGAGAAAGAGGTGAGGGGGTAGAGAGAGAGAGAGAAAGAGGTGAGGGGGTAGAGAGAGAGAGAGAAAGAGGTGAGGGGGGAGAGAGAGAAAGAGGTGAGGGGGAAGAGAGAAAGAGGTGAGGGGGAAGAGAGAGAGAAAGAGGTGAGAGGGATGAGAGAGAAAGAGGTGAGGGGGTAGAGAGAGAGAGAGAAAGAGGTGAGGGGGTAGAGAGAGAGAGAGAAAGAGGTGAGGGGGTAGAGAGAGAGAGAGAAAGAGGTGAGGGGGAGAGAGAGAAAGGTGAGGGGGAAGAGAGAGAGAGAGAAAGAGGTGAGGGGGTAGAGAGAGAGAGAGAAAGAGGTGAGGGGGTAGAGAGAGAGAGAGAAAGAGGTGAGGGGGAAGAGAGAGAGAGAGAAAGAGGTGAGGGGGTAGAGAGAGAGAGAGAAAGAGGTGAGGGGGTAGAGAGAGAGAGAGAGAAAGAGGTGAGGGGGTAGAGAGAGAGAGAGAAAGAGGTGAGGGGGTAGAGAGAGAGAGAGAAAGAGGTGAGGGGGTAGAGAGAGAGAGAGAAAGAGGTGAGGGGGTAGAGAGAGAGAGAGAAAGAGGTGAGGGGGTAGAGAGAGAGAGAGAAAGAGGTGAGGGGGGAGAGAGAGAAAGAGGTGAGGGGGAAGAGAGAAAGAGGTGAGGGGGAAGAGAGAGAGAAAGAGGTGAGAGGGATGAGAGAGAAAGAGGTGAGGGGGAAGAGAGAGAGAGAAAGAGGTGAGGGGGAAGAGAGAGAGAGAAAGAGGTGAGGGGGTAGAGAGAGAAAGAGGTGAGGGGGTAGAGAGAGAGAGAGAAAGAGGTGAGGGGGAAGAGAGAGAGAAAGAGGTGAGGGGGAAGAGAGAGAGAAGAGGTGAGGGGGAAGAGAGAGAGAGAAAGAGGTGAGGGGGAAGAGAGAGAGAGAAAGAGGTGAGGGGGAAGAGAGAGAGAGAAAGTTGAGGGGGAGAAGTGTTGGGAGCAGGAAGGTGCTGGGAGAGTGTTTTGATTTGATGGAGGTGAGAGAGCTGTGATATTGATGTAACATGGAGACTATGACAGAGGGAGGGTCTGTCTGTGACTGCACTGACAGGGAGTCTCACTGACAGGGACTGCATTGAGAATTAACCAGGAGTGTGGCCATCTTCTGATGAGAATGATAGGAAGCGAGAGGTGGATCGAAAGCAAGAGGGAGTTTCGGTGAAACTAAGGAGTGTAGTGAAATCTGGTTCCTGCCTCAGAGAGGGAAAGGTGTGACACAAAAGGAGAAACAAATGCCAGTCTCATTAAAACTATCTCTCTCTGGCTAAGCCAAGTTTCCAACCCGGGAAAGGTTCGGTTCCAGAGAGAGATAGAGGAAGGGGCTGGGAGAGAGGACCTGGATCAAGGGAGAGAAAGGAAGGGGGAAGAGAGACAGATGGGTTTTGAAGGCAGGCGTCACACAGAGACTCGGGGGTTGAGGAAGTTGCCAGAATAAAAGAAAATCTGTGTGCATCTCCCTCTCTCACTATGTCTCCGCTGTCCCATTACACCCCTCTGCCCTTACATCTCCCTCTGTGCTTAAATAGTTTATGTTCCACTATCGGAGTCTGTTTACCAAAGGTCATGTTTAATTGTGTGACACAATTCGGCTTATCAATGTTCAACAAATACAGACTAAAAGCAGCAAGTACATATTAACAAACACATTCCTCATCTCCGTGTATTACAGCAGCCGAGACAGAACCGAGACAGAATCGCACAATGTGACATATTTATATAGGGACAGTGTAGAGAGAGATTTATTCTGTATCTAACTCCGTGCTGTATCTGTCTGGGAGTGTTTGATGGGGACAGTGTAGAGAGAGATTTATTCTGTATCTAACTCCGTGCTGTATCTGTCCTGGGAGTGTTTGATGGGGACAGGGTAGAGGGAGATTTACTCTGTATCTAACTCCGTGCTGTATCTGTCCTGGGAGTGTTTGATGGGGACAGGGTAGAGGGAGCTTTACTCTTATTGTGTTAATTTAATTTTGTTTATGTCTGTGGTTTATATTCACCAAAAGCTGACTCATTACATCAGCAAAAATTGAGCAACAAGTTAGCACAGATCGTCATCTATCTTAATTCTGTCTCATCTCCCGCACTGTGCCTGTGTACAGATATCTCCCTGAGAGACACCGGTCAGGGTACAGAAATCTCCCTGAGAGAGAGGAACTGAGAGACACCAGTCAGTGTACAGATATCTCCCTGAGAGAGAGAGAGAGAGAGAGGAACTGAGAGACACCAGTCAGTGTACAGATATCTCCCTGAGAGAGAGGAACTGAGAGACACCAGTCAGTGTAGATATCCCCCTGAGAGAGAGGAACTGAAAGACACCAGTCAGTGTACAGATATCCCCCTGAGAGAGAGGGACTGAGAGACACCAGTCAGTGTACAGATATCCCCCTGAGAGAGGGACTGAGAGACACCACTCAGTGTACAGATATCACCCTGAGAGAGAGGGACTGAGAGACACCAGTCAGTGTACAGATATCTCCCTGAGAGAGAGGGACTGAGAGACACCAGTCAGTGTACAGATATCACACTGAGAGAGAGGGACTGAGAGACACCAGTCAGTGTACAGATATCTCCCTGAGAGAGAGAGACTGAGAGACACCAGTCAGTGTACAGATATCTCCCTGAGAGAGAGGGACTGAGAGACACCAGTCAGTGTACAGATATCTCCCTGAGAGAGGGACTAAGAGACACCAGTCAGTGTACAGATATCTCCCTGAGAGAGAGGGACTGAGAGACACCAGTCAGTGTACAGATATCTCCCTGACAGAGAGAGAGACTGAGAGATACCAGTCAGTGTAGAGATATCTCCCTGAGAGAGAGGGACTGAGAGACACCAGTCAGTGTACAGATATCTCCCTGAGAGAGAGAGACTGAGACACCAGTCAGTGTACAGATATCTCCCTGAGAGACACCAGTCAGTGTACAGATATCTCCCTGAGAGAGAGGGACTGAGAGACACCAGTCAGTGTACAGATATCTCCCTGAGAGAGAGAGACTGAGACACCAGTCAGTGTACAGATATCTCCCTGAGAGACACCAGTCAGTGTACAGATATCTCCCTGAGAGACACCAGTCAGTGTACAGATATCTCCCTGAGAGACACCAGTCAGGGTACAGATATCTTCCTGAGAGAGAGGGACTGAGAGACACCAGTCAGTGTACAGATATCCCCCTGAGAGAGAGGGACTGAGAGACACCAGTCAGTGTACAGATATCCCCCTGAGAGAGAGGGAATGAGAGACACCAGTCAGTGTACAGATATCTTCCTGAGAAAGAGGGGCTGAGAGACACCAGTCAGTGTACAGATATCTCCCTGAGAGAGAGGGACTGAGAGACACCAGTCAGCGTACTGTTGTAAAAATCAAATCAGCCGGTTTTAACCCTTATACAGTGGACAAATAACTTTGAGTAGACATCTTATTAGTACAAACAATATTTATTTAAACCCACACAATTAATAATCACCCACCCGACCAACAATAAGTTATCTTACAGAAAATACTAGAATGCAAGTACAATCCAAGACCTTGACTTAACTGTGTGTGACTGACAAATACCCAAACAGATACTGGCCTTTATCTGTGTGCTGGTCTTGGTAGCTGTCTGTGTAGTTTGGTCCTTTGCTCTGGTCTGGCATTCTGGCTGTAGTCTCGCTTTCTTCCTTCTCGGGTGTGGTGGCTCTCCTCTTGCTGGCGATGTTCACCATTGTTGTAGCTCGTTCGTGGGATCAGAGAGAGAGAGAGAGATTCCTGGTTGTGCAGCATCCTTTATACCCCATTTGGTTTCACGCCCGTTTTCTGGCCATTGCCAATCAATCGATCAGGACTTGATCACCCTGATCGATAAGAATCCAATCAGGTGCTACCACACTGATCTCTGTGTGTGTCCCCGGTGGCCATGCCTGTAGGTGTTGTAGGCACATAGGCCACATACCTTCCTCCTAAATAAGGATTCACGGTGCCTTTACGTCTGGCACACAACCCAGTGTGATCAGAAAGTCTCTTTCATCCTGGAGATGGCCCATATCCTGTGTATTCACTCATCAGGATTGTAGCCTGTTTGTCTCTGTCTTTAAACTGCAGCCTGTCAGTTTAGTTTCTTGCTCAGTTATCCCAGAGTGCTTTACAGAACGCCATTTTAGTTGGCCTGTTTGGCTACATTCCCCCCTTTGATCCTGAACGCAAAGCGTGATGGATCACAAATTCAGGACCAATATCTGTCAGGAATTCCCCAGTCACTCAACAGTCAAGCAAGGCCCAGGTATTGACATGTACAGTAATAATGCATTCCTACAACATATTCCAGAAGCTACAGACAACAACAGTCTACAATACAAATACAAACAACCACATATTCTAAACCCCATTATTAGCATCACAAATGGTTTATTTGTTCCCCTTTTAAGCATTTTACTCTTGTAACCCCTAGTATACCCCTACTAGGAAAATCCTGTCATCTGTTGTAGTCATTGACACTCTCCAGAGCCCTTAACTTTTCAGAAAAATTAACTCCCAACTTGTTAGCATTTACATACATTGAACTGAACAATGTGAACATGAAGATTACCACAGATAACATTTACTCAGTATACAAATGTCACAAAACAAACAGATATTACTTTGTAAAACTTTCTCACATTCAAATGGTTACATCATAAACTGAGAATATGTTTCAATGCATCCTTCTTTGAAACACAAACTCATTCAGACTCTCTTTCCATTACCCTTTATTTGTCAAACTTATTTATCTCTTTAAAATTTAAGCAACTTCCCATTTATAAGTTGGTTATTTTGTGTACTCAATTTGTTCTATCAATTAAATGTCACAAACTATAATGCTCAAGTGTAACCAATCACTTTAGTTTGAAAGTTAATAGTGAGAAAATCTGAATGAGCCAAACTCTTCAAGTCTCAGTTATCACTAGGTTGTGACAAACAATCTTGCTCGTCTTGAAGTTGCTGGGCTTGTTATTCATCAGCCATCTATTTAAAACAAAACACACAAGATACATTTGGCTTGGAGCCAAATGAATTAATTTGGTCTCAAAAACTGTCAAATTAAAACAAAAATAAAATTTAGAACCTCCAATATATATATTTAATTGCCGGATTAGGAACAGAAGATGGTGAAATCTCTATCGATTAAGAAAACCCAAGAAATAAAACATTCCGATGTGATGATGTCACGATTTCTTCAAGACAAAGGAAAGAGCACATAGTTCCCTCCAAGGTTTAAATCCTTAACAAAATTCAAACTCAGGATTATTCAAAATTCAAATTGGTTATTTCAAACTTCAATTTATGTTCTTTGATTTTGAAATTTCAATTTACTTTCTAAACGTTGTGTTCAAAGTAACATCCCACATTTATTCTATACCTTTTAAGCACAATCATGGCCATTGATTATATTCAAAAGGCTAAGAAAATTCCAAAAATTTATTTCAATTTAATCCAATCCAATTTCCAATTTGTATTTAAAATCTGTATCAAACTCACTGTTGTAAAATCACAATTAGGGGAAGAACATTAACACATTAAATAAACAACAAAACAAAAACATTGATACAACTAATTTACCAAACACACACAGACATACATGGAAGCTTCCAACATTCATTCCACATTATCTTTCATTCAAATCCAACATTTTAAACTGGGACGAAAATAAAACATTGAAAGAAAATAAAGAAAATAGATTAAGACAGTCGTCTTCATTCTTCTTTCTTCCAAACTGTAATTAAACTCAAAAACAGAAGTAAATTCAAGAAATCTTATACATAAATTTAACAGTTTTAACACTTCCTCAGCCCCTTTGTAGTTAAACCAAAGTGTCATGGGGTTGAGTGGGGTGAGGAATTTGCAGAATGTGAAAATAAAATGTCAATTGGGTGATGCGTGGAGTGGATGGATAAAGCTATTTACAATCTGGACCGTGATGTCCTGGTTCTTCCTGAGTGAAGGGAACCTACATGGGCAGGCTTTGGCTGCCAGGTACCATCCCTGGTAGTGAGCGCCGGGTCAAACCGTTCTGGGAGTCCTGGTACCAGGGGTGCCGTAGGGGGTAAGGACCCAGCTTGCAGGTGCAGCAGGTGGTCAGGAAGGCGAATGGGATGCTGGCCTTCATAGCGAAGGGGATTGAATATAAAAGTAGGGAGGTCTTGCTGCAGCTGTATAGGGCATTGGTGAGGCCGCAGCTGGAGTACTGTGTGCAGTTTTGGGCGCCGCACCTGCGCAAGGATGTTTTGGCCCTGGAGGGAGTGCAGAGGAGGTTTACTCGGCTGATACCGGAGTTGAGGGGATTGAGCTATGAGGAGAGGCTGAATAAACTAGGCTTGTACTCATTAGAGTTTAGAAGAATGAGGGGAGATCTCATTGAGACGTATAAGATGATGAATGGGATGGATAGGATAGAGGTGGAGAGACTCTTCCCGCTCAAAAAAGACAGTAGGACTAGGGGGCACAGCCTCAAGATAAAGGGGGGGCGGTTTAGAACAGAGTTGAGGAGGAACTTCTTCACTCAAAGGGTGGTGAATCTCTGGAATTCTCTGCCCGTTGAAGTGGTGGAGGCTGCCTCGCTAAATATTTTTAAGAAACGGGTTGATGGGTTTTTGATAAGAGAGGGGATTAAGGGTTATGGGGAGAGGGTGGGAAGGTGGAGCTGAGTCACGACAGATCAGCCATGATCTTATTGAATGGCGGGGCAGGCTCGAAGGGCCAGATGGCCTACTCCTGCTCCTATTTCTTATGTTCTTATGTTCTTATGTTTGTGGGTTCCCCATCCTTTTCGTCGGGGTGCCCGGGCCATGGTTTTATTCCTGAAACTGGAGCGGAGCGGAGACCGTGGGTGTATTTGTTGGTCCTGGGGATACTGGGTGGGGGTTGTAGCTGTTTGTCGGGCCGGTCCTGCGAGAGACATGGGTTGGGGTCCATCGTCAGAACCTCTGAGATGTCGTGTGGGGTAGTTGGGTGGTGCCCTACAGTCTCGGGCAAAATGGTTGGGTTGCCCACAGGTGTAACACTTTACTTGTGGACGTGGGCCTCTGGGCTCAGCTCTATATCGTTCTCGGTGTCGGGGATTGGGCCTATGTTCTGTGTGGCCTCGTGGTCCCCTGTGTCGGCGATCAGCAGGGTTGTATGGGTGTGCAGGGTTTGCTGGTCCTCTGAAACTTGGTGCTCTACAATCTCGGGCAAAGTGTCCCGACTGCCCACAATTAAAACATGTCCCTCTATCTCTCCCTGGGGCTGCTGTGTAAGGTAGACGTGTACCTCTCTGGTATTGGTGATCCCCTCTACATTCGTTTCTCCATACTGCACCCTGACTAGCCCTCATCGGAAGCATTTTTGCCTCCTTTTCTGACCGTGACATTGGGGCTCCCTGAACTTCCTGTTCCCAGATTCGAGCTAAGCGTCGGAGAACCCACGCTTCATTGTGTGTGGTTTCTGCAGGGTCAAAATTAGCACAGGCTTTCTTACCTTCCTCTGTAGCATGCGACACTAATGTCCGAGCCCATTTGGATGAATCAGCTTCATTTAATCTAGTCCGATCTAATTCCCCATATACTCCTGTGAAGTGGATCCACAAACGACTGGCAAAGGCAGTCAGATGTTCCCCTTTCCTCTGTCTGCATTTATTTAACCCATCTACAGGATCCCCTTTATTAAATCCTATCGCAGTCAATATCACTTCCTTAATTTCGTTTAATGTTCCTTCCCCAACATTTTGAGGGGCTGGCAGGGCAGACCGTACACACTTGCTTAAGCACATGACTATCAGCTTCACCTCCTCTCTCTCATCCAGCCCATGCATTATCTTTTGCTGCCTAACATCCTCAAAGAAACTGTATGGGTCAGCCGATGGCTCAAAAGTTGTGATTTTATTTGCAATCTCAGCCAATTGTGCCACTGTAAATGGAGTCGTGTACGTAACAGCTGAGTCCTGACCCCCTCCTGTCCGACGTTCAGTCGTCACAGGGTACATTGGTACTGGAGGTAAATCTGGGGGTGCTGTGTGTATGACCTCCCCTGGGAAAGATGGTGGTGGACCCCAACACTCGGTTTGCATAACGTAAAGTCTAGCATTCTCCTTCAATTCTCCCCAGTCTGCACTCTCTATCCCCTTTTCCTCTTCTGTCCCGAAGGCACACATAAATCCATTTTGAACTGATAATAGGGATTCCAGCCTTGAGATTTCTCGTTGGCATTTTGAGTGGTCAGCAGTTGCCTGTCTCTGTTCTTTACTGGCTTGGTGTAGAGCCTTTATAGCAGCCTGCAGATCAGTGCACTGAGCTTCCAATCGTGCTACTGCCTGCTCAGCTTCGTCTCTGGCCAAGACAGCACGCTGGGCATCTTGGTAGGCTCTCTCATACTGGGTTTGGAAATTACCCAGATGTAATAAATTTGCCTGGTTAGTTCGCCTTAATTCATCTATCTGTCTGTCCTTTTCGGCTTTTATCTGTTCTATCCTCTCCTGCTGCTGTTCCTTTAGTCTCTTGATCTCCTCCTCCTTGTTCCTCCTGTGCCTGTTTTGATTCCTCCAGTGCCTTACGTATCTCTCTGTCCTTTTCGGCTTTTATCTGTTCTATCCTCTCCTGCTGCTGTTCCTTTAGTCTCTTGATCTCCTCCTCCTTTTTCACCTGTGCCTGTTTTGATTCCTCCAATTCCTTACGAACTGTGTTTAACTCCTTTTCTGTACCTAGCAGCTGTCCGAAGCAGCTCACAATAGCAATCTGTTTCTCATATTTGTCTGCCCGTTTTCCCTGAACTTTCCTTAGATCATCCCAATACTTCTGCCCTAGGGATCCCGGTCCCGTCTCAGTATTGGCACAAGATTCTGCCCATAGGGGCCACCCTTTCTTCTTAATATATTCCCTGATTTTTTTCCCATATGGGACACTTCTCTGGCTCTATACTGTTTCCTGCCATTCTATATTTAATGACAAGGGGTAGGGAGGTGATCGGACTGCGGGTACGGCTTTACACTATGTTCCGGTCCTAATCCCTCTGGGTTCTAATACAAACCTACAGAGTTTACCCTATCCTCCTTGTTAGTAACAATACATGCACAATAAACAATTTCCCGAAAGCAGTTATTTGTCCAATAAGGAGTTTACACCTGTCGGCTCTGAGTTTTAAATAACCATTCAATTTAAAGTCTGTGGGGTTCGATATCGGAGCAACAAAGTTACTTCTTATCGATGCCCACCCAGGGACGCCAAATGTTGTAAAAATCAAATCAGCCGGTTTTAACCCTTATACAGTGGACAAATAACTTTGAGTAGACATCTTATTAGTACAAACAATATTTATTTAAACCCACACAATTAATAATCACCCACCCGACCAACAATAAGTTATCTTACAGAAAATACTAGAATGCAAGTACAATCCAAGACCTTGACTTAACTGTGTGTGACTGACAAATACCCAAACAGATACTGGCCTTTATCTGTGTGCTGGTCTTGGTAGCTGTCTGTGTAGTTTGGTCCTTTGCTCTGGTCTGGCATTCTGGCTGTAGTCTCGCTTTCTTCCTTCTCGGGTGTGGTGGCTCTCCTCTTGCTGGCGATGTTCACCATTGTTGTAGCTCGTTCGTGGGATCAGAGAGAGAGAGATTCCTGGTTGTGCAGCGTCCTTTATACCCCATTTGGTTTCACGCCCTTTTTCTGGCCATTGCCAATCAATCGATCAGGACTTGATCACCCTGATCGATAAGAATCCAATCAGGTGCTACCACACTGATCTCTAACTCTCCATTCACTTGACAAAGAGGCAGCCCACTCGAAAGCTTGTGAGAATATTATCAAATAAATCGGTTGGACTAAAACCTGGTGTTGTCAGACTTTTTACTGTGTCCCCGGTGGCCATGCCTGTAGGTGTTGTAGGCACATAGGTCACATACCTTCCTCCTAAATAAGGATTCACGGTGCCTTTACGTCTGGCACACAACCCAGTGTGATCAGAAAGTCTCTTTCATCCTGGAGATGACCCATATCCTGTGTATTCACTCATCAGGATTGTAGCCTGTTTGTCTCTGTCTTTAAACTGCAGCCTGTCAGTTTAGTTTCTTGCGCAGTTATCCCAGAGTGCTTTACAGAACGCCATTTTAGTTGGCCTGTTTGGCTACAGTACAGATATCCCCCTGAGAGAGAGGGACTGAGAGACACCAGTCAGTGTACAGATATCTCCCTGAGAGAGAGAGACTGAGAGACACCAGTCAGTGTACAGATATCTCCCTGAGAGAGAGAGACTGAGAGATACCAGTCAGTGTACAGATATCTCCCTGAGAGAGAGGGACTGAGAGACACCAGTCAGTGTACAGATATCTTCCTGAGAGAGAGGGACTGAGAGACACCAGTCAGTGTACAGATATCTCCCTGAGAGAGAGAGACTGAGAGACACCAGTCAGTGTACAGATATCTCCGTGAGTGACACCAGTCAGGGTACAGATGTCTTCCTGAGAGAGAGGGACTGAGAGACACCAGTCAGTGTACAGATATCTCCCTGAGAGAGAGACTGAGAGACACCGGTCAGGGTACCGATATCTTCCTGAGAGAGAGGGACTGAGAGACACCAGTCAGTGTACAGATATCACCCTGAGAGAGAGGGACTGAGTGACACCAGTCAGTGTACAGATATCTCCCTGAGAGAGAGAGACTGAGAGTCACCAGTCAGTGTACAGATATCACCCTGAGAGAGAGGGACTGAGAGACACCAGTCACGGTACAGATATCTCCCTGATAGAGAGGGACTGAGAGACACCAGTCAGTGTACAGATATCTGCCTGTGAGAGAGGGGCTGAGAGACACAAGTCAGTGTACAGATATCACCCTGAGAGAGAGGGACTGAGAGACACCAGTCAGTGTACAGAGATCTCCCTGAGAGAGCGAGACAGAGAGACACCAGTCAGTGTACAGATATCCCCCTGAGAGAGAGGGAATGAGGGACACCAGTCAGTGTACAGAGATCTCCCTGAGAGAGCAAGACAGAGAGACACCAGTCAGTGTACAGATATCTCCCTGAGAGACACCAGTCAGTGTACAGATATCTCCCTGAGAGACACCAGTCAGTGTACAGATATCTCCCTGAGAGACACCAGTCAGTGTACAGATATCTCCCTGAGAGACACCAGTCAGTGTACAGATATCTCCCTGAGAGACACCAGTCAGTGTACAGATATCTCCCTGAGAGACACCAGTCAGTGTACAGATATCTCCCTGAGAGAGAGGGACTGAGAGACACCAGTCAGTGTACAGATATCTCCCTGAGAGACACCAGTCAGTGTACAGATATCTCCCTGAGAGACACCAGTCAGTGTACAGATATCTCCCTGAGTGAGAGGGACTGAGAGACGCCAGTCAGTGTAGAGATATCTCCCTGAGAGAGAGGGACTGAGAGACACCAGTCAGTGTACAGATATCCCCCTGAGAGAGAGGGACTGAGACACACCTGTCAGTGTACAGATATCACCCTGAGAGAGAGGGACTGAGAGACACCAGTCAGTGTACAGATATCCCCCTGAGAGAGGGGGACTGAGAGACGCCAGTCAGTGTACAGATATCTCCCTGAGAGAGAGGGACTGAGAGACACCAATCAGTGTATAGATATCTCCCTGAGAGAGAGGGACTGAGAGACACCAGTCAGTGTACAGATACCTCCCTGAGAGAGAGGGACTGAGAGACACCAGTCAGTGTACAGATATCTCCCTGAGAGAGAGGGATTGAGAGACACCAGTCAGTGTACAGATATCACCCTGAGGGAGAGGGACTGAGAGACACCAGTCAGTGTACAGATCTCTCCCTGAGAGAGAGAGACTGAGAGACACCAGTCAGTGTACAGATATCACCCTGAGAGAGAGGGACTGAGAGACACCAGTCAGTGTACAGATATCTCCCAGAGAGGGGCTGAGAGACACCAGTCAGTGTACAGATATCTTCCTGAGAGAGAGGGGCTGAGAGACACCAGTCAGTGTACAGATATCACCCTGAGAGACACCAGTCAGTGTACAGATATCTCCCTGAGAGAGAGGGACTGAGAGACACCAGTCAGTGTACAGATATCTCCCTGAGAGAGAGGGACTGAGAGACACCAGTCAGTGTACAGATATCTCCCTGAGAGACACCAGTCAGGGTACAGATATCTTCCTGAGAGAGAGGGGCTGAGAGACACCAGTCAGTGTACAGATATCACCCTGAGAGACACCAGTCAGTGTACAGATATCACCCTGAGAGACACCAGTCAGTGTACAGATATCACCCTGAGAGACACCAGTCAGTGTACAGATATCTCCCTGAGAAAGGGGGACTGAGAGACACCAGTCAGTGTACAGATATCTCCCTGAGAGAGCGGGACTGAGAGACACCAGTCAGTGTACAGATATCTCCCTGAGAGAGAGAGCCTGAGAGACACCAGTCAGTGTACAGATATCTCTCTGAGAGAGAGGGACTGAGAGACACCAGTCAGTGTACAGATATCTCCCTGAGAGAGAGAGACTGAGAGACACCAGTCAGTGCACAGATATCTCCCTGAGAGAGAGGGACTGAGAGACACCAGTCAGTGTACAGATATCTCCCTGAGAGAGAGAGACTGAGAGACACCAGTCAGTGCACAGATATCTCCCTGAGAGAGAGAGACTGAGAGACACCAGTCAGTGCACAGATATCTCCCTGAGAGAGAGGGACTGAGAGACACCAATCAGTGTACAGATGTCCCCCTGAGAGAGAGGGACTGAGAGACACCAGTCAGTGTACAGATATCTCCCTGAGAGAGAGAGACTGAGAGACACCAGTCAGTGCACAGATATCTCCCTGAGAGAGAGGGACTGAGAGAGACCAATCAGTGTACAGATATCTCCCTGAGAGAGAGGGACTGAGAGACACCAGTCAGTATACAGATATCTCCCCCTGAGAGAAGGGGCCTAGTCTCTCCTTGTTGTTCGAATGCTGCATCCCAGGCAACATTTTGGTGACCCTCCTCTACCCGCCTCATGCTATCACGTCTTTCCTACAGTGAGGTGACCAGAAATGCACTCTAGCTGTGGCCTAACCAAAGCTCTGAACAATTCCAATACTACCTCCTTGCTCTTATACTCTCTACCCATATGCCTTCTTAGCTATCCTGTTCACAGGGCGGCAGTGGTTAGCACTGCTGCCTCTCAGCGCCAGGGACTTGGGTTCGATTTTCAGCTTGGGTCACTGTCTGTGCGGAGTTTGCACTTTCTCCCCATGTTTGCGTGGGCTTCCTCCCAGGTGCTCCGGTTTCCTCCCACAGTCTGAAAGATGTGCTGGTGAGGTGCATTGGCCATGCTAAATTCTCCCTTAGCGTACCCGAACAGGCGCCAGTGTGTGGCAACTAGGGGAATTCCCCAGTAAAATTATTGCAGTGTGAATGTAAGCCTACTTGTGACAATAATAAATAAACCTTAAACTTGAAAAAACTTTAAACTTTAAAACATGCTCTATGGACTTCAGGGATCTGTGAATAATTACCCCAAGATCCATCTTACCCTTTGAGCTTCCTGCCATTCATTAAATGCTCCTTTTTCTTGTTCCTCCTTCCAATGTGCATCACCTTACACTTATCAGGGTTAAATACAACCTCCCACTGCTCTGCCTATCTGACCAACTCATCTATATTTTCCTGTAACCTACAGCCATATTCTTTGTTATTAACCGCCCTACCAATCTTGACGTCTGCAAATTTGTTTAACATTCACTCCACATTATCATCTATGTAATTTATTTTGTTTGTATCACAAGTAAGCTTACATTAACGCTGCAATGAAGTTACTGTGAAAAGCCTAGTCCCCACACTCCAGTGCCTGTTTGGATGCACAGAGAGAATTTAGCATAGCCAATGTAGCTAACCAGCAAATCTTTTGCACTGTGGGAGGAAACTGGAGTAATTTTTGCACGTTCTCCTCGTGTCTGCATGGGTTTCCTCTGGGTGCTCCGGTTTTCTCCCACAGTCCAAAGATGTGTGGGTTAGGTTGATTGGCCATGCTAAAATTGCCTCTTAGCTTCTCCCGGGATGTGTAGGTTAGAGGGATTAGTGGGTAAAATGTGTAAGGATGTGGGGCTTGGGGCCTGGGTGGGATTGTGGTTGGTGCAGACTTGATGGGCCTTTTTCTGCACTGTAGGGTTCTATAATTCTATGATTTTAAGATTCAAATGTGACGCCACTATTTAAAAAGTAGACAAAAGGCGGGTAACTATAGGCCGGTTAGCTTAACTTGTATCGTAGGGAAAATGCTTGAATCCATCATCGAAGAAATAGTGGGACATCTGGATATAAATTGTCCCATTGGTAAGACGCAGAATGGGTTCATGAAGGGAAAGTCGTGTTTGACTAATTTGGTGGAATTCTTTGAGAACGTTACATGCTCAGTGGACAATGGGGAACCTGTGGATGTGTTGTATCTGGATTTCCAAAAGGCATTTGACAAGGTGCTGCACCAAAGACTGCTACTTAAGATAAAGGTGTACAGTGATATGGGTAATGTATTAGCATGGATAGAGGATTGCTTTCTGTTAGGTAACCAAAGAGGGGGGGTAAATGGGTGTTTTTCTAGTTGGTGATCAGTGACTAGAAGTGTGTCTCAGGGATCAGTGTTGGGATCACAATTGTTTACGATTTATATAGGTGGTTTGGAGTTGGAGACCAAGTGCAGTGTGTCAAAATTTGCAGATGACACCAAGATGAGTGGCAGAGTAAAATGTGCAGACAATCCTGAAAGTTTGCAAAGGGATACAGATAGTCTAAGTGAATGGGTGAGGGTCTGGCAGATGGAGTACAATGTTGGTAAATGTGAGGTCATCCATTTTGGTAGGAATAACAACAAAATGAACTATTATTTAAATGGTAAAAAATTGCAGCGTGCTGCTGTGCAGAGGGACCTGGGTGTCCTTGTGCAGGAATCTCAAGGAGTTGGTTTGCAGGTTGCAACAGGTAATTAAGGCAAATGGAACTTTGTCCTTCATTGCTAGAGGGATGGAGTTTAAAAACAGTGAGGTTATGTTACAGTTGTATAAGGTGCTGGTTGAGGCCACACCTGGAGTACTGTGTACAGTTTTGGTCTCCTTACTTGAGAAAGGATATACTGGCACTGGAGGGGGTACAGAGGAGATTCACTAGGTTGATCCCGGAGTTGAGGGTTGGCTTACAAGGAGAGACTGAGTAGACTGGGGCTATACTCATTGGAATTCAGAAGAATAAAGGGAGACCTTATAGAAACTCAAGGTTATGAAGGGAATAGATAAGGTAAAAGAAGTTTCCACTGGCAGATGAACTTGGAACTAGGGGGCATAGCCTCAAAATAAATGGAAGCAGATTTAAGACTGAGTTAAGGAGGAATGTCTCAAAGCAGTTGTGAATCTGTGGAATTCCCTGCCCAGTGAAGCAGTTGAGGCTACCTCATTGAATGTTTTTAAGGCAAGGTGATAAATTTTTGAACAGTAAAGGAATTAAGGGTTATGGTGAGCGGGAGGGTAAGTGGAACTGAGTCCACGAAAAGGTCAGCCATGATCTTATTGAACGGTGGGGCAGGCTCAAGGGGCCAGACGGCCTACTCCTGCTCCTATGCCCACCCAGAGGAAACCACGCAGACACGGGGAGAATGTGCAGACTCCACACAGTCTCCAGTTGAACCCAGGTCCTTGGAGCTATGGAACAGTAATGCTAATCACTGTGCCACCATTTATGTATATGACAAATAATAAGGGTCCTGGTACTGATCCTTGTGATACACCTGAACAGCCTTCTACCACTATCCTTTGTGTTCTGTTACAAATGATGTGGGTATGCCGGCGTTGGACTGGCGTAAACACAGTAAAAAGTCTGACAACACCAGGTTTTAGTCCAACCTATTTATTTGAATAAATAGGTTGGACTAAAACCTGGTGTTGTCAGACCTTTTCTGTTACAAAGCCAGGTTATGATCCATGTCGCCAAGTTGAATTCCATGTGCTTTAATCTTCTCAGTCAGTCTCCCATGTGGGGCCTTGTCAAAAGCTTTGCCAAAATCCACATAAACCACATTAACTGCACTTCCCTCATCCACACACTTGATCACACTTTTGAAAAATTCTAACCACTAGGCACCCGGGTTTGATTCCACGCTTGGGTCACGGTCTGTGTGGAGTCTGCATGTTCTCCCCGTACCTGTGTGTGGCCGGTGCAGACTCGATGGGCAAATGGCCACCTCCTACACTGTAGGATTCTATGAAATTTGTTAGGTATGACCTCCCTGTGACTAACTCATGTTAACTATCCTCAATTAACCCATCTCTTTCCAAGTGGATATTCCCTCTTTCAGAATTTTCTCCAATAGTTCCCCCACCACTGACGTGAGACTCGCTGGTCTGTAATTTCCTGGTTCATCTCTATCACCCTCCTTGAAAAGTGGAACCACATGAGCCCCTGTGACCAGAGAGGAATTAAAAACATGTGTCAGAGCCCCTGCAATTTCCTGCCTTGCCTCTCTCAGCAGCCTGGGATACAATTCATCTCGGCCCTGAGGATTTGTCTGTATATAAGCCTTTCAGAGCCTCAAGTTTTCCCATTTACTATGTCATTCTGTGCAAGTTCCTCACAGTCCCCTTTCCTGAATTCCATACCTATGTTCTCCTTTTCCAGAGTGAAGACCAAAACCAACATCCTCCCATCATCCTGTGGCTCCACACATCCTTGGTCCCTAATGGGCCCTACACTTCCCTGGTTAACTTCTTCCCTTTAATGTATTTATTAAATATCCTAGGGTTCTCCCCAATCCTGTGCACAAGTCCTTTTTGCCCCTGTAATTACTTTAAATTCCCTCTTACACTTCCTATTTTCCTCAAGAACCAGGACTGAATTACTCCCTTCGGGCTTGCTAAAAGCCTTTCTCCTCTTCCTCATCCTGTCTTAAATTGTCTGGGACATCAACGGTTCCCTGAACTGACTTTCCCTACATTTTCCCCCTGAAGTGTACATGTTGAACCTGTACTCTCCCCATTTCCATTCTGAATGCCTCCCACTGCTCCGCTGTAGACATTCCTGCAAGGGGCTGTTCAACTTTGACCGGATCCTGCCTTAGAAAAAACAAAGAACGAAGAAAATTACAGCGCGGGAACAGGCCCTTCAGCCCTCCAAGCCTGCACTGCCCAAGCTGCCTGACTTGTCCTTCCGGGGACCATATCCCTCTATTCCCATCCTATTCATGTATTTGTCAAGATGCCTCTAAAAGTCACTAGCGTATCCACTTTCTCTACCTCCCCCGGAAATGAGTTCTAATCACCTACCACTCTCTGTGTAAAAAAAAAAAATCTGCCTCGTACATCTCCTTTAAATCTTGTCCCTTAGACCTACACCCCCTAGTAACTGACTCTTCCACCCTGGGGAAAAAGCTTCTGACTATCCGATCTGTCCATGCCCCTCATAATCTTGTAGACTTCTATCAGGTCTCCCCTCAACCACCATTGTTCCAGTGAGAACAAACCAAGTTTCTCCAACCTCTCTCAGCTAATGCCCTCCATACCAGGCAACATCCTGGTAAATCTTTTCTGTACCATCTGCTGAGCTTCCACATCCTTCTGGTAGTGTGGTGACCAGAATTGAACAGTATATTCCAAGTGCAACATTACTAAGGTTCTATAAAGCGGCAACATGACTTGCCAATTTTTAAACCCAATACCCCGGCCAATGAAGACAAGCTGCCGTATGCCTTTTTGCCTACCTTCTCCACCTGCATTGCCACTTTCAGTGACCTGTGTACCTGTACACCCAGATCACTTTGCCTATCAATACCCTTAAGGGTTCTGCCATTTACTGTATATTTCCTATCTGTATTAGACCTTCCAAAATACATTACCTCATATTTGTCCAGATTAAACTCCATCTCCGCCCAAGTCTCCAACTGATCTACATCCTGCTGTATCCTCTGATAGTCCTCATCGCTGTCCGCAAATCCACCAACCTTTGTGTCATCCGCAAACTTACTAATCAATCCAGTTACATTTTCCTCCAAATCATTTATATATATTACAAACAGCAAAGGTCCCAGTACTGATCCCTGAGGAACACCACTTATCACATCCCTCCATTCAGAAACACACCTTTCCACTGCTACCCTCTGTCTTCTCTGACCAAGCCAGTTTTGTATCCACCTTGCCAGCTCACCTCTGATCCCATGTGGCTTTACCTTCTGCACCAGTCTGCCATGAGGGACCTTATCAAAGGCCTTACTGAAGTCCATGTAGACAACATCCACTGCCCTACCCTCATCAATCATCTTTGATCTTGATCAAAAAACTTGATCAAGTCCGTGAGACACAACTTCCCCTTCACAAAACCAGGTAGCCTCTCACTAGTATGTCTACTTATTTCCAAGTGGGAATAATTCCTGCCTCAAAGAATCCTCTCTAATAATTCCCCTATCACTGATGTGAGGCTCACCAGCCTGTAATTACTTGGATTATTCGTACTACCCTTTTTAAATGGAGGAACAACATTGGCTATTCTCCAATCCTCTGGGACCTGCTCTGTAGCCAGTGAGGATACAAAGATTTCTCGCAAGGCCCCAGCAAATTCCTCCCTTGCCCCTCTCAGAACTGTGGGGTATATCCCATCAGGCCCTGGGGACTTGTCTACCTTAGTGTTTCTCAAGAACCCCAATACCTCCTTTTTGATCTCAACATGACTCAAAACCATCGACAAACCCTTTCCCAGACCCATCACCCACCAAGTCCTCCTCTCTGGTGAATACTGATGCAAAGTACTCATTAATACCCATTCCCTTTGGACTAGGATACCCCTTGTCCTTGAGTGGGCCAACCCTCTCCCTGGCTATGTATAAAAAACCTTGGGAGTTTCCTTAATCCTGCTGTCCAATGCTTTTTCATGATCCCTTTGAGCCCTTCTTACTCTTTGCTTCAGTTTCTTTCTACTTTCCTTGTATTCCACGCTTGCTTCATGTGTTCCCAGCCTCCTAGCTTTGACAAATTTTTCCTTTTTTTTCTTTGACTAGGCTCACAATATCTCTTGTTATCCAAGGGTCCCAAAGCTTGCCATTCCCAATCTTCATCCTTACAGGAATATGCCGGTCCTGAATCCCTATCAAATTATAGTTGAAAGCCTCCCACATACCAGATGTTGATTTGCCCTCAAATATCTGCCCCCAATCTACATTCTTCAGTTCCTGCCAAATATTGTTATAATTAGGCTTCCCCCAATTTAGCATCTTAACTTATCTTTATCCATCAGTATCTTAAAGCTTACTGAATTGTGATCACTGTTCCCGAACTGCTCCCCTACTGAAACACTGACCAGCTGGCTGGGCTCATTCCCAATACCAGGTCCAGTATGGCCCCTTCCCTAGTTGGACTATCTACGTACTGTTTGAGGAAGCCCTCCTGGATGCTCCTTACAAACTCTGCCCCATCCACGCCCCTAGCGTGGATGGGGCAGAGTGAGGTTTAATAAAATCTGTCTTCCCCAAAGCCATCTCCCTCCTTGTCCATAACACATTTGAACCAGACTGTGTTGTGGTTGCTACTGCTAAAATACTCTCCCACTGCCATATTGAACACTTGTCCAGCTTTGATCCCCAGAACTGGATCCAGCACTGCACCATCCCTTGTTGGGCCTTCCACGTATTGAGGCAAAAAACTCCCCTGGATACATTTCAAGAAATCTGCCCCACCTAAACCTTTAACAATATGGCTATCCCAATTTATGTGAAAAAGATTAAATTCCTTAATATAATTATTATTACTCTCGGATATCTCATGAGCTGCCTACTTATGTGTCCTTTTATTTCCCACTGACTGTTTGGGGTCCCCATAACACACTCCCAGTAATGTGGCTGTCCCCTTAACATTCCTAACCCACAAAGCCTCATTCTCCCAAGATAACACCTTATTGCAGTAATTAACCCCTTAATTATTAGTGCTGCACTCTCCCTTGTCTCGTCCAAAAATCCCATACTCCGGACTGTTGAATTGTCAGTCCTGCCCCTCCTTCAACCATGAACATAGAACCCTACAGTGCAGAGAGAGGCCCTTCGGCCCATCGAGTCTGCACCGAACACAATCCCACTCAGGCCCCACCTCCACATATTCCACCCACTAATCCCTCTAACCTATGCATCCTAGATACTAAAGGACAATTTTTAAGCCTGGCCAATCAACCTAACCAACACATCTTTGGACTGTGGCAGGAAACCCATGCAGACACGAGGAGAATGTGCAAACTCCACACAGACAGTGACCCAAGCCAGGAATCGAACCCAGGACCCTGTGAAGCAGCAGTGCTAACCACTGTGTTACCGCGCTGCCCATGTTTCTGTGATGGTTACAATATCACACTTTCACGCGTCAATCCATATCTCTAACTCATCAGTCTGACCTATTACACTCCTAGCACTAAAGTCAAGATCATCCAGCCTTGCCTTACTTTCTGGGCACTCAGCATAACTGAACTTATTCTGAATCGTTCCCTTCATTGCAGCATGATGTGTCTCTATTTCACCAATATACTGTGTTCCCTCCCCCACAAGACTAGTTTAACCTTTCCCAACAGCACTAGCAAAGCTACCCACAAGAATTTCATCTGCATATTTGCATGTCCCTCCTTCCCCAGAAACTATCCCAGTATTCCATAATCTAAAACACTTCCTTTCCTTACTTTATCTCCCACTTTGCTTCCCCTTCTCCCCCCCTTCTAAATTTTACCTCTCTTCCCCCCCACATCTCCCTCCTTCCCCCCCCCCCCCACATCTCCATCTGTCACAGTTTACCACCCGATTTCAGCTTCTCTGCCATTTGGCCATTCACACCTTCTACGGGCTGCCATTAGCAGCCTTTTCCCCTCGGTTTTGTGCTATGACTCATCTTTCATTCCCTTACCCCACAACACATCTCCCACTTTCTGTGCCTTTGAGCTTTGACAAAGGGTGATCTGGACTCGAAACGTCAGCTCTTTTCTCTCCTCGCAGATGTTGCCAGACCTGCTGAGATTTTCCAGTATTTTCTCTTTTGGTTTCAGATTCCGGCATCTACAGTAATTTTATCTAAAAACACTCCCTCCTGCACCAAATGTTGAGCCAAGCATTCATCTCTCCTATTTTCCTATTTCTACTCTCCCCAGCACGTGGCACTGGGAGTAATCCAGAGATCGCGGTCCTGCTTTTTAATCTACTGCCTTAGCTACGTAAATTCTTCATGCCTTATTCCTCACTTTGTCCGTATTCTCAGTATCAACATGTACCATGACTTCTAACTCGTTACCTTCTCTCTTCAGGCCATTCCGTGACATCCCAGATCCTGCCACTGGCAACGCACCACCCCGGAGTGATGTCTCTGGCCATTAGTAAGCTGGACCCCAGGAGACTCCTGCATTGCCTGCCTATACTTTCTGGTGGTCAACCAGTCCCTTCTTTCCACTTGAGCTGCAGTGTAACCACGTGCTATCCATGTAACTCTCAGCCTCACGGGTGCACCACAGTATCTCCAGCTGCCACTCGCCCTCTGAGACCTGAAGCACCAGTTTCTGCAGCTGGGAGCATACCCTGTACATGTGATCATTTTGTATACTGGCAGCGTCCAAGACTCCCCACATGTGACTCACATTCCAGTCAGCTGTCCGCACCTAACATATCTGAAATGTCAACATTTACATCTTAGACCAGAACAAATCTAGATATGGATAGAACATAGAACATTACAGCACAAACAGGCCCTTCGGCCCTCGAGTTGCGCCGATCGCATCAACCCCACCAATCTATAGACCTATCTATAACCCCCAATCCCATTAAACCCCATATACTCATCCAGAAGTCTTTTAAAAGACCCCAGCGAGTTCGCCTCCACCACCGACGACGGCAGCCGATTCCAATCACTCACCACCCTCTGAGTGAAAAACTTACCCCTAACATCACCTCTGTACTTCCCTCCCGCACCTTAAATCTGTGTCCTCTCGTAGCGACCATTTCAACCCGGGGAAATAGCCTCTGAGAGTCCACCTATCTATTCCTCTCAACATTTTATAAACTTCTATCAGGTCGCCTCTCAACCTTCGCCTCTCCAGGAAAAGAGTCCCAGCTCCCTCAACCTAAATGGATAATGAACAATACTTTCCCAAATAAATAATACACTTGATTTAGATTCAGCTATCTAATCACAATTCTCAATATTGGCCGCCAACAAATCAGCTTACCGTTTTTCTATGACATCAGTCTTTGATGTATATTTGAGACTCAGCGCACTAGTATCCAGATATTTCCTGAGAAAGAGATATATTCCAGAGAGAGGGAGTGAGAGATACTAGTCAGTGTACAGATATCACCCTGAGAGAGGGGGACTGAGCGACACCAGTCAGTGTACAGATATCACCCTGAGAGAGAGGGACTGAGAGACACCAGTCAGTGCACAGATATCTCTCTGAGAGAGAGGGGCTGAGAGACACCAGTCAGTGTACAGATATCTCCCTGAGAGAGAGGGACTGAGAGACACCAGTCAGTGTACAGATATCTTCCTGAGAGAGAGGGACTGAGAGACACCAGTCAGTGTGCAGATATCTCCCTGAGAGAGAGGGACTGAGAGACACCAGTCAGTGTACAGATATCACCCTGAGAGAGAGGGACTGAGAGACACCAGTCAGTGTACAGATATCTCCCTGAGAGAGAGGGGCTGAGAGACACCAGTCAGTGTACAGATATCTTCCTGAGAGAGAGGGACTGAGAGACACCAGTCAGTGTACAGATACTCCCTGAGAGAGAGGGACTGAGAGACACAGTCAGTGTACAGATATCTCCCTGAGAGAGAGAGAATGAGAGACACCAGTCAGTGTACAGATATCTCCCTGAGAGAGAGAGAATGAGAGACACCAGTCAGTGTACAGATATCTCCCTGAGAGAGAGGGACTGAGAGACACCAGTCAGTGTACAGATATCTCCCTGAGAGAGAAGGACTGAGAGACACCAGTCAGTGTACAGATATCTCCCTGAGAGAGAGGGACTGAGAGGACACCAGTCAGTGTACAGATATCTCCTGAGAGAGAGGGACTGAGAGACACCAGTCAGTGTACAGATATCTTCTCTGAGAGAAGAGGGACTGAGAGACACCAGTCAGTGTACAGATATCTCCCTGAGAGAGAGGGACTGAGAGACACCAGTCAGTGTGCAGATAGATGAGGGTCCTGTATCTTACCATCTTATTACACAGTGAGCACGTGGA